>OW121688.1:14884161-15321614 GCA_933228735.2 Amblyteles armatorius | reverse complement strand
CAACAATTCTGCGTGCACTTATTTTCACCTCGTGTGAAATACGACGGTCCGCAATGACAATTGTAATTAATTTTGTTTTTTTTTTTCTTACAACAACGACCACTTACGCTCGAAAGAAAATTCTCGCATGAACCCGAATTGACATCCGCTTCGTGCAAAAATTCGCTCTCAACCGGAAATGGTTGGGAACCGTAAAAAAATAAAAATTAATTACCGTCTGTCTAATGGTAGTTAAGCCCCGAAACGTCACCTCATTAAACTATTGCGGCTCCTTGATCACAAATATGACGTTCATTTTGCTCCGAACCCAATATTTTTTTATTCTAATCCCAAAAATGCGATTTCACATTAGAGCAAACTGTTTTTAGTGCGTAAAATCGAGGATACAAATGTCCCACTACACTCACGCACAAAAAGGACAGCAGATTCATGTTCAACGCATGCAAACACGTCGGAATACGTCGCAGTTAACTTTATAAACGGAAAAAAATATTTCGGACCGACAAAAACTATTTCATCAAAAATTCCTTCTCAATCCATTTTTCACGTTTTTCACCGTCCTTGAACGGGACGATAAAACGATCGTAAAACTTTGCACAAGGACTGAGTGTTTGAAATTTTCCTAACTATATCCAATAAAGAAATCGCATAAGTCAAGTCTCCGTCTAAAACGTCTCATCTCTTATGTAGCCTTTAAATTCGCTGGAATTTCCACGAGAAATTCTGATCGATTCCCGACCTCAAAACTTGTTCGTTGCAGATTCATTAATTATAGTCTAAAAGAAAAAATTTAATCGGCCTCATAATCATTTTTTTTTTTTTGCAAGAGAGCCAGATGAGCGAGTTTACTTTTCGGCAGGGTTTACTTTCGACACGAGTAACTTCGCCTCGCGATAGTGCGGAGAGTGGCGAGGAGCGAAAAACAAATGGCGGTAGTTGGGCCGTAGGGAGGGGGAGTGGCGGCGTCCTCAATAGTAGCCACGTAAAACTACCATTGTGACCAATCCATGAATGAAACGGGACTTCCGGTTGCTCGGGCTCGCGTCGCCGGGGACGGAAACAGTTGTAGAGCGTTACGTTATACTACTCCGGGCGGGCCGTCGGTGAATGGAGAGTGCCGAGCGATCTGGAGAACGAGCAGACGGGCGAGCGGCGTGGCTGTCGAGGGGCCCGGGGGAGAGGGGGCATGGGTGAAACCGGCTTTAAGAAATTCGTCGGTTGCGAATAAAGGCGAGGGACCTCTCTCCTCGGGCTCTCCGGTTTAGCTGCATTTTTTTTTTCTCTTCCACTCTCTCGCCTCTGTCATTTACATCTCTTCCATCGGCTTCTCCGGTTCGCGTGTGTCTCCATCCCCCCCCAAGCTCTGCCGCACCGTACTTTGTCCTCACGTCCGTACCAACATTTCTTCTCGTAACGAGGAAGCCCGAGGGCCGAAATTTAAGAGAGAACGAGCCAGCTCGGTTGTTGTAATAAAATAAATAAAATACATGAAATGCATTAAATACAATAAAAACATTAAAAACACTAAATACATCAAATACATTAAATACATTAAATACATTAAATACATTAAATACATTAAATACATTAAATACATTAAATACATTAAATACATTAAATACATTAAATACATTAAATACATTTAATACATTTAATACATTTAATACATTAAATACATTAAATACATTAAATATATAAAATACATTAAATACATTAAATACATTAAATACATTAAATACATTAAATACATTAAATACATTAAATACATTTAATACATTTAATACATTTAATACATTAAATACATTAAATACATTAAATATATAAAATACATTAAATATATAAAATACATTAAATACATTAAATACATTAAATATATAAAATACATTAAATACATTAAATACATTAAATGTTCCTCTCAGTGGTTGCAATGTACCTCTTGCGTCAATGCCTCCTCCGTACGACGGATCTCGTTGCGTGAGTCCCCCGTATCAGCGTCAGCCCGTGTCCTCCAATTTAAATTATGCCGTGGAAAGAACGGAAAGAGAACGTACGAGGGACAGAGTGAAAGAGTGAGATGTGCTTTTCATTCATGAAATTGGTACGTGCACGCCAGGCTTTTTTGCCTGGCATGATACACGGCGATAAGGCGCTCGCGACGCGCGATTAGATAGGAGAGATAACGCGAGCGCTTCGTTTGTCGTTGGCATTGTGTATACTTACGTGGTTCTCAAATAAAAATATATACACATATTTTTTTTTTGTTTATTGAAAAGTATAAGAGACCTTCGCATTTTTAGACTAAATATATATACACAGCCATGTATTTATGTATGGGGCAGTCTGTGTCAAATCAGCAGTCCATGTCATTTATTAATTTTTTTTCGTCGTATCATTTTTTTCAGATTTTTTTACACCAGAAAAATGTTTTAATCCTCGAAAAACCAATTACGAAAACGCGTTTGTTTTTAAAGCTTTAAAAAATTCACACATTTTCAACGAGAAAATTCCGAGACACTTATTTCAGGTAAATAGTTGCTTGAATGGAATGAACTTTTATTTAAATCAAATAAATATTTAACTTGAACCAAATAAACGGTAGCCGTCAAATAAATTATTTTTCTGGGTGCGGACGAAATAACAGAGGAGTGGAAGAGGACGAGAAAACTCGAGCGACAATGGATAAGCGGCGCGTTTCTCTTCAGCAAAGCTCCTTGAACCTCCGCTTCTCCTCTACGCGGCGCGCTCCGCCTTCCCGTACAACGCGGTGTGTGCAATACGACGGTACGGAGTGTAGCGAGCGGTCCGTAGAGATCTCTGGTCTACGTCCGGTTCACGCTTCGCGGAAACTGGCTTCCGGTGCGAGCGAAGACGAACTTCCTCGGCCTTTCAGTCTCGAGTACGCGTTTTTTTTTTTTTTGCTTCGCCTTTTCCTCTCGTTTCCTCTCGTTTCAGCCTGTACGCACGCCTGGCGTTCGCCGCTCCACACACCCACAAAAATAATTTATTTGACGACCGCCTTTTATTTGGTTTAAGTAAAATATTTTTTTGAATTAAATAAATATTTATTTAATTTAAGTAACTATTTACCTAATTTACTTAATTTTGGAAACACATCACCGGAAGGTTTGAAAATCTCATTGTTCGACAGGCGCACCGGAAAAACGTTACTTCCGGTCCGAAAATCTTACTTTTCGTTCGGAACTCACGTCACACCGGAAATACGTCACTTCCGATTTGAATATCCAACTTTTTGACCAGAAGCACGTGACTTCCGGCTGGAAAATCTAATTTCCCGACCGAAACTGAGGTCATACCGGAAGTACGTCACTTCCGGTCCGAAAATCTCATTTTTCTACCGGGAAATACGTCACTTCCGGTCGCAAAATGAGATTCTCGGTTCGAGCGAGTAGAAAGAAGGGCCGCATCGTCCTGTCGCGAGAAGCCGGGGGGGTGCATCGTCAGCGTGCAGTGAAACGACGAGCGGGTGTAAAATGTTGAAGACGATAGGATGTGAGAACCGTCGCAGGGGCCGTGGCACGGATGAGGGAGGCAAGAAGAGGGTACTCCGTGGAGGGTTCAATTGCCTCGGGGAACACTCCGCCCCGGAGCTTAATGAACAGAGCTCTCGTGAAAGGAAGTAGGAGCGTTATGTATTTCACACTGCACAGAACCCTGTACATAGCGGTGCAGTCTGCATTGTACATGGATATACATGAGGCGTCGTCGGAGTAGCCGGGCCGGAAGTGAGTGCTAGGCGGGTCGGAAGCCGTGGCGCCGCACTTGACGCTCGACTCATCCCCTTCTTCTCTTCTTCTCTTCTACCACACATCCTTCAATAAAAAAAGACCCTTCCTAATTTTTAATATTTTTTGACTCTAACTCGCATTAAAAAAAAGGCAACGAGCTCAGTAAGTCCCGTATCACGTGGAAAAAAAGTAAATATATGATATACGGTATATTATATAAGATATATGGTATACGACGTATGATTTACGATATACGATATACGATGTACGATATACGATATACGATATACGATATACGATATACGATATACGTATACGATTTATGATATATTTTTTTGCACATACTTTTTTCCATGTTTCGCAGGAATAAAAAATATAAAAATTTACACCCGGTACATGAATGGGCAATGTAAGCCCGCAGTATACGCTCTTCCGTGCAGACAGTCTGTCCTCGAGCGAGGGTGAAACCCCCGCCGGTTGCGACGAGCCCCAAAGCCAGGGCGGACGGGAGAAAGCGAGAGAAATGAGGAGGGAATCGCGTGGGCGTGGGGGCGGCAGGGGGGTGGGGGGGGGGGGGGGGGGGGGGGGTTGGAGTGTGCGCGATCCCATTCATGCCTCGCCCCGTCTGGTCAACGAGCGACGGTAGCTATGAATGGGTGCGGAACAACTCTCCTGCCCCCCCTCGCACACTTCACCCGTCACGCACACGTACACCTCCTGTATTATGTTACCGGGAGAAAGGCCAACCGGCACGAACACGGACACACATGGCTCACACACGGCGCTTCGGCTCTCTCTCGCTCCGTATCTAACTTGTGCTCCGCGCGACACGGCGCCCGGTGCACTTTCCTCTCATGTTATACATATTTACCGTGCGCACATGCACACGTGGAGCGTGTGTGCGTACGTGTCTCGCGGAGACTGTGTGACATAACTGGATCGATACGCTCTTCCTGTTCCCTCCCCTCTGCCCCACCGCCTCGTCCCGTCTCGATGACGTGCAACTCGGTTTGAGACACGTTTAATCCCTCCGGGAAATAAAATGATACGATAATGGCTACATTTTTTTTTTTTTTTTTTTAGAGATAACGAGTAAAAGCTGAAAAGAGCACAAATCGGAATGAGAATGGCAATGGCGATTGTTCGGTTTTGGGAGGTTGTGTGGAAGCGGAAAAAAATCGTGATAATGAATTTTCAGTTGAGAAGGAAATTTTGGCTCCGAAAGGCACGAAAAATGGCGCGGAAAAACAGTTTATGCAAATTTGGACAGTTTTTCATGTTGAGGAAATATTTTGAGGAATAATCGAAAGTTTAGTTTTTGAATTCGGGTCGGTGGAAGATTATATATTTTTAACTTAAATAATTGATATCTCATGAGTGGGCATTTTTAAAAGAAAACTTGTCCGCTTATAGTGCTTGGCTGAGTTCGTCAGAAATATGGACAACAGTTCATTCAGCACATAGGCGTGTTCATATGTTAACAGAAAAAAATTGAAAAGCGAAATTATATGTTGACAAAAAATTAAAAGATACGAAAGTTTTCAATTATTATTTTTAACAAAAAATAAATAAAAAAATATTTATCGCGTTATTCGATGTTAGGAAGGTGCGCGCAGGGTTGCATATATCGCGCCATTAGTAACGAGGGAGTGTACATCGATATTCGCGGAATTCGTGGGACAGCGATGTGGAAACGCCCAGTTGCGCGTGGACTCGGCGAGAGCCCAAAGGTTAATTGCGTATAGCCACGATTTAATATCACCCACGCGATCCGAAGGGCTGTAAGGCCACATCCAAGGCCACCTCCGGAGGGTCTGAAGTGTACCCAGAAACGCTCGCATAATGGCACTCGGCCGTCGTGAGGGGGTGTAAAGGTAAAGGGCCGTAATCGAATGCAAGCGAAAAAGAAATCGCGACGAACAAATATCCATTCAAATTATATTCACTTATGTATTTATTTTAATTCAACAAATATTCAATACAATAAATAAACATATTACATATTAAGAAAAAAAAATCGACGCGTGCCCACCAAATAAATCTTAATAAATTGGCAAATAAATATTATTAAATTGTCAACTAAATATTTGTTTGTTTATTAAACGGATTTCTCCATTTAATAAACAACACAATATTTTTTCTTTCAAGTATAACTTAGGCCAAGACCCGAAACTACAAAAATATGCTATTTAACCAGTACAAAAATATTTCTTATTTCTTATTTCCATTTTCTTTCGCTTTAATTTTTCATCACATACATTACATCAATAAATTCTACAAATATTTAACATCCGTAAATAATTTTTCTGGGTGTTTGTCTCGTCGGCAATTTAACGCCCATGTAACCCAAAAATATCCACCGCGAAACTTCTCAACCAACAAAATAAAAAAATAAATAAAAAAAAATTGTTTTTCGGCGCTGACGATTATCGAAACTGCATCGAGAGCCTACGCGTCTATGCATATGAACGAGGTCCATCGGGGCCAGCGCGGGGTAGACGAGTCTGACGACAAACTCGCTGCGTGGGTCTCGGGACAAACTTGTTCGACAAACGTACTATATACAGGTATACAGTTACGTATTGCAAGCCTCGCGCATTTATCGACGGGAGAGCTGCATAATGAAGCCAATCACCGGTTGCCTCGCCAGTGGATTTTCCGACCCACGTAACACCGATCGAGAAGGGCGGTTCCTGTGACAGACGAAACACAACAGTAAGCCGCTCGTGTAATCTACGACGAGGTGTTCGCCGGTCTGGAGCGGGTGAAGCGTCCTCGGTCGGAGGATCTGAGTGGTTGCGTGGGCGAGGCCGTACGGCGCATCAAAGGTTTGGCGAATCGTGCGAGCCAACGTGCAGTAGCATAATCGAATAGCGAGGGATCGATTTGTCCCTTCGCCCACGTACGCTCGGGAGGAAAGAGCGTGTTTCCAGCCAATATGAGTAGGGGAGGACGACTTTGCTACGGCAGCCCTTGTCATCCAGGGAACGCTCGAGTGGGCGACGGGAGTCTCGTCGTGCGAAATACGACGGTCGCCAACGAAAGCTGTAATCACTTTTATTCCTCTCGGTGCGAAAACGACAGTTTTACGCACGCTTCGTGCGTGCGTAAAACCGTGAAGTAAAATTTGGTACGATAGTCGTGCGATAAAACTTCTTCTGCCTCGTGTGATTGTAAGACTCGTCGGAAAAGGTTTTATCGCACTAGTATCGTAAATTACTATTTTTGCTTCCTCATAGAGGAAGCTTTGCTATGGTGGGGGAAAAAAACATTTCGAGATTCTTATGAAAAACGTGCTCAGAATGTTCCAAAACATCGAGAAATGACGTTTAGAAAAAAATGTCCGGATGTATTTTAACTCAAGCACGCACGTTTAACACCCTTAAACGTGCGTAAAGTACTTCACGCACGCTCCAGCGTGCGTAAAGTACTAGTGCGCTACTGGTGCGTCGCAGCGAAAATTGTACGCGGACTCTCAAGTGCGACGCACTTCACAGCGTGCGCATAAAGTTCGCTTTATCGCACTCGCATCGCGAGTCACTATTTCTCCAACGATTCTGACTTCGGAGGGCGAAAATCAAATTCTTGAAGGAAGCCGAATCGCTACCCGGGTCATGCAAGAGTCGTACAAGACGACGTGCAGTAGCACAACCGAATAGCGAGAGATAGATGCGTCCCTTCGCCCACGTCCACTGAGAATACAGAGCGAGTTTTCAGCGAATGTGAGCTGAAGAGAACGGAATTGCCACCGCGTCCCTTGTCACTCAGGGGCGACTCGAGTGGGCGACAAAAGTCTCGTCATACAAAATACAACGCTCGGTAACGAAAAATCTAATGAATTTATTCAACGACTCTGATTCTTCAAAGGCTCAAAAGCAAATTCTTGAACCAACCTCAACCGATTCCCGTGTCGTGCAGAAATTCACTTTCAACCGGAAATGCTCATCAGCCTCCAAAAATTAAATTTTTCGTTACCGTAGGGAAAGATTCGGAGTTTCACGTCGTCTTGATGGAATCTCTCGTACAGTTCTGGTCCTCGTCACCACGTGACCGCCCTCCGTTGAACCACTCGTGGAACACGAGGATTCTGCGTTGGTCGTCGGTGTGTCGGGTCGTGAGGGGCGCGTCTCGGACTGCTGACGCAAACGGGCGACGGTGTGGGTGAAAGATAGGGATGGTCGCGTCTCATGCACGAACCAGACCGAATCGATAGTCGCGGATGGCTGTACGAGTGGAAACAGAGGAAGAGAAGAGGATGAATCGGGTGTAACTGGCACGAGCACCAGAATCGATACCGAACTACCTCCCCCCCCCCCCCCCCCCCCCCCCCCCCCCCGCGACCCCCGCGTTCTTCATCGGCCAAAGGACGGGACCGACTCGGATGAACCGAACGCCAAGCCCGTTCATACAGTTTTAATTCTCACCGACGACTATTATCGTCAACGATCGATCGTCCGGATGGAAGTGTGTCCTTTTCGATTCGGAAATAGCTCGCGACGGGGAGAGGCCAAAAAGGACGGGCTGCCTTGTGGGATCGGTCGTGGTTAAAACGCCGGCGGCCCGACATTTAAAAAAAAAAAAGAAAACTGAAAAATATGTTTTTTATGATGAAAATTATATTTTAAAACGATTATTTAAATTATTTGAAGATATGTTTTTCAATGATAATGAACGAGTGACGTGAAACGATGGTGATCGATAAAATGGTACCGTGGCGAATTTTAAAAATTTCGTCACCGGAAGTCGTCGCGTCTTGAAATAAAATTGACCGAGTACAAGAGACCACGCAACATCGGAATATCGCATAATGATAATAATATCATGCCGATTTGCGGGCACGAGGCAGCGATGGATGCTGCGAGCGGCCTCAATTTTTTTTTTTTTTTCATTCTTTTTTTCTTGACACACTCGGCATGAATGAATTGGCTATCGCCTTCGGGCGTACAGCGGCAGCTCAGCGGGGACACACGTAGGAGAATGAATCGGCCGATACACGGGAGCTGCGGGTTTGCCACACGTGTTCGTGTCGTACATTCATCGACGCTGTGTGTCATACACTTCCTATCCGAGCGTATTCATTATACCCGGCTGCGTATATGGTATGATATACAGCCGCGGACATAACTTAACGATCGAGTCCAGCTTCTCGTACGACAGCCTCGCGTGACGCTGAACCTGCAAGAATGTTTCTAATATTAACTTAACTATACGACAGCGACAAAGCGACAGAGCGACAGCTATTGAGCGACAACGACTTAGCGACAGCGACTTAGCGACAACGACTTAGCGACGGCGAGTTAGCGACAGCGACTTAGCGACAGCGACTTGGCGACAGCGACTTAGCGACAGCGACGGCGACTTAGCGGCTGGGCCGACAGCGACTGAGCGACAGCGATTGAATCTTTAATATTAGTCGATTATTAATTTCCCACGAATTATGTAACTGCATTATTTAAAAAATGTCCGTTGTTTTTGTATCGTTGCAGATAAGCAGACAGAGCATAGACGCGTGCAAGGATTACTTCAGGGACGATCTTCTGAAGACCGACTGGCAGCTGATGGTCGAGCTGAAGAAGCTCTTCGAGATACTGTAAGAGGCCCAGTGGAGGAGAAGGCCGAGTCTCGAGATCTGTCGAGGGAGGAAAGTGGTTATCGGTGGGAGGATAAGCAAGGAGGAAAACTGCGCAACGAACGTCCCGGCATGTGGAGAGTCAAAGGTGCGGTCAATGAATTTTACAATCGTACGAATTGCCGAAAATACGCATCGATCGGAGTGCGAGAATCCGTCGGAGAAATGCCTCGCGGACAACCGGCTCGATTATCGTTTCGAGAAAAAAAAAAATAATTTGAAGATTAAATTTATTTAAAAAAAAAAAAAAATCATCCTTGGTCGACCGAAATTTTGAATCGTCGAATAAAAATTTCAATTGACTTTCGTAACCGCACGTAAGTTTAAAGGGAAGTTTGAATAGAATAAAAATAAATGGAATTGCTCCGGCGAACGGCGGATCGAGAGATCGAGCGATGACGACAACGACGAGAAGGGACCGCGCTCGATTCTCAGCGACTCGCGCAATTTTTCATCTCATCGCTTCCATCTGCGCGGCCTTCGGCCAGAACGGACCGCGCGGATGCGAACGTGACGTTTCATTCATTCCACTCGAGGCTCCGTCGATCTTTTTTTTTTTTCTCTCCGTTACTCGAGACGATCGTCCCGAACGAAGATCCCTACATTATCGTCGATGATCCACGGAGTCACGTGGTTTTCCCGTTCACCGCGTCATCACAGAATTTCGTACCGCTAATTGTAAATAAGAAGCGTTCGGACCCGCGACGCTGACATTCGTCCTTGGATCGCCGATGATCGGCACGGAATCTTCCGCGAGTCCCTTCGAAGTCCGGAAGTCTCGTTCTCGGTCGGTAACGAGATTCGCTCGAAATCAACGAAACGTGCTCGGAATTCGAAAGATATTCGGACAGTGAATCGCGTAAGGTAAACTTAAGCGCAGTAATCCTGTTTTTTTTTCCTTGATCACAAATTCCACAAAAAATAATAAATAACGCAATAAAATAAATTTTCCAACAAAAAGTACGACAGCGAAAAATCATGTCGCCGTTCGCGAGTACTCGATTTGAGAATAAGAAAAATTTGCGAATATTTGCTGACAAAATTTGCGAATTTATTTTATTTTCCCCTCCGGCGAACGAGTGATAGGAGCGCGTGTGTCCGAATAATTGAGTTGTATCAAAGAGTGTGAGCGGGAGGGGCGGCGGGGGGAGAGGGTGGAGTGGCTTTGGAAGATTAGAAACTAGAAACTCGTTTAGTCTAGATAGGAACACGACGTGGCGATGATGAGGATGGGGTTCGAACGAGAGTCCGATAGATTATTATATATGAAAATATATATTGTATACATCTTATGTATTAATCCAATGATATTTGATATTACGCCTCGACGTCTTAAACGATAATAATTAATTGAAAACCTACAAGGAAAAAAAAAAACTAAAAAAAAAAAGTTAAAATGAAAATAGGAATCAATAAAAAAAATTGCAGCGAATTTATCGATGAGGGGTTTTGTACTGATTGATCGAGAGAGACTGGTTTGGAGATCGGTGAGGCCGAGTCCACGTGGATCATTCATCGGCCCGCTCGGACCTCGCTCTATGCGCGTCACACTTCCGGCCTCGTTATCTCTGCGCGGACTGTGGACTCGATGGCCGAAGAGAAGGTAAGGCAACAGCGCCAATTCTCGGACACGTCCCAGTCGTCGGACACTCCTATGCAGATTCGATTTATTGCGATTTTAAGTAACTTTAAGAACTTTAAGAACACTAAAAAAAAATTCGCATGACATTTAATGTACTGCGTTGTAAAAAAAAATCGTGTGGAATTTAATGTACCGGACTTTAAGTTTTTATGCAAAAAGTGGGATGTTAAATTTCATGTACAATTGTGATGAAAAATGTATGTTCAGTGAATCAAAAACATTGGGAATACTTTATTTCTAACAATTTATTTTATAATTTAACAATTTATTTTATAGGGGAAAAAATGTGTAGACGATCAGAACATTCAAAATGAATATAAAAATCTAGAAAAATTCATACGTATTCAGAAAAATGAACGAATCATATTCACTAAAAAAAGTTTCTGGGAGATTTGATGAACAATTTCATTGCTAATCAATTTCATATGTTTTGTTTTTCATATGTTTATACCATCGAGAAGTATTTGCAATTCCCTCTCATTTCTCCGAAACTCATGCGAAGTTCGCTATTCGGAAGGACTGCCTTAAAGAACCTTTTTCGAAAAAAGAAATACATATATATATATATATGTATACAAATCCATGAGTGAATACAAATTAAAGAGGAGGAACGATCCGGGGGAGTCTCGGAAACGAAGTTTAATCGTTTCTCGGCAAGTCACACGAGTGCGGTAGCTGAAATAAGAGAAAGGGTAGGGAAACAAGAGGACGGTCTCTTTGTCTCCCGCAGCTCCCTCGCTTCCCCCCTCCCGTGCGTTCCCATCGCCCACGTAGCTTCCGTCCTTCCTTTTATTCTCTCCTCAGCGTCCCTCGCCATTCGAGCCTCCCCTCTCGGTCTCTCCCGGCTCCGAGGAATCTCGGGGACTTCCTGCTTCCGGTGCGGGACACAAAGTAACATTCTTGGCCGGGCGAGAACACGCAAAGTTCGGGCTCGTCTCGTACGATGCTGTCTCTGCCAGTGAGCAGTTGCGAGGACTGACGAGCACGTGCTTATCCTTTCCGGTGGATTCGGTTTGAAAATCTCGGTCTGTGACCGGAACTGACATTTTACGAAAAAAAAAAAATGTCGCACTTCCAGTTTCTAAATCTCATTTTCCGACCGGAAGTGACGTATTTCGATACGACGTCACTCGAGAAAAATGAGATTTTGAAACCGGAAGTGACGTTTTCTCGTGTGACGTCACTTCCCTTGAAAAGCAGAGATTTTGAAAAACGGAAGTGACGTCACATCGAACATTCTCAAATGTTCCTGTGTAACGTCATTTCCAGTTTAAAAGTAGGATCTTTAGACCGGAAGTGACGTTTTTCCGTGTGACGTCACTTTCCTCTCGGTCTCTCCCGGCTCCGAGGAATCTCGAAGAGTTCCTGCTTCCGTTGCGGGACACAAAGTAACATTCTTGGCCGGGCGAGAACCCGCAAAGGTCGGGCTCGTCTCGTACGATGCAGTCTCTGCCAGTGAGCAGTTGCGAGGACTGACGAGCACGTGCTCATCTTTTCCGGAACGAGTGGATGACGAGAGGAGGAAGAAAGGGAGGGACAAAAGAGAGGAAAAAAAAGATTCATCAATAATAACGATGACGACGATAATCACCATTACGACGACGACGATGACGATGATGATACGTTTTCGAGTTAATCGGCCTTAGGAAAGAAAAATAAGGTTTTAATGAATCATTAAGATCGTGCGGTGCGGCCAAGGCTGGCATCATCATCGGCGCTACGTAGTATTTATTGTGTCATCGCGTTCCCGAGGAACAATCAACACGATCCACGAGGGGGAAGTCATAACTTCGCAACTTCGCGACTCGTAGAAACTTCCCGGAGCTTTTGTACTGACGTTAATCGGTATCGAGAATAACGATCGATCGAAACAAAATTTAACGCTGCGTAAGCCCGTTTCGTTGCGAGGCTCGGACGCGCATGCGCGCCGTCGCGCGGATAAGCGTTTACGAATGGAAGAAAAGAAACGTGGATTCAGCATTCCTAATGAAAAAAAAAACAAAAAAAAAATAATTGGTCGCTTCCTGTGTGTTTCTTAAGTCATCCGTTTTTATCGCTGTGTGCGTTCGAGATGAATTCCAAATACATTTGAGCTGTGCGACACACGTTCTTCTACCCACTTTCCTGCATTCCTTCATTCACATCTTTCTGTTACTGGCTGCGTTCGAGATACAACTGCAGCGAAAAATCGTGCAAAGATCTCCGTAACGTCACTTCCGGTTTGCAAATCTCGCTTTCAAACGGGAACTAACGTCACGCAAAAAGATTAGAAACATTTCGTTCTGTTGTGACTTCCGGTTTCAAAACCTCGTTCCTTGACCGGAAGTGACTATAAAAAAATCAAAATTGTCACTTCCGGTTTGAAAATCTCATTTTGCGACCGTAAGTGCCGTCGTACCGAAAATACATCGCGTCCAGTTTTAAAATCTCATTTTTCGACCGGAAGTGTCGTGTTTTCGGTACGAGGTCGGTCGCTCTAGAAAACTCCGGAAATGTTCTCCGGATCGTATCTCGAATGTAGCCAGTGAAAAACACCAGCCAATTAAGGAACACAGCAAAGTGGTTAGAGGAGCGCGTGCGACACATCTCAAATCTATTTGGAATTAATTCCGAGTCCAGTCGGCGACAGAAACGGATGAATTAAGAATGATTTCGATCGGCATGTAATCAGCCATAAAACCCGGAAGGTCTCGCTCGCACGATGGACGAGCGCGCTCGACTTCCCGAATCGATCGCCGCCGTGTAATTGCTCCGACCATACTCGACGAACGAGTGGCAAATAGTCTGGTCGAGATAACACGCCGGAGCGCCGCCGCTCTCCGACCGGGCGACGCGCGCCCGTCCGTGTCGGACGGTACGCGCGGCTGTGTCGGTGGATTTTCCATGAATGAAAGAATCGATGCCAAACGAAGCCGCCGGCCGGACCGGCCAGAAGCGGTGCTGAATGGACGTCAACGTCAACCGATCGCTGCCCGGCGAGCGAGAGTGCGCGCGCGCATGCGCTCCTCCGACCGGCCGAGCGAGCCTTACGTAAGCCAACGTGTAATCAGTTTACAAATGCGCCTCGTTACGGATCCAGTATAAGTCCGTCCCGCTCGCACTCCTTCCGTCGTCAACGAGTTGGCCATTTTTATTTTCTTTTTTTTTTTACGACACTCCGACGCACACACGTAAATGGCGCGGCTCGGGACGCGACGACGTTAAACGGGAGACTCGAAAGGAAAATACACGGACGCGCGCACGCGCACTACGAACGCTAAGGAATTGCCGACGACGGCAAAATTTATGCGGCTCGAGAGAGAGTCTATGATATTTATTCGAACTGGTCTGCTCGATTAATGTATTTATTAGCGTAGATATTTACGACGAAAGTCAGACCGGAAATTCTGGCAATATTGGGTTTAAGAAAAAAAACAATTTATAGAGTTTAATTAACTTTGCGGAATATGTATATGAGGTGCTTTACATCAATCGGGTTGGCTCTCGCCATTCACATCTGAGATTTGTCACGGCATTTTTTATATGATTGAACCAACTAGCAAAAGCTCTCGGATATATTTCATTTTTTTGTTTTTTTTGTTATCAGATTGTTTGTAATCAAGGACAATAAAAAAACGGAATTTATTGAGCGTCAATTTAAAAATCTGAAAATGTTTTGAAAAATCATGTGTTACATATGAGCATTTTTAAAGATTTACCGACGTCACGCTCTATTTTATTTGAATTATTTGTCGAAAAAAAACAGTGAGAAAAATTAGGAGAAAAATAACTCAGACGATTCTGAGCTATCGCTTGACCATTTTTATATGCAACAAGGAATTTTTTTTTAATTTTGCCGCAGTGTTCATTTTTCCTTTTAAGTAAAAAAAATATTCAACGCCTTAAAAAAAAATTATAATAAATACATATATATATATATATATTCGATTTACGATGCTGTTTGTTTTTTTTTTTTTTTTGCAATTTGCGAATACGCCGCGAACGGAGATGACTCCGTTCGTTCGTCCCTGGCGGAGGTCTCGGACATAAATGTGTCATGTCCTTGCTCGGCGCTCTCGGGCTCTCGAGCCGCGCACGCCAGCGGCCGGAGCCTCTCAATGAATGCACGTCATTTCGAGTCATTCATATATCCACAGGTTGTCCTCGCGCGCAGCGAACGAACGGCCGTTGCGTCCTCGCCGCGCAGATCGGACCGCGAGAGATGACGACGCGTACGTGAGCGAGCGTACGCAACGAAACGCAGTGACGAGACTAGTATTACCGGTATATGTATAGATCTATATGTACATATATACTTGTTTCAGCAACGTAAACAACCTTTTTTTGTTTTTATTTTTTCAGTTCTTTCAGATAATTTTTTTTAGTTCTGTCGATAAACTTCCGGTTTCCGGTGAAGAACAATTATTTTATTGAGTTGCAGAAAATTCTTAATACTCTGTTTACGAAGGGCTTTAAAAAAAATATTCATTAATTTTTTTTTTCGAATTATTTTTGGGCCTGCCGATGAACTTTCGGTTTCCGGTAAAGAACAATGATTTTCCTGAATAACGGATTTTTTAATATTAAATATTAAACCGGTATATTTTGTTCGGAATTGTTACCATAAGAAACAACGATTTCCCGCGAGCGCCTGCGAGCCAAGACAATTAGGCAATTGACCCCGGCAATTGCTGGAAAGTGCGTTTACCGATAGCGCACCGAAGAATCGAGAACTCCCGATGCGCTTACGAGAGATTCGGAGAATCTTGGAAAGTCACGCGCCCTACATGGAACGACGTCGTTGTTAGAATTTCACAATTGTGTACAAGCCGCGCATTCCGCCGAGGGGAATTCGAGATACCGTGGACAGCGACCAGGCACACTGAAAAAGGTTCGTACATGTTGATTTTATAATTGAAAAAAAAGCATAATATTATTTAACTTAGTTGTAAAGAATCGAACAATTTTCCAACAATATTTAAACAGTATTTTAATGAGTTGTAAATCAAATGTTTTTTAAATTATCGACCTCTCGATAAAGGCAGTTTCGTTAAAGTCCGAGCGATAAATCACTCGACCGAGATGACGCGAAATTCAATTCCCCGGAATATCAAACATGGCGCCTCGATGTTTTTTTTTTTTTCATCTGCCCCGTTCCGAAGTATAAATCGCAGCGACTCTCGTCGAGTCCGCGTATGATTTACAGCGACGCGAACGGACGGTTTACGATATTACGACGGCGAGGAGATAACGGTTTTGCGTACGCGCGTCAAACGGAGAGAAACAAATTTCTCCGTGACGTCACGAACGGAACGTCGACGCATTATAATTCGACTCTGTAGCTGTACGGTGAATCGTACGTTCCACTTCCGGCGGATTCCTCGGGACTTTCGCCCCGACGTGCGGAGTTTCCAAACTATCGGCATTCCTGTCGAAACCGAATATTACAATGTACTTCCGGTTTCGATGTCGTCGGAATTGTATCGGCGGAAATGAATTATCGGCGCCGAATGGGGGGAGGTGGAGGGGGGGGGGGGGGGGGAGAGGTCAGGTGGATTCGCGGGATCGCACTGTTACTTGTCGTGGCTTCTTCGGTGTTTTTTTTTTCTCCTTTTTTCTTCGCCTCTTCGATCCATCTTATTTTTCCTCGACGAAGTCGAGAAGTAACTCGACACCCCGCGGAGACCTTGAACGTCTTCCTCCTCCCACGCGAGAACTTACAGGCGGGCAGACTCGGAGATCGTGACGAGGCTCTCCCGTCTTATCCGTTCTAATACTCTATATATAGATAAATGCAACACGAGTGTAAAAACTTCGTACACGATTATTTTTATTTTATTGTATTTCTTTATTTATTTTTATTCAAACGTGTAATAGAGAAAATTCCACAAGGCTCTCGCGTTATCTACTCTGATACTATATACATATATAGCCCATATAGCACGAAATCTTATGAAATATTTATAGAATATATGAAAATAATATTTTGAAATATTCTATCAGATTATTTTGAAAAAATATTATTGAAACCTTTCAAAAATATTTCCGTGCCATGTGACCAGTTAATGCAGCTGAAATTTAAAATCTTCGTCGCCGAATTTTTATTACTATTTTTGTCCGTCGATAAGTTATCGGAGAAAATTAAATTTTCATTCTGGCGAGCGAATCGAGACTCGACGTTCGCGGCTTTTTTCCTCGAGCAGCACCAGTGAAACGGACTTCCGGTCGACGATGATAATTACCGCATGGAAACCGACTTGCGGAGATACACTCGAAGAAACGGGACTCGTATTCCCGTCGCTGGTCTCGTTTCCCGTTCGCTCGTGAAGCACCTATCTTAATAATCTTGTCATTACAACTAATTGTTATTGGCGAAAAACAATAACAAACAGCGCTGCGTAGGTCGCAGCGCGCAGATTGTGCTGCGCAGATCGGATTGCGCACGTTCACCGGTCACCCGTGCAGCGAGCGTCGGTCGATCGATTTTTTTTTGTTGCAATAATGCAAAACCGAGTTCGAGCTAAGCACGCTTAATATTATCATCCGTTCGTTCGAGATACGGGAACCCGGCGACGATGCGGAAGTCAAATCACCTCGTTCTGATGTTTGAGTTTATGGATTATCGCATCGCACCGAGCGCTATCGCGGGAGTGACTCTCGCGCCGATAACTCGGCCTATTAATTAATCCTCTATCACGATTATTATTTTTATAAAAAAAAAAAATTTTACTCGAGTTGCAACACGCGCGATATCGAATCTATGCGGATCTCGATTGCGATGCAGTCGTACACGTACACGCAATACCGACATAGTAACGCTCGTCGTTCACGCTTGCCCGACCCACCGACCGATTACACAATCGCGCTAATTCACCAGCGTGACGTCTAGCACGTACTCGGAGACCGCGCCGGTATGTATTGTGTTGTTATTACGCGTTCCGTCTCCCTTTGACTCTACCCGAGAATTTCGCATTATCATAATCGTTATTCGTGTTCCACGATCTATAGTATGCAGATGTTGTATCCTTCGTGCCCGGAAGGTACGGAATACGATCGCATGAAACACGGAATTCGAGTTAATTGACGAGATCGTCGGCGAACGCCGGCTCTCGATCGTAGTAATGGGAGAGTCTCCGTTGCCTCGTTGCCGAACGAGTAAAAGTTAAGTTTCAACTACGAGCCCGTACATTTGTGCTTGTAACATGCTAAGGGAATAGGTCACACGAATTTTCTACTCTTGGAACTAAAAATCACAAGTGTTAGAGAGCAATGACTAAGGCTTTTTTTCAAGAGTTTCTAATGATGTTTTTTTCCACATGGTTTCCGGGATCCGTGAGCTCAACATTGTGTCAATTAGCATGAGCTGCTTACGAAGCCCGTGAAAAACAGCATTCTTTTTAACAAAAATATATCATTCCAGACAAGGCTTCCTTTTATATACTTTTCTATTTATTTATAGAAGGTCCGGCGACAATTTTAGTTTTTCCCTGACCAATTTTCGAATTCCTCGACATTTGCAGGTTTCCCCGTTTTTCCTGACCGCGGCGACCGCGCGGGTGCCGATACGGCTTGCTCCGTCCCTGAGCGCATAATACGAGCATGAATGAAGTATCGCGTCTGGTTTACGGGAATGGCCGCGCGGCCCGAGCGGTCGACTGCGCGGGCCGGGGGGACGTTTCGCACGCCGTGCGCATGCGCGCTATTCCCGAGGCCCGTCGTCGCGCGTTCGGGGATCGCAGCAGCGACGTCGAGATCCGGACGTTCCGCCGGCCCGCCAGCGTGATGCCGAACGAACGGCTCTACTCGGCACAACGAGTCGTCCGACAATGTCCGAGGATACCGACTGAGATTTGATCCTATGTCGCGCCTCTCGCGAGCACGAACCGGCCGCGAAAACCGAGAAACATGAATCAACGCCTGGGGCATCGAACAAAAAAAACATTGCTCGGAGCTCTCGAGCGCTTACGCGCTCACTGTTGCTCTTTATCCGTCCGTCATGTGGGTGTGCGCACGGGAGATTGCTGCAGAAGAGCGCGTACGAGAGATGGGAGTGCGAAGCGGATCCGCGGAAGGTCGCGGCGCTCGCTCTTTGGCGAGAGGAGAAGGAGAGGGGAGCGGTACGGCAGCGACGATCCGCGCACGCTGCTAATGCAGTAGCGATGGGCGATGTTGAAAAAAAAAAAACATCGATGCTTAAATAATCGATTACAAAACAAATGGATGTTTGAGAATCGGTTCATTTTCTAAAACATCGATGTCGAATCGATGCATCGCTTCGATCGAAAAAGCTCACATTAATTTGAACGTTATATTTACAAGAAAGAAACAGACGTTGCACTTTCATAAGAGCAACACGGTAAACTTTGACGAAAGGGCAAAGAAACTAAATTAGGATAAGTAAGTATAGATGTAAATATGTTGAACAGAAATATAGTAAAATCTGTTTATTATTAAGAGTATATTGTGCTTATAATGTCCAAGTTTCTAATGTAATTCCGTAAAGATTTCGATTCCAGGTCTCTTCGCCAAATTCGAGGGTTCCAAAATACCGTGTCAAGGAAAAGTTTATTTCAAATAAAAAAAAAATTAAACACAAAATTGAAGTGTACAATTTCGAATTGTCCATGGACCGTGAAAGTGTTTTTAATCATGGCCCACTGCGCCTGCGCATTGACAGTAAAAAAAACATCGATAATTTGTCTTAATAATCGATCGTGTTTCGATGAATCGATGCATTAAAACATCGAATTAAATAACCGATGCAGCGTCTGTAAAACATAAATTTTCAGAACATCGCTCTCGATGTTTCACTATAGTGTAGACCGCGCCGGTAGTAGCGCAAACTACGAACACTCTACACACGCTATCTCTCGGGATTTCAAAAGCAATTCCCCAATAAAAAGAACTCTCATGCTGCATTTTTTCATTTTCGCTTCAAGTTTTTAAATCTTTAATACATCTTTTTGAATCCTATTGCTATAGAGCAGAATTGTGAGGAACATCGAAACGGTCTCGAGTCGTTTGGGAGAGGGAGGGAGAGCGTAACAGCGAGCGGTCGGGAGTCCGAGCGAGAGGAAGAAAAGCGCGAAAGGGAGAGAGCGAGGCGCCGGGAGTCATTGGCACCGGGCGAGAGGTTTTTCTTCGCGAGGGGCGCGCGCGCGCGCGCTCGGGCGATCATTGGCACTGGCGAGGTGGGGCGCCGTAGCTCGGGCGCACGGCCCTGGAGCCCGGCTCGCCGACGGGCTCCGCAGCGGCGCAGCACCGTCGAGACATGGCCGCCGAGGCCAGCTGAACATCTCTCGCACTCACCAGTTCCGCTCTTTCTCTCGTATTAACAATCGGCTTCGTGTCTCTTCGGCTCTGTCGCTCGTACCCGCTTGTGCCGGCTCGCGGAATCATTCCCGGCGCGCTGTTACGGATCTTAATCTTTGTCCCGCTTGCACGTTACCTCTTGCGAGCATGCGGTGACTGCCGCGGACCGTCGCTCGTCGTCCGCGTCTATACCGAACGTGCAGGGAGCGAGAAACATAGTCACCGAGCACGATTCTCTCGTCTCGGTTCGGGAAAGACTCGAGGAGCGAGCACGAAGAGCAAGCTTGCAGCCTTAGGAGAGACCACGTGACCCGAGAAGAGGGTCGCCGTACAGACGGAGAACAATCGAGCGTGAAAGATAAACAAAATAAAAATAATGCGCGAGGTTACTCTACCGCAATCGTCGATCCTCGTGAAACGAGCCATAATCGATGAGCGCAAGAGTCGAGAGTGAGGAAGCGTCGGAGAACAGGTGCCGGAAGTAGAAAGATGGCCGCCGGTAGCCGCGGCAGTCTGCGAGAATAGGTCACGTGGTATCGATCGGGGGCGCCGGAAGCCGATTTTTTTCTTTGTACCGCGCTAGAGCCGCGACAGAGCAGCGAGGATGCTCCTCGCCGTTCGCCAGCGGAGTTTCCTCCACGACGATTTCTTCGCGATCCTCGGGCGTCTCTTCCTGATCGTCGACAATTTGTATTCGTTCTCTCGGGGCGGTAGTAAAGCGCGGAGTAAAAAGAGGATCGGCGACGGAGTTTCTCGGTTCGCGATAGCCGTCTCGGCCAGTGTGCTGCGAGCGGCAGCCGCGTGACGACGCGAATCATCGTGACGGGGAGGCCGGAGAGCTCACTCGGGGCGCGCGAGGGAGAGGCGGATAGTGAGAGAGGGAGAGAGAGAGAGACCTGGCCGAGCGGGGGACGAGGACGGAGCGCCGAGGCTATTTCTGTGGTCGTAGGGGCCGCCGGTATAAAATAAGCAGTGAATGAAGGAGCCTGTTTACTGGCGGCCGGCCTACGCGATCCAGCCAGCAGCAGCGGCGGCGGCGGCGGCGAGAAGCGAGAAGGCAGTCGAGTCGAGTCTCGAGTCGAGGCTCGGCTCGGTGGAGCGAGAGCGAAAGCGATAGAACGATGAGCGGATAGACAGATAGAACGAGAGAAAGGAGAGCGACGTACGGAGAATATCCGGAGAGGAGAGCGGGAGCGAGCGAGAATATCCCGAGTGGGGGAGTCGTGTGTGCGTGTCCGCGTGTGCGCCGCTAGAGTGCGACCGAGCGGGGCAGGCGGGAGGGACGGTGGGGAGACGAAAGGGGAGGGGATCGTCGCTGCTGGCGCATAGTGGAGGAGCCAGTGTGCGAGGAGCGCCCGCACGGTGTTGATCACCGATACATTGCGTTCTCTCGCGTTCTTCCTTTCGTTGTTTTTTTTTTCCTCTTCCTTTTTTTCGTTAATTAATTCACGAGTAAATATTCGTGCGCAGAGGCGAATACACACGAGAGTGCCCGAACGGCCGGTGTCAACGACGACGTTCGCGCCGCGTTTCAAACGTTTTTTTTTTTTTTTTTTAATACCAAATCAGTGACTGAGGCAGAGAGAGAGTGTTCGAGGTTCGAATCGTCGAACGCACCGCGCTCGCGCTAAACACGAAACGGCGCTCTAAAGTTTAAGTCCGGCGGCCTTTTTTAAAAACTCCGCTTTAAAACACACATATAATACTTATACGTACCGTGAAAGGAAAGGTGAATCGTGTGTCGTCACGAGATAAAGAGGAAAATACATATATATATATATACATACATGTGTATGTATAATAAAACAAGCGAAACGTAGACGGGCTCGTTTCGCACGCGGTCCGAGAGAAACATCGTACTCTCTTGTGCCCGACTATGGGGAGGTTGTGAAAAAAAAGGAGGTTTTTTTTTAGGAGAGGGAACAACAGAGCGGCGACGACGTGGAGAGGAGGCCACGCGAGCTCGATGCTGCTCCTGGCCGGTTCCCCGGTGCGCTGCCGTTGTGCTCTCGGCCGTTGTGTGCCCCGCTGGTAAAAGGTGAAGCGGCCGAGTGAGAGTGACTGAATTCGGACGAGTCGCGCGTCCGGTGCGGCGAGATAGGTCGTTATCGAACGACAATAACGGTCGACCTTAGAATTTCATCGAGTGCACGACTAACCGGCTCGACCATTCTTGGCCCACAAGTAAACAAAAAATTGACAAATAAATCGTTAAAAAAAATTTTTTTCAAGTAAAATATCTCGAAAAGGTGTTAAGATTGTTGGTGAAAGGTGTGGGAGGTTCGGATCGGGCGTAGATCGGCGGGGCGACGAATGTCGCGAAGATTCGTCGGAACGAACGGTCGAGCGGTGAGACGAGGCGGTTAGCCGAGCCTCGGTTTCCGCCGAGGGGGAAAGGGGAGGCGCGGTGGCTGCGCCTCGGCGGCGGCGGATCGAGCGGCAAGGAATCGTTCTCGTCCGTTCGCGATAGAAACGTTGCGCCGATAATAATAACCGTAGCGATAGAGGCAAAGAGTGCGAGGGAAAGTCTGCGGTGGAATCGGGTCGGTTTTGGGGCGGCGGTCGGAGGGAAGCGGACATTGTGTGCAGCAGGTGGATTAAAAGTGTGGAAGTGTGGATACCTTGGACTGCCTCTCGCCCCCGGCGCTGCCACCGCGGCGCCCGCCTTGGCCTCCCAACAACTTGACGCCAGCGACGTTGAGGAGTCTCGGTGCGGTTGCCGGTAGCACGTCATCGACTACCCTCACGTCGAACACATCCCGCTCGACGGCGAACTCAGCTACGTTGTCGGCCACGAGGCAAAGCCGTCAGATTGCCAATCCGGCGAAACAGAACCAAGCGCAGAGGACTCCGCCGTCGCCGATCCTCGCGCCGCCACACTATCCTGCGCCACCGAGGCCCCCAAGTCGAAACGGTAAGAACCTTTCTTCATTCCGATTTTTCTTTAGCCACTCCCCTCACACAGCAATTGGGGGAGAACAGAAATTTCGGACTTCTTAGATGCCCTCTGAATTCATTCCTGTGTTAACTCGGAATGTCCTCTGAATTCATTTCTATGTGAACTCGGAATGTAGTCTGAAATATATCGAATGCGTCGATTTAGGACCACTGGTAATCTCAAACATGTGAACTTAAGTGAGTCTTTTTGTGGACTCTTTGTATAGGTATTGTTCCATGCAATATTAATACAATATTGATCTAGAATATTACTGTATGGTGCAGAGCGTATATAAAGAGTTCTCGGAAAGACTTACTTAAGTTCTATGAAGATATAAGGGGAGACGGAGAGAAAGTAATGTTTATTGCGTGCTCTGGTGCGAAATACCCAAGAGCATCGTGCTAAGATACAAATCGTCATACTACACCACAATAAGGCAGGAATAAAAAAAATTGTAACAGGCATAACAATAGAACCTTAAAATTACGTTAAGGTTACTTAAGAGAAACTATTAATGAGAAGAAACGAATAATAGAAAAAAGCAAACGGAAAATTCATGGAAAGTCGCTGAAAAGAAAGAAATATCGAATATAAAGAAACACGGACGTAGAAGGATTGTATGAAAAAAATTACAAACACAGTTAAGACGGTGGAAAAAGCGCGGTTGACATATATCGAATGAATTAAGGAATCTTAAGTCTTAATTAAGTCTTCAATTTTTTAATTCATCCGACGTCATGAAAATTCGTTCGTTTTTTGTTTCTTTTTTTTTAAATATGGTAGAAGGATTATATGAAAAAATGGCAAACATATTTAAGATAGTGGGACAAGGGCGGTTGACGTATTGGTCCGGGAAAACCGTTCCTTAATTCTGATCCATCGGAAATGATCTTGAATTAATCTCGGCTGTAAGCCATCGACAGAAGCGCCTGATTTAAGGAACTGAGCAGGTGAAACACTGACAGAAGAACGTCTAACATGACCGCTATGTCTGCTCGTAACAACAAAACCAACAAAACCAACAACCACGAAACAACCCGCATACCCTATTAAGAACAAACACCTACCTAAACAACTTAAAAAAAACCCATCAATCCTATGATTTTACGATCATCTATTCATATCCCCTCTACCTTATCACGAAAAAACCCACTCTGCCCACGACGCTCCTCGGTTCCTCGTACCGAGTATCATTGACCCGCATATACACACCACACACACACACACACACACACACATCCATCCATATTAATATACATGTCTCTATATCCACACCATAGTTAAACGCTATCTCGCCGAGCGATCACTCGACCGGCCGAGAAAGAGAGACGAGGAAAGATCCTCTATCTAATCTGTGGCTCATAATTTGCATTCGGTCCATCCGTCTCTATCTTTCTTTGCCCATTGCCCTCTCTCCTCTCGTTCGCGGTCGCATCGCACAGATCCGTCGGAATCTTTCCGCGCGCCTCGGCTCGTGGGGAATCGCGCTGCTCTTTCTCCGCGAGTCTCTCGGTCCCCCGTAAGCTATTACTATAGTAGTAGTATTATAGTATAGCGGAGTCATGGCTGCGGCGCGGCGGGTGCCGAGGCTCTTTCTCTCGTCCGCTGGCTCACCCGATGCCCGCTCATAGTAGTAGTACGTGAAAGAAGTCGTTCTCGTTTCCTCTCCCGGCTGCCTGGCGGCCTGGCCGGCTCTGCTCGCCTCGGCCCTCCCCACCACCCGAGAGCGTCGAGATATCCTGTGCGCGCTGGAGTCGCTGCTCTAGGCAGAACTCCGGCCTCTCGACGATCGGCTCTCTCGGTTACTTGCTCGCCCTCGACTAAAACCGTTAGGTCTCTCTACAGTCGGGTATCACACGCGCCACGGACCGTGCCCGACCGACTCGAAATAGTCGTAGTTCGAATTAATTTTCGTCCCAAGTTCGAAGGTGGTTTGTGGGCCAAGCCCACGATTCGGAACTTTGGGCGGCCGAGCGACGTCAA
Organism: Amblyteles armatorius; assembly: GCA_933228735.2. Lineage (NCBI taxonomy): Eukaryota > Metazoa > Arthropoda > Insecta > Hymenoptera > Ichneumonidae > Amblyteles > Amblyteles armatorius. The sequence continues at coordinate 15,296,385 of OW121688.1, read as the reverse complement.
CGACTGGCAGGCGATGTCGGCGATGAATGAAACAGCGGCGATAGAAAGCGCCCACCGCGAGAAAGTCGACACAAACCGATCTCTCGTTCGCGCTCGACGAACGATCGCAACACGTTCACGCCACTCGGCTCTCTGTGGGCGTTTGCATTCTTTTGCTTTGGTCTTACGGGCGTTTGTGTGTGGGTAATGGATACTGCGGTTGGTTGTGGTTCGGATCGAGACTAAGTCACGAACACACATTTACAGAGACTCGGACACCTTTCGTGGCACTTATGGACACTCACGAACACTCTCGGAGAGACTCGTACTCGTCCGTCGATATGGGCGTAAGTCCATGAATGGTACTTAGTGTCGAATTTTAAGACGTTAGCTTGAACTTACAGTCAAGGTGAACTTAAGATCTCGCTCGAGGCTGAACTTAAGATCGACGTCTGGCCCGAACTTCATTGCGTGTTCAAGATGTGTCTTAAGTTCGAAATTAGGATCAAACCTTATTTCGAACTCTACCTTGTGCTTAAGTTTGATCTTAAGTCTGGACTAAAATTGGATCGTAAATTCGAACTTGAGATCGATCTTAAGCACGGAGTCGAGTTAGAATTTAAGATTGATCTTAAGTTCGAACTTAAGATAAGTCTCAAGTACGCAACGAGGTTCAAACCAACGTCTTAAAATTTGAGTCTTAGAATGATCAGGGCGTAGGTCCATTAGGAGAGGGGTTATTAAGCGCATCAGCGCAATAAGGGGGTTTGGCGCAATAAGGGCGTGAGTCCAAATGAGGGGCTTGGAATAGCAAGGACGTACGTCGTTTAACAGTGCTCAGAACAGTAAGGGCTTAAGTATCTCCCTCGATACTTGACACGACGGCGACGGCGAGACTTTTTTTATTATAAAAATATATAGATACATACATGTATATCTATATATTATAGTCGTCTCCTTGCCACTTGCTCGGCTCTGTGCATTCTTTTTCCTTCCTCTTATACGTAATATACATGTATACAACTATACATGTACAATATACGTATGCATTATATTATAGTGGTCTCCATGCCAGTCGGAGTGTGCGCACCTCGTCCCATTCTGCATGACCGGGCGGCACGATGTTCCTTAGAGGAGTTTTAGCGCGCCGCGTGTAGGCAGCCAGGTAGGTGGCTGCCGCACACATAGACGGTTATAAATTCGCGCTCGCGTATACGTGCATAATACGGCAAAACATGTACGCGTGGCGCATGCGCGAAAGGGAGCCGGTCGCATGAATGAAACCATCGCTCCTCGTCCGTCCGGTGTTTTACACACACACACGAGCGGAACACCGACAGGAGTCGCGGTATTGGTCGCCCCGATGGTTTTACTCGTATACGAACGCATGCGCGACCCGTATACATGCATAACAACGGGCGACGGGCGAGAGAACTCGGCAGAAGGAAATGTGCACGGGGCCGGTTTGCACCGGTGCAAAAGTTCTCGTACGACTATCCTACTCAATCCCCCCCCCCCCCCTCCCGTTCTCCCCTTCCCCTCCCTCATCTCCCCGCCGTTCGCCGACGACTTCGTTGCTTCGTAATGTATTTTCTCTTGCACAACTGTGAAGCCCGTCCACACCCTATTTAACCACGGGCTTATGTTTTTTTAGTCTTCAATTTTCTTTTTTTTTTTTTTTTTTGCATGTTTCGTCGTGAGTAAACATTGTTACTCTTTGGGTTGAATTTCAAGTTCGGTCTCAAGTTCGATCTTGATGGCATGCTGGACCTTCCTGTTTTACCGACCAAAATAGGCGATTTCTTAGTTTTCACTATTCTTCGTTACTACGCAACGCGTAGGCTTCAAATATTAGAGGACTGTATTAACAGCATAAACGATTCGGCGTGCACTCGAATTTCGGTCGAAATCTTCCGATAAATAAAGAAAATCGACTATCATAAACTGTCGCGAAAATCAACATGGCCGCTGAAATGTCAACGGCATCCGTTCTGCAGGATATAAAAAATTCTAGATTTCGCATACGTCAGAAGAAGCTACATGCCGATTCTTTGAACTCCTCCGAATATTGGAAAACCGTTGGAGAGTTGCTCACACAAAAGATAATCGCGCATAGTGTAAACTGCGTTCACTTAGTCTATCGACTTGCGACGGGTGATCAGAGTCGCTGACAACGGCATGAACGTAGTGTAGGGCACGATGCAGAGCCACCTATGCGCCAATCGTGACACTACGTTCACGCACTTTCGCAAACTATAATATTCGGTTTTCTTAATTCCTTGTAAGTTTTCAACAAAAATTCGACTGCACACCAAAGCTTTTTTCTCAATAACATAAACCTGCATGATTTAACGCATATGTGTAGCTAATTAACAATGCTATTTCGGAACTGGAAAATTGTCTAGTTCCGTCTGCAAAACAGGTAAAGATGGTTAAAAAAAGGGAAAACGAACAGCTCCAGCATCCCCTTAAGTCCGATCCTGTCCGGCTGTACCGAATCGCCGAAGGAAAATACTCGATCCGTTGGACGGCGATTTTCCATGGCGAGCCGACTGCGCATGCGCGGCCACGTGGTCTTGGCCATAGTACTAGCGCAGCTTTGCAGTGACGCACCGGTCGAACGGACAAATTTAACCGTGCCGTGTGTCACCGTCAATGACGCTGCTCACTTCCGGCTGCTAATTCTATGCGCTTATATACGTTTCACAAAACCGGACGTGGACAGCACATTTTTTTTTTTTTTGTTTCGCGAATCTACCGGAAGCGTAGTATCCGTATAGTACGACGATTATTGCAGAGGTCGTTTATGTACCTGCAAATTACACATAATTCGCAATTGCGCAATTACCGCCTTCCCGACATCGCTGTTTATCCACGTTCGCGTCTGTCGGTCGGGTACGATCGAGATCGTCTCATTATTAAATTGTTATCGACTTTTAAAAAACTCACGACAATGTTTTTCTCCGTTTCAACGAAGTGCAACTGTCATGGATTTGTATCCGTCATCGATGTTTATTTCCTTATTTTTAATGGTTTTTTGTATGATCCACTTGTCTGAGGGAAATCTGTGTACTACGTTACTAGAGAATTCGGGTGCAACGTGCTTTGAAAAGCACTCTTCTTTCATGTGTCAAACGGCCTCGAGCTACGTGCCTTAAATGAGTAGTGGCATTTTGATCTTAACACTTAATATATTGGTTCTCGGTGGTCTCTAGAATATAAGTTTCTCTGTGCATCCAGCAGCTAAGAAGCCTCCACTTGCTACAAGGGCTCTACACCCTTTTGTATGAAATAACAACGATTGATTAATAATAATAATAATAATAATAATAATAATAATAATAATTTTATTATTGTTATGCACAATGATAATATTATTATTATGAATAATGATAATATGACTATTATTATGACTGTTACTATTATTATTATTATTTCACACCCACTGCGAAAGTCTCAAATAAAAATTGACTCTGCTCTATCCGCGGTCACGGGGCTTTCTTTTTCGCTGCAATCTCTGCCAACCTAAGGCCCTTCCGGGAGGATGAATTTGCATTCTCCCAGTTTACCTTACCACGACCAGAGGAAGCCTCGAGCGGCACTTCTATGCCAAAAAAAAAAAAAAAAAGAAAGAAGTTCGTAACTATCGAAAACGCGCGAGCATACTGCAAACTCATGGAGCCCGAGAGATTCATGAAATATCGGAGAAATGTAAGTGAGGCAAGAGTCTCGGCGGGCCGGGCGATACTCTCGACGGCCGGATGACGAGAGGAGAGCCGAGCGAGTACCCGCGCTATCTCTGTTTGCCAACCCCGTTATCTCCACTGGCCCCGCTCTCGTGTTAGCGGCACTCTCGTATGTGCCGCTCGTTATCCTCTCTATGCCTCTCTAACGCTTTCTTTACCCCTGCACACTGTTCCGACTATTCTATCCCCCCCCCCCCCCCCCCCCCCGGTAGCGCTTTGCTCTCCCGGTAGCCGACGAGCGTATCTCTTAGTTTGTTCATCCCCCCCCCCCCCCTCCCTCACCCTGGACGACCTATCTCCTTCGGTACAGAAAAGAGAACAAGCGCGATCCACATTCATCAATATGTGTCGTCGCGTCACGTCCGGCCTTACAGCGGCTGTGTCCATTCCTTCGGTTTTATCATCTTCGAGAGAACGCTCTCGCGCATGCGCTCGCACGCTATTCGAACCCCCCCTTCCTTCCCCGCGAGAAGTTCTGATCGCACGTTTTTTTTATATATTATATATTATATATTGTATATTATATATTATGAAAGTTAGTTTATGTCTTATAATATCTGCATTTACATAGTAAAATAAGTAACTTATCTTGTCCACAAACGACCACGATTCTTTTCATTTTTATTTTTCAAATCTTTTTTACCGTGTAGTAAATAAATTTGCACTATATCTTCACGTGAACATGTGTGCATCTATCTTATTCGTCAACTGATTCATAGTTTCCGAATTTATTTTATTTTATATATATATATATATATATATATATATATATATATTGGTCCTCAAAAATAGATTCCTTACGTTACTGACCACTCGAACGGGATTAATCGCGAATTTTCTTAATTTTTTTTTCATATATATATTCATATATATTTTTTTTTTTGGCCGCTAGCGCTCGGTTTATGGTGCGCGTGCGCGTCAGCGGCGCGAGATACGGCAAACGTAGCCGAGGCTCGCGCAGGGCCTAAGCTGTTTCTCAACTTATCGCTCCTAGGCTGCGACACGAGAAAACGATATCTCGAGCGACGGGGTACTATCGCGAGTGAGAGAGACGGAGAGCGTACGATAGATCGTTTTTTTTTTTTAAACAATGATAATAATAATGATAAAAAAAAAAAATTGAGCTCCCGGAAGATTCGACACCGAGCGAACGCGCGTCCGGCCGCATCCACTGTTTATTTATTTCGCGCATCTCCGGTTTCTCGTATCGAATTGCCGGTAGGTGAGCTTCTCCTCCGGCGCGTACGATCGCGTACCACACGGGTCGAGTGTGCGTTGTCAATTGTCATGGATCTCCGCATCGTTTCGAGGAATTTATCGCTCGAGTTTGGGTAACTCGATTTATTTATTTATTTTCATTGTTTTTTTTTTTTTTTTCTGTCGAAATCGCCAAACTTATGTGGCGTTTTACGATCGAAAAAGAAAGGAAAATCGGCGCCGACGAATGTAATACAAAGTTGTAAGATTTGTAATCTTAACAATCAATCCGAGTAACCCAAGCAGAGTTCAAGTTCGAGAACACTAAATTTGCAATTCATTTTCAATGTTTCTTCGAAAGTTAGTGAACGGTCTTGCAAGCTCTTTTTTTTTTACATAAAACCTTTTAAAATTTTAATCATCAACTCAAATTTTCGTGAATCTCAGTCAAAACATTTTCAATTTTAACATCTGCTATTTCAATTTTACAGAAAAAAAAAACTACATTAATCTTCAATCTACGCAACGTGAGCGAATTTCGAGTTAAAGTGCATTAAATTGACAATTAATGATGACAAGTGCATACTTCTCGCGGCCGGTGGTGGCGCGAAGGTTCGCGCGCTCCTCGCTCCCTCGTATCTCTGCGTGCAGCGACTCGGTAACGGGAGCGCGCGAGGAGATGTTTAAAATAGATTTTTTTGACGTGTGCACGTCGCCCGCCGCGGTGCCAAGTGCGCCGAGGGTGGGTTTGTCGGCGCGCATGCGCGGCGCGCATGCGCTGTCCCTCGGACTATACACAACGCGCAATTACACACAATTGCACATCGACGCGGGGATCGAGTGTCCGTACACAAACGCGATGCTCCGAGGCGCGTTCCTACGAAGGTACGCGCGAGTCGGATCGGGCCGAGCATTAAACGTACGTGTGGGTGGACGTGCCGGACGGGTGGGTGGATGGACGTGGCGCGAAGGCCCGACCATATGGCGTCCACATTCCATCCGCCTCGAGCGCTCCTCGGGAGCGAGCCAGAAAACCCCGACGAGACTCCGATAGCGCTAGAGAGACTCGGGAGGATATCGCGCGCAGAGGGAAAAGATCGCTCGAAGGGAAGGAGGGTGGGGGTAAAAGAGAGTTTTTTTTATTTATTTTTTTATTTAATGTCTTGTAATTATTTTATTTAATGCATCAACTATCAAGGTTATTAGCGACAGAGCTGGGCAAATATAAGTACTTGAAGTGCGTATTAAAGTATCAAGTACTCGAAGTACTGAGCGTTAGGTAGTTCTTTAGTACTGACGTATTGAGCACTGGCGGACCTAAATTCTTGAAGTTTTGAATAGTGGGCACTTACTCGGTACTTAATGCTTCGATACGTATACAAGTTCTTAGTGCTTTTTGCCGAGACTTTTTTTTGTACTGTACTCGTGTCTCAGGTTTACATACAATTGTATCGTCTTGCAGTATTCGAACATTTTAGGGATCATTTTAATGTTATTGAAGCACTCAGCGATTGAGCTCTGGACACGCAATCTAAAACGAACTCGTTCGATATACGGGGCAGGTGATGAGAAAGTGCTCAATTGATGCAGGGACGTTGCACACTGAACACTTTTCTATCGATGTACTTACGTTCGAAGAGATGACGATGTGTGATATTAGAGTGGCCGATTCTTAGTCTTGTTAGACCACGCTGATTGGTCCTCGACTTCGCATCAGGTTTTTTTTTTTTTTTTTATGTACAGATATCACTTATGATAGAGGGAAGCTTCGGGTCTAAGGAGAGAGTTGTTTTGTTTGTTAATTTGTTTCGAACTTAAGTCTGAACTTAAATTCGATTGTAGTTTGAGTTCGATCTAAAGTCCGAACTTAACATCGAACTTAAGCATGACGTCAAGTTCGGACTTAAGATAGATCGTCAGTACGCGATGAAGTTCGGGCGGAATTTCGATCTTATCTTTGATCTCAAGAGCGATCTTAAGTCCGAACTGATGTCCGAAAATTCGACTCTAAGAGCACCGCGCCAGCACACAAATCGTCACAATACACCACAACAATGCCGAAAAAGAAATACTAACAGCCAAAACAATAGAATCTTAAAACTACCTCGACATTACTTAGAACAAAATTTAAAGAAAAATAAATAACGAAATTAATCAAGGCAGCACATATTATAGAAAGTCGCCGAAAGTAAAGAAATACCGAATACGAAGAAAGGAGCGAAGATCTTGAGAGAGGCCGGCCGAGTCAGTTACCTGCTCTCCGGCGAGCGACGGCGCGCGAATAGACGATCCGATGAGATACTCCGCTCGGGCTCGGCGCTCCTCTACGGCCCTTTAAAAATGTCCTTCTCACTTTCTCCCCGGTGCGAGAACCCAGGACCACCGGCGAGAATCGATACACCGCCGCATCCTCGCGCGCCTTCCAGGCTCTACCGGCGTCGAGCTCTCCGCCACACAGGAGCGCGCTGGGAATTTCGACGGTCGACGAATCGCCGCGCTCTTCGACGCGCCGCGATTCTCACGAATTTTTATTTTTTTTTAATCATAAAATGAAACAGCAAAAAATTTGCCATTTAAAGGTAAAACAAAATATTTTGATTGTAAAAATAACCAATTTTTTATTTTCAAAAATATAATATTTTTATTATGAACATAACAAATTTTAATCGAAAGGTAAAACAAAATATTTTTATTATAAAAATAAAAAAACTTTAGTTAAAAATAGAGGTAAAATATTGTTGAACTGGCGAGCGTCTCGTTGCGCGAGCTTTGGGGAACGACTTTCCGGAAGATTACGTTTGAATGATCGAGGCTCGTTAACGGAGCGAGGTGGTATCGATCTATAAAAGATCGGTCGGAGCGGCGACTGGCCCGTCGAAAGCGAGAGTAGCATCTCGACTCGCAGGGATCTTCGCTCTCGCATGTGGCAACGCAAACAGGGAGATCCGCGTTTAGCCAGCCGGTCGAGTCGGGCTCGGCGAGCGCGAGGTCGTAAACACGTGATGTCACACGCGGCGTTCATTGATAAGACATAGAGAAGCGGCGGGCGAGCGCGACCGACGAGAGCATCCGAGCGCGAGGTCCCTCACTCTGTATATCGACGCTGCTGCGCGTATGCTCCACTCTTTCCCTCACTAAATAATAATAATAATAATAATGAAATATACAAAATATTTTTTTATAACAATAATATTTTTGTAAACATAATTTCAATAGAAATAATATTTATCTGATAATGTATTATTATTATTATTATTATTATTATTATTATTATTATTATTATTATTATTATTATTATTATTTCCTCGGCCGGCGATCGTGAAGCGTTCAAATTTTCGGACAAAAAATAAAATTCGTGGCATCCTATTTTGAGCATTATGCAGTTCGACATTGTGCATTACATAGTAATAACGATCGGGAAATATAATCGGGCCCGGAGAAGGATACACGTCGATATAAAAAAAAGAAGTGCGGACGAGGAGAAGCACGCACTCACGCAGCCCGGGCGAGCGTCGCGTCTGGAGGGTATCCGGTGTTGCGTGACCGAGCATACAGCACCAGCCCGAGCAGCCATCGAGCCGGGTAGAGCGAGGCAGCTCGGGCATCGAGAGCCCTTCTCTCGTTGCCCGGCCCGGGATCTCTGAAAGTTTCCTGCTTCCCTACGCCGCTCCTGTTGCACGGAGCGTGCAATAGTATCTCCCCGGAGCTCGAGCGTTTCCGCCCTGCCGGCCGAGGATACCCTGGGAAATAATTCGGCGGAGTTGCGACTCGCCGGGTGTTGCCGTCGACGCAGTCTGTCCGTCCGTGCGGCCGAGACAATATTTCCGGCTCGAACGAAGCCGGCTGAAATTCATCCCTCCCAACTTTTCAGTAATATTCGCAATCCGGCGATCGCACATTGATAAACGTGCACATTAATAAACATTGCTTATTTGACTCGGTGCCACATAAAAAAATGTATTCGAATTAGATATTCTATTATGCACACGTAAGAATACAAAGATTTATAATGCTGCGAGTTCGAGATAGTACAAATTTGGCATTAATTTAGATGTATTTAGCGGCGTAAAAGAAAAGCTAAAAGCGAAAGTAAAAACAATATAAACTAAATGTCACTTGGGAATGCATTAGCGAGGCTCTGGGTTTGAAGCATTTCGACAAGAAATAAAATAGAACCTCAATACTTTAAAAGTCCTTGCAGTCTCAATTTATTTTAATTAAATAAATATTTATTTTTACTGAATCAATTTTTGTTTTGCGCAAAACATCCGACAAATAAACACCGTTTCTCGGTGTGCGCATCTCAGCGCCGAACAGCGGCGCGGGAGCCGTGACTCGTTAGGATCGTTATTCACCGATGGTGGGGCTGTACGCTGAAAAAAAATTCACCGCCACAAGGTCGCAAAAGCACGTGCGAGTTCGTGTGCAGATCAAAGGTGCTTTCGATTCGGCCTTTTTGTTACTATAACTTCACTACGCAAAAAAAAAACAAACGACCGTGCGCATGCGCACTCGCATTACAATAACGAAAAAACGCCAAATCGAAAGTACCTCACTGCGATCTCTCCGTATCGTCCACCGCTCAAGCGCCGCTTCGAGCCGCCATCTTGGCACCGTCCGCCAGGTCTGCCTTACGAACCGTCCCCAACAAAGCCACCAACCCGCGACAAACCAATTCGATCAATCCCATCGAAAACTCCACAAAAAACCCCACTTCGGCAAACCCACTTCATCCTTCAGGTTCGCGCAGGCGCCTTTTCCCACTTCCCATCGATAAAAACCTACGGCCCTGGGACGTCTTTGGTCGTCGAAGATTTAGCGCGGAGCGCGAGTTTCCTCTGCCCTACGCATCCTTCCCATCTCCCCCCCCTCCCTTCGGCTCACCGTTCGCTCTTTCATTCTTATTCAGTTCCCCTTTTGTTCGTCCGGTCCTGCGCCCGGCCGGCTGCCTTCGCATGCGGGCAGCGCCTAGCTGGTATCCGGAGCCCCCCCCCCCCCTCCTGTCCCCTCTACCCCCCTCCACTCGGCCGCTTCGTTGTGTGCGAGTCCTTCCTCATTCACGCTCAGAACCGGACGAGAGTCTCTTTGATCGCCTCGCAGAGCCACTCCGCGCTGTGTACGCTATCGTCGCCCCGAGAGCTTCTCCTCTTGTGTTCGTGCGCCGGACGAGAGGAGCGCGTAACGGCGGTAGCGAGCTCTCCCCGACACCGGGCGACCAACAGGTCGCCACTGACTGGAATCGGCCGCTGTCACACCGCTCCTACGACGAGTCCCGAAGTACTGCGTCGGACGAGGACGGAGAAGAACACGGAGAGCACTCCCGGTCAGAGCCCCGCGCCTTCCCCCCCCCCCTCCTCCTTCCCCCTCCCCTCCCTCGTCCACCCGCTGCGGCCGCCTCCGCCGGCGAGTCTGTCCTTCGGGCGGCCACGTACGCTCCCGAGGACCGCGCGCGCACGATGCGGGACGCGGAGGGGAGGAAGGAAGCTGCAAGGATCGCGCGGATGAGGGCTATTATTATTATTATTTTCTTTTGATTTTTTTTTTTTTTTTGGGTTTCTTGCGTCCTGCTTCGTTCACTCCTTTTACTTTGACTCCTTTAGCTTCCTTCCTTCTCTAAACTGCTTTTTTTATTTTGGTCTTTTTTTTTTTACTGTTTTTTAAAGATTGTTTTTAGAGTTTTTTTGTTTGTTTGTTTAATGTTCTGGTTTTATCTCCCGGCCAGTGGCCACCTGAGCGTGTAACCCTTTCCCCGAGAGATCCGCCTCGTTTTCATCGATTGATATACTGAGATCCGAGCGCTACCGGTGTACCGCGCGGACTACAGGGTGACTTCCAGGAAGAAACGGGGAACAGAAACGAGCTACTACCTTTGCAGCAATCTCTGCTTTCTCGTATTCTTTTTTTTTTTTTTTACTTGACTGTCGAATCTACCTTCTCGAACGTACTTCACACTTGGTGTATTTGGATATGGATAGCTCGATTTTTGTGAACAAATCATTCGATTTTTATTAACACATAATTAAATTTTTATTAACAAATAATTCGATTGTCATTAACAAATAATGCGATTTTTATTTCCACGTCATTTGATTTTTATTAACAAACAATTCGGTTCTATGAACGCAGAATTCAATTTTTTTTTTTTATAATTTAATATTGATGAATAAATAAATTTTGTTGATGAAAAAGTAAATTTTTACGAACAAATAAATTGGTTATGCGTTGTCAGGAGCCGACGGTAAGAGCGTGTATAATATTCGAGTCGGGTCTCGCGTCATACAGCGCACATGTGCTGCGAATAACGCGGATACGTCGTGAATCGGTTTGCCCTCTCGAGAGGTGGAGAGCCGAGGCGACTCCTCACTCGGCGAGCTACGTAGAGATCCACGCCGCCGGTTCTGCGGGCGAGACGGGCTCGCGAGGGCGATGAGCGGTGGCAAAAACTCTTTCCTCTCGCCGGGTACGTCGTTCGATGCCCCACGCGACGCTCATCCTACCAGATGTCATTCTCCTCCTTCACGAGCGCTCCCCTTAATTTTTAAATGCGCTCCGTGAAAGCTGTACTTTGAGATTAAAAAAATCATTGTTAACTTAAAAAAAAAAAATTAAAAAATCGAACTAAAATATACTTTAAGGATTAAGGAGTCTTCAAAACCTCAAACATGTTTAATTTATTCTTCTTTTTCATTTCATAGAATCGTCTCTGCACGAAGTTGAATCAAATTTTTATCTCGTCTCTCTCGCGCTCACACGTGCTTAGCCTCCTTTCAAGGAATCCCTTATAATTAAAATAAGACAAAAGTCTCAACTATAATTGATCCGAGGAAAAAGTAGCGTTTATAGGCGATTCCTCGTAGTCTGTAATTTAATAATTCGTCGCTATACGCCGGTATCTTTTTATCGCCATCCCGCGTAGTTGTACTCTGAGTAAACTAACTAACCCCCCCCCCCCCCCTTCCGCTCCCTCCATACTGAAAGTAATATTTAATCGTGCGTGACTAAGTAAGCGCGTGCGAGATATATTCCTTGGAACTCGAATAGTTCGCCGCGCGCATGAATTGCCTGGGGAACAACCAGTGCGCATGCGCGGTGCAACAGGTGTGCGCGCAAGAGAACCCGAACTAAATTGTCATTGTGCTATTCAGCACTCGTATTCGCCGTTTACTCGTGCGGCTCGTGATAAATGCAAAGCCCCAAGTTCGGAACGCCTATCGTATCGCCAACGAGATATCGTCAACTATCCGAACAGTCGAACGATCCATTTTTTTTTTTTTTTTTTCGAATGCCGAGTTTTCTCGGTCCTTTTTTTTTTCTTCTCTACACTCCACACGTTTTAAATTATCGCTTCGCATTTACACTTCACCGCTTGTGGCTTTCTTTTCTTCAGCGTCCAGACTTCGAAAAAGAAGCTTCTCCCCCACTCGTTACCGGACACTAATCTGTATTCTAATCTCGAGGGATCATCCGAACAGCTTGAACGCTCGAAAAAAAATGAGCTGGTCCAAAAAAAATCTCTAAACCCGATACTACAAAAGCAAAATTCATTTATTTCTCTGCCGCACAGTAGTTTATCGTTTTGCCAATTTTAATAATAATAACAATAATAATAATAATAATAATAATAATAATAATAATAATAATATTCCGATGATTTATCATAATGTCGCTACGGTCATCGTTAACGGTATTAAAACATCGTTTCCCATCTCCGGAGCTATAAATATATCCATTTAAAAAATATACATATAAACAGTAAAAAAAAAAAAGTTATCCGAATCTCACGACCGAAATCCCAGCGTGCCGAAAATTAATGTGATCGAGCGTTCTCGTTCCTAGCCGTGCTATTATTCCCAGGGCCGTGTCCGAGAGCCACACCGACGGATTAATAACTCGTTCCAATATCGAACTCCGTTCCGTGGCCGAGACAATCCGGCTACCGGCGGGCCGAGAGTTCACCGGAGAAAACCCTCTTAAAAAAGAGATGGCAGGCGAATGATCGAGATAAATATATCGAAATCCCCTCTTAAAAAAAAAAGACCCTCGATTGATCGAGATAAATATATCGAAATAATTAAAATCGTGAAGCCAATTTTCGTGAAAAAGTTTCGTTGCCGGGTAACTTGTTAAACAATTAATTTTTTCGTTAACTTGTTAACAACATTCCGGAATTATTATTATGCCAAAGTAATATTTTCAGTACCTTTGATACGCATGCATTTTTTCAGATTTTTATACCATCGAGATTTGCAATTTTCCAATATTTTTTCTCGAACTTACGCGCAACGAGCGAAAATCGACATAGGTACCTTAACGCCTTTTTCTCTCGCGAAGAGAGCCGCCGCCTAACCCAACAGCCGTCCGAGTTTCTGCGAGCGAGTTTCCAACGTTTATTCATTGGAATTAATTCATCGCTCGAGAGGGACGAGAGCTCTCTTGGCGTGTTCCCCGCTGCTCTGGCGCTGTTGCATCCGAGCCGCGCGCGGACTCTCGCTGTTTACGTCCCGTTCATCGGTCGTGCCGTAGCCTCCGCTCTTACTGCTGTTTGCTGCTGCTGCTGCTCCACGGCCGTCGACGCCGCGGGGCCGACGTTTTCGCAACGCGCCGTAGCCTTCTTATTTCTTGGCAGCAACTACGCTCTCTGTGCATTCTCGGGTGGAGGAGGAAGAGGCGGGAGGGAGGGGGGGTGGCGGGGAGGGGAGGGGAGAGCTCACGTTCCCTCGGCATCACCGGCAGAAGCAGTGGCGCGACTCCTGCGCTACGTAGTAGTATGTTTCTCTCCACGCACCCGGCAAAATTTTACCGTCCCCGAGAGAGGTAACTCGGCCGGATTCCGCCGAGGCGGGAGAGTCCAACGATCGACCGTTTCCCGTATTTCTCGGGGCGTCCGCGCGCCACTGTGTTGCGATTGCATTATACCTACGGGAGGAGGTACGCCTTTGCGGACGAGACTCCCAGCACCCAGTGGCGTTGCTTCGCTGGAGATATCATTTTTTAACGTTTCTTTCTTGTTACTATTTTTTTTATTTTTATTTTGAATAATGTGTTACTGGGGAGTTTATATAGATGGATAGATAGATTCGTTTATTAAGTGTTCTGCGGTGCAAGTCCGCTAAGAACAACGCGCGACAAGGTACAAAATCGTGCCGTAACTATTGTTTACGAACCAAAAGAATGTGAAAAGAATGTAAATTAAAAGTAACATCAAACAAATATAATAATAATAATAATAATAATAATATGTAAAGTCTTGATGTAAAAAAGCAAAAAAGGGGGATTAATGAACCTGTCCGGTGCATCGACCAGATGGACATCCGGCATTGCAAGTGGCGGACATTTTTTTTTTTTTGCGATTGATACATCTCCCGAGAAGGCCCCGACCGCAAGCATCGGCTGGGCGTTATCGGGGCTCGATGAGGCGTGAAATTTCTACCGGGCTGTTGGCTTCCTGTTTTGCCTTCGTACGACCAAGTTCGCACCAGGTGAAACGAGCCGGAGACACACGGTGCGTTCCTTGAATCATCCGTTTCTTTCGCTGGATACATTCGACGGTGCATTCCAGAGAAAAAAAAAGAAACATTTTCTTGGCGACGTTCACTTATGGTTTGAAAATCTCACTTTTAAACCGGAAATCACGTCACGGGGGGGAAAACGTTTCGAAATCTCGGTTTGTCGACTGGAATTGACGTTTTCCCGTATGACGTAGCTTCCGATCGAAAACTAAGATTTTTGAAACCGGAAGTGAGGTTTTCCCTTACGACGTCACTTCCGGTTGGAATCTGAGATTTCGAAACCGGAAGTTGGAACAATAAGGGCCAAATGAAATTACGGGTAGGATAGAGTGAAATGTCGACCGAAAAATGCGCCTGTGATTACAAAGGCTTCAAAATAGGTTCCTTCTCGAACTGAGAAACGCAAGGAGTGACCCGATCACCTCCGTGTTGCACTTTTTTCCGCGGAATTAATTGGGAACGAATGCTGTAGCTTTGGCTGCTTTTTCGTGGCCCTTAGTGCTACTTGTATGTGGTTCGGTACTTTGGCATTTTCGGTATTCCTTAAGGTCTTATAATAATAAACCCTCAAGTAATACCAATGCGATAGCTTTGAGTTCTTTTTAGTGACTTTTAGACCGACTCCTATATGGTTAGGTACTCGTGAACTTTTGGTATTTCTCGAGGTCTTACAATAATAAACCCTCAAGAAACACCACAAACACCAAAGTACCAAACCACATACCAGATCCAAGAGCCACCGAAAAGCGCCCAAAGCTACCGCGTTCCTTCCCAATTAATTTCCCATTTAATTCTCGCGACACGTGGCCCCAGCGCCACCGTGTCGCACCAGACACTGTCCGTAGTCCGAACCTCCGCCGAGCATAACAACTCTCTCTCGGTATATTTTTTCGACGCCTCCGTGTGCTTGATCCCGGCGTTTCCCCATGGTTCCTCGCCGGTGGATCTCTCCGCGCTCGTTCGCTCCGCTACCCGCCGTATCCTATTTCGGGGGACGGGAGTCGCGCGACCGCTCGCCGTCCCGCTCCCTCGGCCGGGATGCGTCTCGGCCTTTCCTCGCTAACGCCGCCGCTGCCTTCGAAAATACACGCTGTACGACGCCGCGATACGCACTCTCGCGTACGTGCGAGAGTTTCGCGATGCGGTCTCTCCCGCTATAACCACGCTTGTACTACGGCCATGCACTATGCCGTCCTCGTACACATGCGCGCGCATGTGTCGGTTGCGCGACCGCGCATGCGCGCGCGTACGCACACTCGCCCGCCCGTTCGGCGCGTGGGAGAAAGAGAGAGAGGGGATGAATGAACGTGAGTACACGCGCGAGAGAGAGAGAGAGGGGCGAGGCGGGCGTCGCGCGAAGCGAGCGCGGAGCGAGGGAGATCGACGGATTCATGAATGAACGGTGCACGACGAAGATAGATCTAACGAGTGGGATAAATATAGAAGTACGCAGAGCGACAGAACGAGACGGCATCCGATGCGGAGTCGTCCGGCTACCGTCTCGGCGTCCCACGGCGTCTCTCGGCCCGATACTCCTTGCCAATGTTGATCCCCCGTCCGTTTGGCTCGCCGGCCCGCTTCGCGCGGGGCGACTCCGGGACGCCTTACTATAACGTCGAGACAACCCGACTTTATAGTGCCCGAGGGAGAGACGCGGCCGTGCAAGTTCCTCGGTTCGAGTGTGATCAACCACCCGAGGTAATGTCACGATCGGTCTATGTGACTATGTATGTAGATACACTGTATAGATTATATTATCTATAGTCTATATATATATATATATATATATATATATATATATATATATATATATAGTTTATATGTATGTATACATACGTATGTGTCGGCGTATGGATTATGTATATGTTATATATGTATGTAGATACACTGTATAGATTATATTATGTATAGTCTATATATTTAATCCCTCGATTGATATCTTTACGTCTCCGATTTCGACAATATCCAGGGAGATTTGCGCGTACTTGCTTAGTTATAGACCGTAATTTATAAACTACATTTATACAACACCAATTTTAATATTGTAAACATTACTACGTACATCTCTAAGCCCAATTAATGGGAGTATTTCTGTTGGGCTTGTTAATCAATACGTATATATAAATGAATAAAATCGACAGGGATGAGGTTGCTGATTCTACGTGAAATGTCAATCAGCCCATATCACATTTAAATCAAATTTATATAACTGATTTCTGCTTTACAGTCAGAGTATAATATACGATAAATCCTAAATATTAGAGCTTCATAGCAATGAGTTGTAAAAGTTGAAAAAGTTAAAAACTTGAGTTCACAATTTATGAAAAATTTGAAACACCGAAGTCTACGATTTGTATAAAATTAATAACACTCCACATGAGACTGCCTTGTGACAATTTTTTTTTACTTTTATTTTATTTTTCTATACATATATATAGATGCGAGATCTCGCACTCGAGGAGGAAGAGCGGGCGGACGGGCGAAAGAGGCGAGCGGAGCCAGAGTTCTACATACGCGAGTTGACTCGGCGTGCCCGCCGAAAGGGAGCCAAGGAGATTGGAACGTGACCGACGCCCACGGTCTTTCATTTCTCTCTCCTCTCGCCCGCTTCTTCCTGCCGTCCTCCGTATCTCGCGATCTTTCTCTCCGCGTTTACCGTACTAAATGCGGACGCGCTCGATTTTGCGACTCGTTTTAGTAAAATGGGGATTAGCACGAGGAAATTGTTTTCCCTGGGAAATCGCATTGCGGCAGAGGACTCGCGTGGTTTATTGAGGTTCGTGAATTCGACGAGGACGGCGGGGAAGGGAGCGAGTTACCGCGGTCGGTAAAGAAAACTGTAATTAACTTTTTTCTTTTTTTAAATAGGATACATTTTTTTAGATTTTTTTTAAGGAAATTGACTCTGTTAAATAAAAGCTTACGGTTCGAAAAGATTTCGAGCGGTGATCGGGGCTTACGAGGAGCCTCGCGCTTGGGCGTCTTGCACGAGAGACGGAACCGTGCGCGGAGGAAGGCCGAGCCAAGTTCCGAGCGCGGCTTGCTGTAACGGTAACGCGCGCGTAATCCGACGTAATAATCCACACTGACGTACTTTATTGTTTATTATTTTTAAACGAAAGTATATCGAGAGATCGCGCCAGTGTCTCGACGCCAAGTACTAAAAAAAAAATGCTGTCTACGTTCGAATGGTTTTTACCTTGGTAGAAATGTTCGGAGCCTTACATTGAAATCTGTCCGGTCGGATACGAGACTCTGCAAACTTTTCACCATCCCGTCGCTCATGTTTATTAAAATATAATTTTTATAAAATAATTATTTCACATTTAAACATAAAAAGAAATAACTAAATACATTTTAAAAAATAACAAATAGATCAAAAAAAAAAAAAAAAATTACATAAAAAAAAAAATTATATAAATCAAATAAAATTAATACATTTTTTTGATACATAAATTTGGCAAAAGTTTTTCCACCCTTGTGTACACACATCGAGGCGCGGTGCAGAGAGTGCCGGGCAGGAGAGTAAAGTCTGCTGAACCGGAGAGGCTGCATGCAGGCGCGCGCGGGGGCCCTACCTGGCCGCGAATACTCGCCCGGAGAAGGCAGTCGACCTTCCTGGGGGCCTTGTTACACGAGGCGAACCTAAAAACATCGGTTCACTTCGCCGCTTCCTCGCGCGCTGGCGGGCCGCAGCCGAGCTGAGTCGAGACTCTGATTCGACGGTGCGTCCGTCCGTCCGTCCATCAGGCTCAATTCGATGTTTTTCGAGGAGGAGAGTCCTCCGCGTGACGGACTCCTCGAGTACTCGTCACGCGGGCTGTAGCCGAGACTTTTTTCATTCAGCGATGGCTACGAACGAACCTCGTCGTACCTCATTCGATTCAATTTATCCGTTATTTCGTTGCGCTCGCAGAAACATTCGTCTATGCTATATAAATGTAATAACTGATAATAATAGCTAAATACATTATATTTAAAACATTAGACATCGTACATATCAGACATCGTATATATAAGACATTCTATATATCAGACATCGTACATATCAGACATCGTACATATCAGACATCGTACATATCAGACATCGTACATATCAGACATCGTACATATCAGACATCGTACATATCAGACATCGTACATATCGGACATCGTACATATCAGACATCGTATATATCAGACATCGTACATATCAGACATCGTATATATCAGACATCGTACATATCAGACATCGTATATATCAGACATCGTATATATCAGACATCGTACATATCAGACATCGTACATATCAGACATCGTACATATCAGACATCGTACATATCAGACATCGTACATATCAGACGTCGTATACATCAGACATCGTACATATCAGACGTCGTATACATCAGCACTTTGATACCGAAAGAATTGTATTAGTACAGTACGACAGTTGAGGGACTGTTCGGTTCAGAGCCATCGCTAGTTCGTCTTGTCACTCGATAACATGCCGGGGAGGTCGAGGAGGAGGGACATACAAAAACTGTTAATGCCCTCGCGAGAGAGCCAGCATCCGCTATCGAGTCAGCCGAGCTCAAGATCGTGCGTCTCTTCTCTTCGCTATAGTACACACAGACCATATACTATAACACAGCGCCGACGGTTCTCGTCTATCGGTCACACTATCCAGAGATATCAACTCCGAGAAAAGAAAAAAAAACAAGATATCCGATGTCACTTCCGGTGGCGGAGCAAAAAAGAAAAACCTCGTCGCGCCGAATAGTCGTTCCTCGAAAGCGCTCGGCGCACAATCGTAGAATCACGAAGCGATCGCGCTAGACGAGCTATTAATCGCTCCGCATGTCGGCTCTTCCGTCGCGTCGGATGTCCGACTTCCGGAGCACCGACGGAAGTCGACGCTCGGAGAATAAAAAAAAAAAAAGAAAGAAAAAAATATATATATATGCGCATGAATAATTAATTAATCGTCCCCGCCGGGTGGGCCGAGGGAAAAATCGGAAGTTCCACCGGCTGCACGATCGGCCGCGCGGAGGGGGACGGCGAGATGGCGAAGGGGGGAGCGAGGGGTCGCTTCGAAATTCCCGCTAAAAGCGGATGGCCGTCGTGAATCCGTGGCTCGCCGGCGCCGCCGAGCCAGCCAGCTCGCCAGCCACTCCGGGACACGGCGGGTAATGTTTTCATTCAGCTCGAAACTTCAATGATAGCTTCCATCCATTCATAAAAAGCCCGCAGGCGGAGCGAGGCCGACGGGTTGGCGTTAGTTCCGCTAGATGGCGGCAGTCTCACCGCCGGAATCCGACCCCTCCCCCCTCCCCCTGCGACCGCGCGCCACTCGCCCGTCACGGCGGCTCCCCGTACGAGCACGCCGATTCAGTCGTTCGCCGGCGGCCGGTACGCCCGTATCGATTGTTTCAACTTTTTTTTCCTCGCACGCGTTCTCGTCGAACGACCAACCTCTCGCAATTTCCCGCCAATCGGCCTTTTATTTCATCTCCGACGACCCTTCGGTCGAAGCCTTTGGATAAAACTCCTTGTTCGCGAAGTTTTAACTAAAAGAGTTTTTTTTTTATTTTTTAAATATAGTTTCGTCACTTCGCCGAAGAGCGTGCTAAGCTCGAGGCGTTCCAAGACGACGATTAACGTGCGCGTCCACCACGAAGTTTACACTGGGATTTATATATATATATATATTTTTCGGAGATACATGTTATGTATATATATATAGTTGTAGAAAGAGGATATACGGAAGCTATGTGCCGGTGTGTGTTTATCTGGTGATTGTGCGCGTGCGCGTAACACGTGCGGACCGAAAGTTAATTCGCTTCCGGTTGTATAAGAGGAGGGCGGCACGCTGCTATCGAGGATTCGTTACACTTGCCCGGCGTGCCGTCGGGCCAATCGTCGAAGGAGCATAACCTCACGGCAGTGCTGGATACGGACGCGAAGACTGCCGTGGGAAGACGACGTCCTGCGGGTAGGCTTTTTTTTTTAAAAGATCTTTTTTTTAAACCAGACTGTTTAAAAAGAATTGCAAATTTAATGCACCGGACTCGAAGTTTTTATGCAAAAACTGGTACATTAAATTCAATGTACAGTTGTGATGAAAAATGAATGAACTTTTACGGTGAAATTAAAGTTCATTGTTGAATTTAAAGTACTTTTATAGTAAAATTAATGTAAGTCATTAGTGGTTGAATGTTTCCAAAGTTTTTTTATATACCGTACGTTAACTTTTCATCACAATTTTACATGAAATTTAATATACCAATTTATGCATAAAAACTTTCAGTATAAGTACATTAAATTTTGTACGATTTTTTTTTTACAATGTACCGAAGGTGTGCCCGAAGGGCGTAAGAGGGAGTTGTGCGTTTCACCGGTGATTCGGGTGACTTTTGAGCTTTTTCTTGGTAGAGTGTAAAAGAGGAATTGTGAATTTAATGGACCGGACCGGAAGTCTTTATTCCATATGAATTTTTTCTCACCGATTATTCAGTGTTCTCCGAATCGACAAAAAGAATCTTTTGACAACATTTTTCAAGCAGTCTCTTCAAATGATGACCATGTGTCTATTTCCAGGTTTTCATTACGATTCGATAAGAATTCATACGGATAAAGACTTGTCGGATAAAAACATGCTTGTCCATATCGAAATTTCAGCTAGATATGCCGCTATCATTTGCCTTTTCACCGTGTATCGGCAGCAAATTTTTTTTTCCATACGGTTTTCTCGATCGCACGGAGATTATCATTGCGTCAACGAGTTCGCTCGGGTCGGATATATTTCATAGCCTTACACCCTATATCTATTTACATACGAAATATAATATAATAATATATTACTATTATTGTTATTATATAGGAGAGAGCGGGGCAAAATGGAACAGTGGGGCAAAACTCAATTTTCCAATAATTTTTTGATGCCCCATTTTGCCCCACTGTCCCATCTAAAAAATAGTGGATAATTACGTTTTGCCCCATTGATACATCCTGATTTATCGGCCTCGTTTCGCCGCTCTGCCCCATAAAAAAATCATTGAAAAATTGCGTTCTCAAAAATGTTACTACGAAGCTACTTCAAACTCAATAATTTACTTCAATTTCACTGTAAAGTTCCATTAATTTTTCATTCACAATTGTACATTAAATTAAATGCACCAGTCTGTGCATAAAAACTTCCAGTCCGGTACATGAAAAGTAATTTTTTTTTCGAACAGTAATATAATGTATTGCATTGATATAGATAAGTAAATATAATCTTACCTTCAAAGGGTTACCCTTTCTCGGAGCTTAGGGAGCGCCGGTCCCGCAAAGCGTGTACCATTGCCCGTTATAACTTCCGGTCGCACGCAGCGCCACAAGCGCCGCATTCTGTCGCGCGTGTGTCTCTGAATCCCTCCTAACACGCATCCCCTTTGCCGCGTTACTCGAGTCACCTATTTTTTTCTTTTTTTCATTTTTTTTCTTCCTTTATTTTTTTCTTCTCCACGAGCGTATGCAGCATAAACGGAAGGCTGACTCTCAAAGGAAAATTATTTAACGCTCGAACGACGACGATTACGGCGCTGAGCCGTGCAACACCGTTCACGACTTGATAACCCGTTTGAGAGAAATTTCAAAGGCGGCTCTCGCGGATGCGCCGCGCGCTCGAGAAGGATGAAAATAATGAGAGGAAAAATAATGAAAAAAATAAATAAAAATAAATAACGAGAAAAATAATAAAAAATAAAAATATTGCGGAATAAAAATAACAGGGAGAAACCGGATTATGCATCGAGGCCGATACCGTCCAATCTATACATAGATCGTGGCAACGGATAACGGTGCAGTTCGCATAAAAGTTTGACTTTTTTTTTTTGCCGCGTGCGTTGCGGCTGTTCCACCTATCGCTCACAAAAATTTCGAGCCGTTTTATCGCGCGGCTCGCGTATTACGGTGACTGAGAGCCCTGACCTGTGGCAATCGCTCGTCGATAGCGGCATTCCATTTGCAGCGAACTGCAGTTCCAACGAGCCACTACCGGCCGATGGCGCGCGCCCGATCGCCGCACCCCTCGTGCGATCGGCCGGACTGAATGGCCCGTTTGTACTCTCCCAACCTAAGTCCGGGCGAGATTGCTGAAGACATTTTTTTAAATGGCTCTGGCGTTTTGTCACCTCGCACCCGGAAAAATAATTCATTTCACGGCCACCGTTTATTTGATTTAAGTAAAATATTTATTTCATTCAAATAAATATCTATTTGATTTAAATAAATATTTATTTCATTTAAGTAACTATTACCTTAATTAAAATAAATATTAACTTAATTTAAATAAATATTTATTTAAATGAAATAAATATTTTACTGAAACAAAATAAATGGTGGCCGTGAAATAGATTTTCACCTTCTATTTTTTTCTAATTCTATTTCGAAAAAAACCCCATACATATATATATATCTGGAATTAAAAACATGCCCTCCTTTCGAGAGACAAACACTAGCCGTTGACGTAAGCAGCTCGGAAAACCCCTTTTCGTATTACACAGCACACGTGGAGCAGGGATAAATAACGCCAGGTTGTAAAGTGAGCTGAGCGTAGGGAAATAATAAATACACCTCGAGTCCGATGATACTCTCGAGATCGGCAAAGTAAGCGCACGCAAGATAGCTGATGTGGCCAAACTCTGTAATAACATACAAAATATCATAATAATATAATGTATAATAATTATGATAATTAGTGGTAAAAGAAAATTTGTTGACGATGACATACTTTTAATAATAATGCATACAATACCAAATCAAAACAAATGTTTTAATTAGCTGCATCGTCTTTTCCACGAACAAGGTTTTAATTTATATCTATGAGGCTGATACATACAAATTCACGGGCTGAAGGGCCTCGGTCAATGGCCCATCAACCTGAGGGGAAAAATAAATCACACATCTATACACGCAATAAGACCGAACCATGTATAATACTGAAGCTAATAAACCGCATTTATTACTACTACTACTACCTACAATAATAAAAATCATTATTATCAACAGCAATAATAACATTTATTATTTATTCACGCTTCTTCTGCTTTACGCACGCTTCTGCTACTTTACGCCCACTTCCACTTCACGCACGCTTCTCCTACTTTACGCACGCTTCTCGAACTTTACGCCCACTTCTTCTACATTACGCACGCATCTCTACAGCGTCACAATCACGAGCCACTAAGTAGCACATCTCCCGCATTCGTCACGGAAAACATGCGACACTAGTGCGGCGTTGCGAACATCCCACACGAACCGTGAAGTGAGTCGCGCTCGCTTCACCCCCGCCCATAAAGTTCGCTTTACCGCACTCGTGTAGCAAATGACGATTCCACCCACGAATTCGCCCCAGCATCGCCTACCTATTCTCCGTCCTCCCCTTCGATCGATTCCGTCGAGCCAGCGAGGAGACTTCCCATGAGTTTCCACAACGAGAACACCCGCCGTTGAGGCCGTTCCTTTGCACTCGTCTGGTCGGCCGGGTATTCTTTCTCGCCGTTCCCCTCACTTCCACGTCTCCGTCGTTCGCGCAATCCCGGCGGATGCCGAAGTCTCGCGTCCGCCGCAGCGAGCGGCGTTCCTCGTCGTCGTCGTCGCCGGTTCTTCCAGAGCGGTGGGCGCCCCCGAGTGGGCGCCGCGCGACCGCGGAGCACCGAACGCCCACTCGGTTCGCCCACGCGCGACGGCAGCGACGATCGCGACGGCGCGAGAAGGCCTACTTTCATCGGTGGTTTCCTCTCTCGGGCGCCCGCTCGACGCCTTCTGCCTCCGGCGCGGGTCGCTTCTTCTCCACCGCCGTTCCCGACACGCTGCCGCGCTTCGTTTTTTTTTTTTCTTTTTTTTTTTAGAGACCCCGTGACGTTTTCACGGATAGTCCCGGGGTACTCGTGGAAGCATAAAACGAAGCATGACCGCACTCGCTCGCTCTCTCGGTGTCTTGACGAGCTCTCGAGACACGAGAGAGAGAGGGGACGAGGAGCGAAGGCTCGTCCTCGACTCTCGGGAGTGCCCAGGAATTTATACCACGCTCTCCCACGGAGACTGCGCACTGCCATGAGTTTCGTATATACTTCTTTTTTTTTGTGATAGCGCATACAGGCGCGTGTGAGCAATTAAGCTGTAATTTCTTTATAGGGTGTCAATTTATATATATATGTATATATGTATATAATATCTTGTACAGATTTACGATGGTTGTTGAGTTGTGAACTTCATCTTTCGGCCAGAAATACGTCACTTCCGGTTTGAAAATTTCATTTATTTTTTTTCGACCGGAAGTGACGGAAATACCTCACTTCCGGCGGAAAAATTAGATTTTCAAACGGGAAGTCACGTACTTCCGGTGTAACTTCGTTTCCGGTTAAAAAAATCAGATATTCAATCCGGAAGTGACGTATTTCCGGTATAAAAAAATTAGATATACAATCCGGAAGTGACGTATTTCCAGTGCTATGTCACTTCCGGTTGAAAAATGCGGTTTTCATTTCGGAAGTTCAGTGCTTCCGGTCTGACGTCACTTCCTGTCGAAGAATGATTTTTTCAAACCGACAGCGACGCGTTTCCGGTAAATCTCTGGAAATAAAAATATCGAGTTTATCAATTCCATAGCGAAGCGCCCGAGCCACAACAACCTGCTTATATACATATATCTATATATACATATATAACACCTCACAAAAGTACATGAAATATCGAGCGTCGAATATTTAGAATCGAAGAATTATCTCAAAGTCCGTCTCGATCTCCGTTTGATTATTCCATCCCAACGTGTCGCCTGTAAGAAAATCGTGAATGCTCGAGCAGGAAAATTTTTATCAACCGGTGCTCTCGGGATAATCCGTCAGCAAGCAGGACTACAATGAACGAGTCCTCGGAACGGGACAGTTGCTACAGCGAGGCGGGAGACCAGGAAGGTGTGTGCCGGCAGCGGCGAGGCTTCTCCCCGCACCATCTGTCCGTCCGTCCGTCCGCCCGTCCGTTGCACGACGACGGAAACCCGCGGCCGTGCGACCTTTCCTCGCTCGCATCTGCCCGAATTCCCGAGAAGTCTCATTCAGGACTGCGAGAACCGCTCCCGAGGTTACTTTGACTTTACCTGCTACCAACTCCTCCCCAACGCCCCCCTCCCCCCTCGTTCCGTCTTTCGTCGACGCACTATTTACATCGTCGCCGAAAGAGCCCGGAGGAAGAAAAAGCATTCTTGCCTTCTCCTCCGTCCCGGATTGTCCTCTTCAAAAATAAACGAAAAGAAGCGGAACGAAAAGACAAGAAGTAACGGAGGGGAGGGGAGTTACCTGTGCGCAGCTCCGTCGCGCATTGTCCGATTGCAAAAATTAGCAGGTATATATATATATATATATATATATACTGTTTCCGAGAACAGAATAAAGTATCGAACTTCGACATTACATTATGTGTGTCAGGCACGATGATCACTTTTTCCTTTTTTTTTTAAATAGATTTTTATAATAATAAAGTAGTATTTAGTAGCCGAAAAGAGCCAGGAGGAAGGGAAAGTATTATTGCCTTGTTCTGTTCGAAGATAAACTAAAAGAAGAGGAATTAAAAGACCAGAAGAAACAGAGGGGTGGGGGGTTACCTGTGCGCAGCTGCGTCGCGCACGATCGGTTTGCAAAAACGAGCAGGTATATATATTGCTCAGAAAATATTAGTTGCTCAAAAAATTCTTGGGAATATTAACCTTTTACTTTTAATAAAGTGGCCCGCTTGATGAAGAATGCCCCATGTGCCGCCAATTGGCCGTCGACCCAAGTCCTTCAGCAAATTATTTTCATTATTTTTGTACGAAAAATTAATAATGTCCTTATCACGCTCGTGGACGGGCCGAGCGGTGCAACCACTGGTACGGCGGACGCGAGCGAGCGAGCCCCGAAACCGATCTCCCTTGAATAATAATAGAGTACACGCTCTACCGAAAATAGAATACACCGTGGTAATAATAGAGCGGTAGGGTGAGGCACTTGCCGGGGCGATGGAACCCTGAAATATTTGCGGGCGCGTTATTTTACGTGTACCAGAAGTTGGGCATTCTCTGCCCGCTCGTGTGTAAACGAGATTCGCGCATGCGTACACGAATATACGATGTATCGGTGATCGGCATATTTCAAAAGATATCATTAAAAAAAAAAAACTTCTCATCCGAACACGATTATTAATCACGGCTTCGAACGTGTTTACAATAATGACAATATTTTTATTTCATTTCATTTATTATTAATTGATTAAGTACAAAAATATTCGTTTTGGCCGCAGAAGCTTTCAAGCTCGTTCGCCGACTTCACAGATATGTTTTTTTGTATCTCATAAAGCGTCGGTAGAAATATCGCATATAATATCGTAATGAGTAACGTTCCATGTAATTTTATCGTTAATATAATAATATTGATGATAATAATTTGATATTTTTTATATTTGATATTTTATTGACGGATTGCTCCTTTTGCATAATTATAAGAATAGACTGAGATCGGGAGCTCGCATATATCACGAAAATTACAATAATCGAGAACCACCAAACGGAAGTAAAATAAAAATACAGTTTAACGGATTATAGACATCCAACAATTCTAAAGAATATACACTGCTAAAAAGAGTGTAAATTTAATGTACCGGACTGGAATTTTTTACGCAGAATTTGCTATATTAAATTTAATGTATAATTGAGATGAAAAATTTCTACAATCAATACCGTTTATTTCCATCAGAAAAAAAAAAGAAAAGTGTATTAATCTTGAATTAACGCCCATAAATCGCCCATCTTCAAAATACCATTACAAAAAATTAACGCTTAACAAATTTCTCCGAAATTTTCTCATCAATAACAATAATCATAGCCAACAATAACAATGTACAAAGAGAAAAAAGAAAATTAATCTACATGTATATTTTTTTCTGTTTCTCCGTCGAAAAACACAGGTGGGGATGAAGCGCGCGTGTCGAGGGCGGGAAGCGGCCGCGGAGAATCCTCCTTCGCTAATGGAAGCCCGTCGTCGAGAGCGCTACCTCCTCGGGCGGGCTGGGCAGTGCGTCAGACCGCGTCAGTATCCTCCTCACCGCTCTCACCAGGACCGGCGGTTCCCGGCTCGTTCGGCGAAGTCCGCCAGGGCTTTACCGTGGATCCATCGTCGGCAGTCGAAGGTCGCCTGGGAAAATGGTCCCCGGACGATAGAGACCCCGCGACCGTCCGGAGCGCATCCTCGTCGCCAGTCTGTCCAGTCGACAAGCGATCGGCGTCGATCGATATCTCACGTGGTGTTGCATCGGCGAGTTCACCACCGGCGGCCTCGGGGCCGAGCGCCCTCACGGCCGGCGCCCTCATGCCCCCGGATCGTCACCAAGAAACCCGCAGTCCCCACCAAAAGAGTCGCCACCAGACAAGAGAGCCATCAGCGAGCCTCGTAAATCGTTGGCCGGATCGTCCGGAGCTGCGAGGCGCGGTAGTCCCGATGTCGCACAATGCATCGCCGCCGTCGCGGCCGCCGTCCTCGGCCTCGAGCGCCTCGTCATCGAGCGTCTCGAACCTCCCCCGTGTCCACGGCACGACGGGCCACGACCACACGCGGCCCCTGCCGCCTCCCAGATTGCCCGAAACCGTAACCCCCATAACGACAATTTCCTCATCCTCGATACAGAGTCTACCGGCTCCGCTGACCGCTCCCCTGACTCCGCTCTCGACGTCAGCGAGCTTCAGGAGCGCCTCGAGAGCGAGTCCGGCCTCGACGCCCGGGCCGCAGCAGAGTTTCCCGGAGGGCGTCGTCCAGGGTGTGCCGAGCGCGTCGAGCGTCAACACGACGACTTCCTCGCAGGCTCGGAGTCCGATGGCGCCGACGGGAGTCCTGGACTCCTCGCGCGGCGCCCTGGCCGAGGTGACGCTCACCGTTCCGAGGCCCGACGGCGAGCGCGCCGTCAACGAGTACGTCGAGACGCCCTTTCGACAGAGCTGCACGACGGCCGGCTCGCCGAATCTCGTCGCGAGCCAGAAGTGCCTCAAGAACGAGAGGAGACACAACGTTCATCATCCTCAGGCTCATCATCGTCATCGTCAGCACGACGGCCAGAGTCAGCAGTCCGCCGCGCAGGCGAAGAGCAACGCCGCGGCGGCGGCTCTCGTCGCCGCGCAGGCGCGACACCAGCGCCACGAGAGCGGCATCGCGGCGACGAGGCGCCATCAGACTCACCTTCTTCAGTCTTCGCTCTCGGTCACCGGTCAGGGCACGCCGGTCACGAAGCAGCCCGTCTCGTTCACCAAGGAGCCCTCGAACGCCCTCGGCTCAGGCTCCCTCGGCGGCGTCGCCGCTCGCCTCAACGATCCTAGTCTGTCGATAATGTGCGACTTCTGCGGACGCTGCAGGTGCGAGTCCTGCAGGGAACCGCCGCCACTTCCGAGCCGATGGCTGTGCGACAACTCGTGCTTCTGCTCGGCGGAAACGGCGTTGGACTACGCCTCGTGTCTCTGTTGCGTGAAGGGGCTCTTCTACCACTGCGCGGACAGCGGAAGCGGGACGGATTCGGAGGCCGGTGGAAACTGCGCCGACGAACCGTGCTCGTGCACCGGACCGAGGAGAACCGCGAGGTGGGCCTGCCTCGGGGCGCTCACGCTCGTTCTTCCGTGCCTCCTGTGCTACTGGCCCTTGAAGGGGTGCGTCGCCATGTGCGAGGCGTGCTACGCCAGACACGCGGCCCAGGGCTGCAGATGCGACCCCAACGCCCACGGAAGACATCACAACGGCGCGGCCAGCGTCGTCTCCAGGGACTCGAGGGACCCCGAGAAGAGGCT
Organism: Amblyteles armatorius; assembly: GCA_933228735.2. NCBI lineage: Eukaryota > Metazoa > Arthropoda > Insecta > Hymenoptera > Ichneumonidae > Amblyteles > Amblyteles armatorius. The sequence goes on along the minus strand of OW121688.1, from coordinate 15,267,133 downwards.
CCTCGATCCGGTCACGCCGGAACTATGAGAGGAGCAGCGGCCCGGAGTACCGCCGAGGGTCGTCGGAAAGGAGACTTCGGGCTCGAAGGACGGACCGGCGACCATCGCCTGAAGAACCGGAAGTCCGTCGAGGATTCTGTTTTCGGTGTGCGCGGCTCGCGGGAATTTATGGTAGCTGCGGGGGGAACGAGTCGAGGACTTTGAGAAAGCGATGACTTTTGTTTTGAGGGTTGGGTGGTTCGGGGGAGCCGAAATCTCGGGGAATGGGGCGAGGTTTTTCTTTGGATCCACGGGCCAGTGCGATGGGGAATATATTTTTTAAATGTATTTAATTTTTTTTTTTTTTTTATTGTACGGAGGATTGATAAGCGCGAAGTGCATTAGTACAAGAGTTGCATTTAAGACGTGAGGACGATGACGATTGTTTTCGGGGAGGGGGGAGGATGTTGAAACGAATAATTTTATGCCCGACCGGAAGTGTTTATTTATTATTCTACACACGCGCGCGCACGGCGTTCGTACGGAGAAGAACGGAGAAAAAAATTGAGGCGCGCTCGTGCGGTACGATAGACACGTAGAGACGAAGGCGAGGAACCTGTGCTGGGAAAAAATATCGGAAGGGCGAGTTGGATCCAGTGCGCGCGAGGCGATTTTTAGCATTCGCATTATACAAAAATGAAACACATTGAATTTACACACCGAAACAAAAACCATACACACGTACGCATAGATAGCTCTATATATTACGAATCTATAAATACTATATTAAAAAAAAAGCAGAAATTAAAATATATTGTATATTAAATTTGTATAAAGAACAAAACTTTTTCTACGGTTAATTTATTCGTGGGCGTATCGCGAGTACACGTAGGGGGGGGGGGGAGGGGGGAGTGGGACGGACGGAACTGCGACGAGACTCGAGATCCGGTCATCGTGCGCGACCGGAAACTGCCGCGGAAACTATCGCGCCAAAGACATGGCGAAAAAAAAAAATTATAAGAAACGGCGCACGATACATGAGAACAATTATTCGATCAAAGCCCTCTACACCTCACTGTACTGTTCAGCGGTACAGTGCACGTGGCAGATTAAAATCGATATTCTTCGAACCGCCGAGTTTTCGATAGCGTGAAACTCGTAACGAGATGAAAATTAAGTTCCGGCAGTGAGGGGGTTGTCCGTTGAAAAATCGTCGACCGCGGAGAGTCGAAAATTTCTATCTTCAAGTCGATCATCCCGTTTCGGCCGAAACGTCGATAAATAGAAGAAAAAAAATTTAAGTAAAATAAAAATGAATGGGGTCTACGATTTTTTATCGGACCACTTTGTGGGCACGCGCGGTTCTCGAGGACCGAAAAAATGTTCCGGTGTGCAGCGTGAGAAGGATGGAAATGAAGAGCGCGAGAGCGACGATGATTATACATCCAGAAAAATAATTTATTTGATGAATATTTATCTGAATTAAATAAATATCTATTCCAATTCAATAAATATTTGTTCGATTTAAATAAATATTTACTCGAATTAAATAAATATTTAGACGAATTGAATAAATAATTATTTGCAGGTCACCCTTAAAGTAAATTATTTTTCTGGTTGCAGTGAGCGAGAGAATGAGTGCCGTGAGTAACCGTGAGCGAGAAGCGGTCAGGGAGGGGAGGGGGCGTGTACAAGAGTAAGAATAATTAGAGAAAAGGTGACTGCGAAAGTCTTGGGAAGCGAGCTAGGGAGAGAGAGGGGTGAAGCGTCAGGTGTTTTGACTTTATTAATTTTCTTTCCAGTATTATCTAGTCTTGTGAACGTTTTGTCAACGTGTATAAACGATATAAGCTTTTTCGATATGAGAGGGGGAGGGGGAAGGGCACGTGCGCGTACCCTTAAAAACGACGAGGAGCGAAGGGGAGGAAGAAGAAAAGAAAAAAGATTAAGTGCGTGCAAGTCGAGGGAGCGTTAGTTTTCTTTTTACACATCGTATCGCCATTTTGTAAGGTATCGATCGAGTGCGAGGGTCCATTTTGTGAGTGCGCCTGTGCGCGTGCGTGTGTGTGCGTCGTTGAGGGAAAGACAGAAATATGTCCTTGGAAGAGGAGCAAGAAAGAAAAAGAGCGGAGGAGAGATTGATGGAGATCTCGTTCTAACCGTATTCAAATCTCGTAACGATTTATTCTCTAATAATATATTTAAAAAACAAAGTGGGTCGAGCGCGCATGCGCGCGGGGCCGCGTACGCCCCCGCGCGGGCCGGCGGGCCCCCGCGCATGCGCGCGACCGATTTCGATTTATATATTTGACTCTCATTCGTATCGAGTGCTCTATTAAATATTTATAAACGTTTCTAATTTTAATAAATTATTCGCAATTATTAGACTTTTAACTCTCGGGGCCTCCGAAACGTCCGAGGATCGAGGACGGAGAAACAGAGAGACGCCATGAGACGCGGGAAAAACAAACACGAACATGAAGAAAAAAAAGAACTATCGGAATCCTCTCGAAACTTCGGACGAAGAAATATATTTGCTTGTCGCTCGTCTCTTAATCTCTTTTTCTCTTTCTCATTTTTCTATGTTTCCGCTTTCCCTGGTGTGGCCGTATAACACTGAAACGAATTAACGCGGCGCGCGGAAGTAGAGTGGAGGGTTTTTTTAAATGGGAATGGCGTTGAGTGGACGACGCGCTCGGGACTCGCTCGTTGGCACGTGCTGGTTAAGCGAAAAAAAAAACTAAAAATTAACTGAAAAAAAAAGTGAAAAAGATAAAAAATAAAGATAAAAATAAAAAACGCATAAAAACAAATCACAAACAAATACTATACTCTGTATGCGGACACACGTTGATGTATAAAGTAATACTAGGTAGATAGCGAGAGAGAGTGAGTGAGTGATGAAGAAAGAAATAAAGAAAGAACGAAAGAGAGAGAGAGAGACGGATAGTCGAAAAAAAAAAATCGTGACGAGAATTTTTGCGGCCGAAAGCGCGGCGACCGCGCGTCCCCGTGAGCGTCTCTTCCGCTGCGCGCGCATCGCGAGCGTGCGCGCGCAACACAGAATGTACGAAGACCGGAAACCTTCGCCACTGCGTTTATATATATATATTATTGTACATGCGAGAAAAACCGGAAGGACGCCGAGCGACCGTCGGACGTGCGGCGCGCGCATCACCGATAACCATTGTAATTCCTCGAAACTTTGTCGCCCTTGCGAGCGCGACGTTCCCGCAAGAACTCGTCGAGGAACGAAAGAACTAAAAAAAAAACAAAATAAAATAAAAATAAACAAAAATAAACAACATGAGAAAAAATCCTTTTACGTTTACTTTAAGCCTACACGCTCTGTATATGTCTTGTAAATATATATTTGAAAAAATCGAATTTCACGTCTATGTTTTTATTCGTTTGCGAAGCTTATGTTGGATCCCGTCATTGTTTCAGCGTCGATGAGAGCCGCAGCCAGAATTTGTTTTTATTTGACCGGCACCTCGCAAATAAATATTTACTTGATTTAAGTAATTGTTTATTTAATTTAAATAAATATTTATTTAATTCGAATAAATATTATTTTTCTGGATGCGCTAAACGGAGCCGATTCTCTCGTGTACGATAAAAGACTATCTTTGAGGAGCGCGCCTCGTGGCCCGTGGGCCTCGGTGGTGCATTACACAGCACAGATTTAACGAGGACAGATGTTAGATCGCAGCCGATTAATGGATTTACGACTTGTACGCCGCTCGCCCTCCCACTTCTCCGTGGAACGAGAGAGTGAGATCGAAACTGGCGAGCACCGGCGGGCTCGCAGTGGGACGTCGTGAATGGAATAAACTATCCCTGCTTCTCCTGTGCTCTTGAGACCGGAGGGTACAGGGTCGTCGTACGAGGGAGCTAAACTTGGTTAATTATCGTCGTGAACGGGCCTACTACTCTCCCGCGATACCAAACTCTTCTACGGCTGTTCTCCGCACAGTAAAAAAAAATTTACTATCTCACGCATCGAGACATCATCGTTTTCGTTACTCTATTCGAGTCTCTTGATAATAAAAAAATTAAAAACAATCATGGAAGTCAAGACAACTTTGACTTTTATTAATTCATTAAATTCCTCTCAATTAATATTCTTATTCATATTATTATTTTATTGTACTTGTGATTTTACAATTAATACTTTTGTTCAAATATTTGATATTTTTAAATCAATACTTTTACTAAAATTTGTATAATCTCAAAATGAATGTTTTCATTCAAATTTATTAGTATTCTAAGGTTAATATTTCTCCTCAAACCCTCTGTTTTTATTTTTTTCGGATCTGTTATTATTTATTTATTTATTCTTTTTCGGAAACATAAGAAAATATCTTTTTATAGAAAAAAAAAAAATCTGAACATCCGTGATCGATGGGTTTTATTCGAGGGACGGATGTATACATTTTTGCCAGTCAGAGGAGTCGATGAATGAACGAACGAAAGAGAGTCTTCCCGAAGTGTGCGGGGTCGGTTAGTTCTGTACGTCGAAGCGGGGACTCGTTGAGCCTCTCTTCTTCGGAGCGATCCCGTAAAACGGGCATGAGAGCGGATGTGACGTGGCGCGTCCGTCCATAGTAGGCTCCTTCATAGTGGTGAGCGCGCGTTCGCTCGGGGACGCAGGAGGAAGAGGGGGGGGGGGGGGGAGCGTTGCGAGGAACGAAGGGAGAAAGAACGAGAACGGAATTGTAGCGGAGCGAGTGGGACAAAACTAACGAACGGCGGAGCGCTGGGGGCTTCGGTGCACCGCGGCGGAGGGGCGGGGGAGGGGGAAGTGGAAAGAGTGGGACCACCGGAAACGCCAGTTAGGAGAGCGGGCCGCATCCGCCCGAGACGAGAATGGATCTAATGCGCGTTCCTGCACAGTCTCCCTTTTATAGAACTGCTGCTACACGCGCGGCGATGTCTCGCTGGCGGATCGTTGTCTTGTAGGTACGCGAACAAAGTACCGTACTCTTGCCTCCGCAAGAAACGGCAGCAACGGCGGCAACAGCAGCTTCGCACGATCCGGGAACGTGCGTTTTGTAAATAAGAGCAAAATCGATTGTTTTTTTTTTTTTTCACTTCCGAGACGTATTTTCGTAGAAAATATTTCTTTTATCGAAATATTATTCAATATTGGTGTTCCATAAAAAATATTAATTGTTGAAACGTTACATCCATTTCGTTACTATATCATTGATATTAATTTAAAATGTTAAATTTTATCTGATCTTAAATGGTATTGGAAAAAACGAGCGTCGAGCATTATTCGTTCGTTGCAGTTAGGCAATTTTTAAAATTAATTCTTCAACGTCCCTCGATATCTCGGAAAATTTGCGAGCTTGTCGCTTACGCCCCTTCGACGTCCGTCGATGTCACGTGAGCGCCGGATTCCGAGCTGCGAACTTCACTCTATCGTCTTATCCGCAAGAAACGGTGCCAACATTGTAGTCGCGAAGAAGGATGAAGAGGCACGAGAAAGAGGAATATCTCCGGAGGACCTCGCGAAGTGTACGCCGTCGGCGGGGCGTGGACGACGAGCTACGTAGAGCAGATCAGCGAGGAGAGGCGGAGAGCGGCGGAGATCGACGAGAGAGAGAGACAGAGAGACAGAGAGAGAGAGAGAGAGAGAGAGAGACTCGGCGTGATGTGCCCGTACAGTCTGCAGTCACGGCGCGGAGGGAGAGATATATATCCGCAATGTTAAAACGCCCGGTTGTATATTCGCTCGCACTCTCGCTCGCGGGAGGAGCGCTGCCCGTAGCTTACACTATACCGGAGCCGGAGAGCTTTTCGCGGAAGTGGCATTCCTCGAACTCCACGGCCGAGCGAGCGGAGAGTATCGTCTTCGAGACTCCGTTGCCGCAGCGTGTTTCACTCTCCTTCTCTCGGGGTCCGTCGACTCGCGGGTTAGGTAAAGGAGACGCGGCGAACGGGCGGATTATGAGGCGAAGAGGCGGTGACAATGCGTCCTCGACTTCGTCATCGTCGACGATACTCGAGCGTCCAGGCCGAGCAGCCGGGAGCGCGGGAGATTCACCGATTCTCGGAATAATGGACCAGGTGGGGTAGTGATGTGTGTCCGCTAATAACCAGTTTAATAGCCCGGTAAATAACCGGTTAATTAACCGCGGCTACCAACGTATCTTACCGACGGTAATAGTTGTGCGAGGTTTAAGCCTAAATTATTTTCTATTGTTGAATTTCATTAAAAGACTGACGATGTAGTTTCGCAAAATTTGTACAAGCGTTACCCAAGCGTTACCCATTACTCCATGCGCGACCCGATAATCGGACAGTTCGAAGAAGTTTGGTTGGCCAGTTTTCTACGCAGCTTATCTTCGGTATTGTTTCGCGTAAATATAATTCTTTCATTGATTTAATTAATAAGTGGTAGATAAATTCTTTCGGCCAATATGAACTAGTTGAGTTCCCGCATCAGAATTCTCGAAATCTATGATTGTCCCAAATACTGGCACATACAGCGTCGGAATATAGGGACTTGCTTAAGAAACCGCATCCAAAAACTGGTACATTTGGATTATCTCGTTACTTCCATAATTAAAAAAAAAATCTATCTTTTTGTAATTTATCGATGCGTTTTGGAAACTAGAAACTATCAGCTTGACGTTGCTTTCAGTCACTTTACACAAAATTTGTTCTCGCCCAATTAATAACTGCCGGAATCTGGATGTGCTCTCGACTGCCCTGGCGTTGGCACCTTAACCTTAAGACCTTCGGGATTTTATACAAGAGACTCTCGGTAGTTTCTTAGACGGAGGAAAAACGCGGATGGAAGCTGGCACGATACATCGAGGCGCACACACGGGCGTGCAGGGAGCAGCAGAAGTATTCCCACGGAGAGTTTCGTGCTGCCGGCTAATAAGTAGCGTAGCGCGAAGAAGACCCGCGGGACACGAGCAGCATGCCGGGCCCACACGTTTCGTCCCACTCCCTTTATAGCTTTCCTCTCCATCTCCTCGCATCCTCTTTCTCCTTGTTCTCAGGCTCCTTCCTCCGCCTTTCCGCTTTCTCGCTCTTTCTTTCTCCCTTTTTTTCTCCTTTTTTTTTTCTTCCTCGTTCTTCACTGGCTGTATCTACTCTCCCCGAGTCTCGGACGGTACGTGCGGGCTCTCGGCTTAGCGCGAGACGGGGCAAGCTGCCAGTCCCACACACCGGAAATCCTTCCACCTAGACATGGAATTCGACCTCGAACCGAAACTCTCATCATCGTACCGCTTCTACTCTTTTCCTCTTTTTTTAAATTTATTCGAGTCTTGGAAAAATCACTCCGCAACAGCTGTTCGGATAAACGGCGAAACGCCGACGTCCTCCCCCGAATTCGCGGCTCCGGAAGCCCGTCGGCCATTCAAATTAATCGACGAGGAATCGAGAGAGTAATAAAAATAACAATAAAAAGAAATCGCTGATAGTTCGGTGTTAGCCCGTTTCGCTGCTACTGGTGGAACGTAGTAGTTATTAAGTAGCGGATGCGGCGGCCCAAGAATAAGAAGAAAGAAAAATAACCGCCTGGCCGCTCGGTGTCACGTGACCGGAAGTGGCCCCTTCCCGCTCTCAGCCACCGCCCAGCCTTCCCCGCTCGTTTCTTCTTCGGCGCTCACGAGAAACTCACAGCCACACAGAAAGATGAGGATGGCCTTGTCTCGTTCGCTATCGAAATCTAGCTGGCTCCGCAACACGCCCCTGCATAATGGCTACGAGGTCATTATTATTGTTATTATTATTATTATTATTATTGATGATAATGATTTTTTTTTAATTTAAAATTCGAGTCAACATCAGAGGTTATTAACGACTGCTTGGGTACATTGCGTAATACACATTGTTCTGCGATAGTACACGCTCGTTTTCGTCGATTACAGAAGTTTCTATAGTCTACTTGTTTTCAAAAAATGAATAACTTCCTTGCACCAATTTGCATCATTTAGTACTGCTCTGATGAATGTCGGTAGGTTCATGGTCCTTCTCACTCTATAAAATTTGTTGCACTCTGACTGTATATGATTACCTGATAGTAGACTTCCACATCTTGGGCACGTCGGTGATTATTATTATCCTTATTATTATTATTCATTTTTATTATTAACCCATCACCTAAATAACAGTGCGAAAGACATCCATGGTGATACACAGATTGCACAACATAATAAAATGAAATAAATAATAATAATGATATTATTATTATTGTTATTATTTTCGCCCCGTTGAAATGCACTTTGGCATCGCTGACTCATACTTTTCGACGGCACTTCCAGAGCGATTATTTTCTTCGTGTAGCTCCGCCTAATCCGCCCGATCGGGGGATCCAATTTCGAGTGCATAGGCAGCGGTGTGGCTTCCGGTTAATCGTGTTCACGGGGCAGGAACCGGTAAACGTCGGATCGAAGGAAAAACAAATGAACACGATAGAACCGTAGCTCGTCGTCCGGCAATCTTCGCTTCAGTCTGTTTCTTATTTCTCGTTTTCTCTATCTCTCTCTCTCTCTCTTCCAATCTCGCCTCTCGGCCGATCGGCTAACTCAGGCGCCCGATGTTTTCGCGTCGAAGCATGCCCCGCGCCGCTCGTGGCTCTCTCCCGTGGTTCTATATTAAACCGAAGCGAAGAACCAAACAGTCGACCGATTGCGAAACGAGCGCTGATATTTTCGTGGCAGCAACAAGTAACTGCTTCCGGTCCAAAGCCGCTGCTGCTGTTCCCTGCCCCCCCCCCCCCCCTCGGGCCCCCTCCCGGCAGGAGCAACACACACCATCCCGACGAACCGGCCGTTTTCCCTCGATCGAGTCCGGCCGACTTCGACGTCGTCTGCTCCCCCGTTGCCGCCCAATACCGACGCCTCCCGCGTACACCTATGCCGCTCGACGCGCCGCCACACCAGCCGGAAACACCCACGCGACCCATCGACGGCGCTGCAATCGCCTCGAGAAGAATCGAAATTAGTTGTACAGAATTAACGTCTTCCTCTCGATCGGTCGAACTACGACAGAGTGACCGTCATTTGACGTAATTTTAGTTCACTCGTTTCTAAGTGAAAATGACGGTCATTGCGGTGCGCGTCATGGGGACGGTAAAGGAGAGTCCAGAACTGTCTATAAGACCGTGATCGAGATGATCGGGTGGCGAGCGTCGTCGCACCACCGGAGATTCCTCGAATCGACGAGCGGAGAAAGATTGGTGGTGACAAAAAAAACGAAGCGTACTTACGAGCAAGTTACATAGCGAGGACGAGATACGAAAAAGCTCCTCGGGGCTCTCGGGACGTGTCGAGTGACGCACTCGCACACGTGCGCGCGCACACGAGGAGGCTTCGGAGTGGAGGAGAGCGCGGTTTGGTGTAGAGGGCGCGCGGGCGGAACGGCGTGTTGCATACGGGTCGTTCGAGTTTGTTCTAAGTTTATGCAACTATCCGTGACGTCACGTGCGAAAGCGGTGGCGGCGGCTAAAAACACTTTTTCGTACCTCGTGCGATTCCGGCGGAGACGCCGTGCAGCCGGCGCGTGGCGTGAGGGGGAGGAGACGAAAAGCCACGGTTAAGCCGGGCGGCGGAGGAGAGTGAGTGCACTCCCGACGTGTTTACTTCGCGGAGGCAGAGGAGACCGGAGAGAGCCTCTCGGTCGTCTTTGCTGCTCGCGTTGCCCGCCGTTCACGCCAACACTCGTTGCCGGACTGAAGCGCCGAATTATAATCGCGTCTCCATAGATCTGTGCCGATGCCGCTGGTTCACTGCATCCGAGAAACAACTTCGGCTCTCGCGTGGCTCGGATTTGTAACCTAACATAGAGGGCAGTGTACACATGGGACGGGTCAGCCATTTTTTTAAATTCTTTGCATATACACAGAACTAGCGGTTATGTTGACTCGCGCGCTTGCATGGCTTCGTAAATTAACTTTACATTTATTTATCCCCACTACAGTAAGAACTGTAGAATCTCCATCAAAAAGGGGGTCAACTTCACCGAAAGGGGGGCTCAGTTGCAAAGGGAAGGGGAACATTTAAAGCAACAAACAAACAAATCCAAAGTTTTCCAAAATATATATATATATATAAGAAGATGTATGTGTTCTTGACGTATCCGGACGATCGAGATCGATGAAAAGAGAATCGGTGCTAATGGCGCTTGGTGTAAAGAAGCGCTCGTAGACTCAACACCCGGTTTAAAGACAATGCCCCGAGATTCCATGGTACTCTGTTCCATTGTGCAGAGGTAACCTCTTCCGGGAATTTTCTCTGGTAAGCAAGGTATCATGCGTGCCGCATGTGAATGGGAGCGACTGGACAATCGTATCTCATTGTCCATCGTTTAATTCGTCATTAATTTTGTACTGCGGCGACTCTCGGATTTGCTTCGTTGATACGGAAAGTTGCCACGCGAACGTGACAAATGTGACTCGAAATTAATGACGACTTACTTACTTCGGGTGTGAAAATCTCATTTTTTGACCGGAAGTTCCGATACGAAGTCACTTCCGATCAAAAACCGAGATTTTCAAACCGAAAGTGACTTTCGCGCGTGTGACGTCACTTCCGATCAAAAACCGATATTTTCAAACCGGAAGTGACATTTTCTCGAATGACGTCACTACCGATCGAAAACCAAGATTTTTCAAACCGGAAGTGGCGTTGCAGAGGAGTTCTTCAATTTTTCTCTGGGATGTGTCTCGAATGCAGCCGATGACAGAAGCGTGTGAATTAATGAAGGCAGGGAAGCGTGCAAAGGAAGGTGTGCGATTTGTCTCGAACGTACTTGGAATTCGTTGCGAATGTAGTCAGCGACACAAACGCATTAATTAAGAAACACACGGTCCTGAGTATGCGCGCGATGTAGGATTCTCTACGGCCAATCAGGAGCACTCCAATGAATAAGGTAGAAACGAGACGTCGAACGTACAGCGCATGAAGAATATCAGCCGACGAGGCGGAGCTGTTCGAGGAGACGAGCTGGAAATCAAACAGGCGCTACGAACTACGTGCGCGAGTCGAGCGCGTTCACGGGGAGAACGGACGATACGTAGGCACGAAAGGAACGAGAAGGGAATGGCTCGCGTGTGACGCGTGACCTTGACAAGGTCACGCGGCTCGGAGAACAATGCCCAGGTGCAACAAACTCCGGTTTCGTCGGCCCGCGTCTCTCGGGATGACTGAGCAACGCCGAGGCTCGTGGACCGCCGTTTCAGTCGATAAAATTTTGTGAACGATGCAGGTCTCCGAAGACCTGCTCTCGATATCGACTGCGAGGTGCCGTTTTGCCGAACTGAGGTCTTCCGCGGTCTCTTCGTTGTCTCGGCCTCGCGGTTTTGGAATGCTCTTCCACCGGAGTCGCGAAGGCTCGACTCCGTCAATGCTTTCCATCGGGCGCTCGAAGAGCGCATCAGGATGCATGGTGGGAGTCGAGCCGAGGGGTATTTTTCATCATTGTTTTATCACAGTTTTATCATAGTTTTACCAACAATGATAACACTTATACTGCAAGTAAATTGCAAATAGTGTCTGAGAATAATTGTCAACGCACTTAACGACTAACAAGAACAAATTTGTATCAACGAAGGCAAAGCAACACTACCCGTCTACCTCTCTATTGACTCGATGAAGAACATTCCCCGAAGTTCGATCGTGAAAATCGATTCTGTAGGTCGAAATACGGCAAAAAAAAATGGTAAAAAACGAAAAAACCGATACGCCGATGGCCGATAATAATTATCTAAAAAGAGGACGAGAGACGTCCAGGTGACGCGGATCTGAATTTTCTCGCATCCGTTCGAGCGTTGGTTTCTCGCCTCGCCACCCCGCGCACGGTCCTCTATGCCGACTACGGTATTGCACCGTCCAGGATCGCGCTGCCGGGGCATTCAGCTGTTCGAGTCCCGCGTTACTTCACTGCACTTTTAAAAGTCATTCATCCGTTCTCGTCGGGGAGCGCGCGGATGGCGACTCTTACGGCCCGATGCAGAGAGGAGTATCAAAGAGAGGAAAGGGAGGCGCAATGATGGGAACACGTGTGGCGATAGCGTTTTATAGCCTATAACCGCTAAAGTTGTATGCGCTGCCCGGAACGCCGAGTGCACTCACATGCGGACGAACTACACATCCACTCCATTTATATATATATATATATATATATATGTATAAATATATAGTGCGCCTTGGATGCTCCAATAAAAACCTCACCTCGCAACCGTATCATAATTTCAATATAATAATATATGCATAGGGAAGGTGACCTCGCGATAGAGCGCATAGCGCGAAGCACGCCGACAATTGAAGCGTAATAAAGAGGTCAGCGGATGAGAATGCGCGTAAAATCCGTTCTATATATATAACATTGAAAATTTCATAGCTAAATTTTCTCTTGACCCTGGAGAACGGTGAGGTTGGGAGGATAGCGTGACATCGGCCCGGCCGGGGCGGGTAAGAGACGAGAATAGAGCCGGGACCCTGCGCCACCGAGCGGATCTCACGGAGTTTCGTGGGCGCCTCTCCGGGGCGCATGCGCGCGTCATGTGTGTCCTCTCTCGACGGGGTTAATGAAAAAATTATTTCTGATTGTTACGTTTTCTTTCTTTTTTTTACGAGATAAAAAGTGCAGCTCCACGGAGAATATGGGAGAAAGGAGAAAAGTGGAGAGGGGGGGGGGGGGGGGGGCGGATCGTGAACGAGACAATTGAGCGGCAGGCTCGGTGCCCCGAGCGAACGGGGGGCGCGACCCATTATCTCGGCTAATTATCCCGGCTAATAGCGTGCACTGTGTCGCCTTCCCCTCGTTTCTGTTTTTACTTCTTAATCATCTCATCTTTCCCTCGAATTCTATATATAGCGCCACCTGACGTATTCCTCCAGTTCGCTCAATTGTCGCCAATTCCGTGGCCGAGGAACGTGCGCGGTATACTGGCCCAGCGTCGGCCCGGACCCGGCCCGACGACGCTGGAGTACCACTTTAACGACGACGAGAGAGTTTCACTTATTGTCTTGGTCGGCCTGGTTTGTGCGATATTCCACTGTGCCCTTCGAAGCCCCCCTCCTCCCCTTCCTTGGTCGCCATTTGTTTCTACATTTTGCCCCCCCCCCCCCCTGCCCCGCTGGACTTCCTACTTTTGCACTACTCGTACCCTGTACGCGTACCAGCCGCACGGAAATATTTTTGAAAGGTTGCAATAATATTTTTTTCGAATATTAAAAAATATCTTTGAAAGGTTTCAATAAAGAATTTTTCCGATATTAAAAAATGTTTGTGAAATGTTTCGCGGAAACGTGTTTTGAGCACTTCAGCGAAAATGTGTGAAATCGCATCGCCAATCCATATTGCATGTTAGACACCCGCATAAACACGGAACATAAGTAAAAATATTTCGGTGAAACGTGAAATAAAAAATATTTCGAGATATTTTTGTCACCGTGTCTCAGAAATATTACAGATACGTCGAAAGATTGTTTCTGAAGTATTTGAGAAACGTATCGTTGGAATATTTCGATAGAATATTTCAAAATATTATTTTCATGTACTTTAGAAATATTTCGTAAGATTTGAAAGTTTGAAAATAATTCTGAAATGATTTTTAAATATTTCGTGCTGTATGGGTAGATTCCTCTCCGTGCTCTTTATATGCCTTCCTCGTAACTGGATTCTCCACTGTAGGTTCATCGTGCCGTTTTCCTCGTACTCGGTACTTCACTCGTGCACTCTTTATCACGACCGATCTTATAACTCCTCGCGATAGTTTCTTCTCTTTTGTATCGTTAATTTCTTTCTCTCTCTTTCCTGTCCTCTCTCTCTCTCTCTCTCTCTCTCTCAGGCTCGGCATCTCGAACCTACGTTCGCCACTCCCGTTTAACCCATTCAACTTATTCTCTCGAACGCGCTACGAGAGTCTTTAACGCTTGTGTGACTCGCTCGTCGCTGTTTCAACGCGAGTGCGAATCCCTCTTTTATGCCTCGGAACTGTTCAGATAACCGTGTATGCCCGGCATTACGATAACGATTTTATTGCTTACGGTCTTGAGATTGTTATTTGTGATTTCGTGTTTTTATAACAGCGTGACTGAGACTCGATAACCGAGTATTTAGTAAACCGGAAGTGACGTTCTTCACCGTGAGGTCACTTCCGGTTGTAAACTCGGATCAACCCAAAAGTGACGATAAAAAGAAAATTGAAAATGACTCTCCGTGACGTCACTTCCGGTTGAGAACTCCGCTCAGGTTCCCAAACCGGAAGTGAACTGATCCGGTTGTAAGCTGGGATCGAACCCATAGTGACGATAAAAAAAAATTGAAAATGTCTCTCCGTGACGTCACTTCCGGTTAAGAACTGCGATTCTCGAACCGGAAGTGACGTCACAGACGTGTTTCAATGTTTTGTTTCGCAGGAATTTTGAACGAAAAAATTACCAACGCCACGTGCCATTGCACACACCAGCTGGTTAATTATAGTTGAACATTCGCGTTTTAGCGTTGGCTCTGGTCGTGCCTCAAGAATTCCACATCCAGCCATCGATGACGAGTACATAATAATTATAACGACAGTGATAACCTTGAGATAACGACGTCGAGTGTGATCGTTTATCGTGCTCGTTCATTCTCTTCGGATATCTGGTCTCTCGGCTGGCTTACTCTCGCGCTGAATGACCGGGAGATTCTCGTTAATGAATGAACGAACCTTCGGTACGGTGAGCGTCGCGTCGAAATACAGCTGCACGAATAGTAATCCGCCGCTCTCTCATCGTCATCGTGAACTCGACGCCCGGTCGGCAAATATATGCGGTACGCACAAGAGCTCCGAGGTGCGGCACGGAGGACGATCGCAGCGAGAAATTTCACCGTGTGGGCGATTTCCTCGAAGGGAAACGCTCGTGTATATTGTTGCAAAAAAAAAATCGATTTTTTTTTAAGTACTTGGCGTCGAGACGTTAGCGTGTCTCATGATACGTGCTGTAGAAATGTATATAGGTATATACAAAAAAAAACCTTGAAAAAGCGTAACAAGAATACATGTATCAATAAACCTCACCTCGTCGGGCTCACGATCAATCAATCGTCACATCGGTTATCTTCCAAACCGGAAGTACGATCGTCATCGCCTCAGAAACGTTTGCCACACACTCGTGGATATTGTTATTATTTTTCATTTATCTTTTTTTTTCTAAGTACTTGGCGTCGAGGCGTTACCGTGTCTGATGATACGAGCTGTTTAATGGCATGTAAGTATATATGTGTATGGGGCATTCCTCGTACAATTAGCAGCCCGTGTGTCGGTCACCTCCGTCGATTTTGTTCATTTTTTAATGCGATGTTGTTACCGACAGCATGTTTAATGCGATGTTGTTTGAACAGCACGTATCGTACGTGCTGTTCAACGGTGTATAAGTATACATTTGAAGAACTTCGAAAAAGCGTAACGAGAATACATGTATCGATAAATATCTCACCTCACCTCGCCGAGCGCCGATTAATCAATCGTCTTATCGGTTACGCTTCGAACCGGAAATACGAGCGTCCTCGCCCCACACGCAACTCTACATTTCCTGTGCCGGTTCTCGCCTCGTTTCACGTTCCTCGACTCTCCCTCTCCCCCCCCCCCCCCCCTCTCTCCTTTACAAGTCGTGCATCTGTGTTATCTCTTTCGCCGATACGAACGACACAGCGCCCGGAGGCTACTGTAGTACACCCGACCGTTTGCCAGCAGCTTCGCAGATGCCACAACTTCGATCTGTTACGTTACGACTACGATTATATCTACATATTTCAAATTCCCCTCATAGCTCTGGCTATTTTTCTGCCGTCGAGCCGCTATTCCTCAACTATTTTTCGGTCTTCAAATTAGTTGTAAAGTTCACGGCCGCAGCCGCTGTTACCTCACGTACTGTATAGCATTTGCACGAGGGCGCAGGGAAACTGCGGAAAACCTGCGCCGATACAGCCGGTCATTCCAACTGAGTCTTGATGTTCGTATTCGATACTTCGAGTACGAACTTCAATTGTCAGAATTCGACCTCCCGCTTGAGCGGTTCCAACGCGCCAGATAGTGCACGGCTAGGCGGTCACCCATCCAAGTACCGACCGCGAACGCCTGTGCTTGACTCTCGGGACCACCGAAGCCGCACACCAACCGCGCATCCACCGCCTTCGGTATATTTTTTATTAGTGTAGGGCGCGATGCAGAGCCACCTGTGCGTCAATCGTGACACCGCGTTCGTGCACTTTCGCAAACGATAATATTCGATTTTCTTAATTCGTAATCAAGAATGCTAAGTCGGAACTGAAAAATTGTCCAGTTCCGTCGGCAAAACAGGTGAAGCAGGTTAAAAAAAAAAAGAAATAAAAACAGCTTTAGCATCCCCTTAACCGTCCGAGAATAGGTACCTTTACCTTACGCGAACGGTAGCCGACCGTGCTAGTCTACCCAGTTAAGCAGGTTATGTATGCGTGTCGACGTTACGATATACATGCGCAAACGGTTACACAGCGAAGCGCTCCGCCGTCCGTGTGTGTGCGCGCGCGCATGACCGTGCGAGATAGACGAACAGACGGGAAAGAGCACGCCGTGCGTGTACGCGCTCCGGCGTACAACACCGCAACGTGCCTTACATAACGTATTTTGACGACCCCGACGGAGCGCGATAGCCCGTGCGCCGGAAGTACGTCCCCACTTCCCTTCCCCGCGTCATCGCGGGGGCCTCCTCTATGTCCGTCTTTCCATGTTCGCCCCCCCCCCCCCGCTCCTCCCCCCCGCCCGACGACTCGTTCGTTCGTTCACTCGAGCTCTACTGTGACTCTTCTGTAAGCGTCCGCACGCTCTACCCGACAGCCGCCAGGCTGGCGCGCTGCGTCGCCGGACACGCCGTCCGTTTTTCCTCTCGCAAACTCGCCTGCAACAAATTACAATATCGATCTACGAGAAGAACAAACCACAGATCGGATTAACGAACGAACCAATTTTAGAAAAAGAAAAAAAAAAAACAACAAAAAGAAACGAAAAAGTTAAAAGAGAAAAAAACGAAAGACTGAAAAAAGAATGGAAATGAAAGCATATATAATAATCATCATAACGAAGCCCGTAGTATATTTTTTGCGGATCAGTATATCGTAATAATAGAGCGTGCAGAGGCGTACGTGGCCGGACCCGCAGGTTAGGCGGCAAAACTTGTGCCGTAGCGTATAGCGAGAGCGCAGAACGGGAGCAACCTCCGATTACGGGCTCATCCGATCGCACCTTTACGCCCGATATCCCCGGCCGTTCGTTCCCTTCCCACTCTCTCGTGGCGTGCGCGGCGCTCCCAAGTCCCCCCCGTGTAACAAGCTCTCGCTGCAGCAACAACGTCGCATAACACATTTCACAAAGCGAACCATTCATGCGCTCTCCGTAGATCGCCCGCTCCGCAGGCAGCGGGGCGATCGGGGTACAAATGTTGCCGCTGCCGTTCGACGGGCGCTACCGGCGTGCCGATTATGCATCGCGCGTTCGGCGGTCTCCTCCCGCGTACGTGTGCGCGCAACGGCGTGCCCGCCAGTGCAACGCCGAGAAATTAAGCACGCCCGCCTATGTGTGTGTGTCCTACGGCTTACGGACTCGTGAAGTGTGCGAGCCCGGAGCCGAGCGTACGTGACGCGCGGATGCGTGGCCTCCGTGAACAATAATGTGCAAGCGGCTCCGGTTCTCTGTATGTGTGTTTCGGATGCATATAAGCGTATCCGCCAATGGTAGCGAGAGAGCGAACTGGTGTTACGAGCCAGGACGTCGAGCCGCTTCGTTACCGAGGCCGTTAGCAGCACCGGAGCAGCGGGCACTCTCCGGCACTCCGCGGGATAAAAAAAATTTAACGTCGAAACTTATTCGCTCTATCGTATACTACACATACCGTCCGCGCGTGTTTGCCTTTCGTCTATGTTAACATTGGTAGGTGGGAGGCGCACGTTTTTTTTTTTTTTTATGTTCGCGCGATAAGCCGCAGCCTCTCTGCGGCCTTCGACTGTAGCGGCCGGGCGGGCCCTACGGCCTTCGGCTTCGCCCTTAGCGCTCGCGCTCTCCGCACAATTCTCTTTCTTTTCTTTATTACGTTTCACGCAACCTGCGCGCTATGGGCGTGTGTGTGTTTGTGTGTTTGTGTGTGCGGTTGAGAGAGCGCTGAATGAACGGAGAGGAAGCGGTGTGTACGCCACGGTGTTATAATTATAGTGCGAATCGAGCGGAGCCCTCAGTTGACCACCGTCGGTAATCCCATTGTCAATAATTGTTGGGTAATTGATACAGAACGTCCCGGCTGTTCGACTGTGTCTCGGGGAACACGAACGGGAGACTCCGCGCCTCTCCTCCGGCCTCGGGGCACGGTAATCGCGCGAGCGGAGAAGCCGCGACCGCGAGCCGCTTACTGCCGGCGGACCGGAAGCAATTCTAGTCGGCCGGAAGTCACCCCAAAATGGTAACATCCGCTCTTCGTTGACTCGGGGCTATAACGCGCTCCTACCGTACCAACTGCAGTGCCCTCGCGGCGGCCACCGAACACTGCCGAGCGAGGAAGGGAGAGATCATCCGACCAACCTCGGCTCTCCCGGCGCTTTCTACGGCTTCTGCGGCGGAAGTCGAGCTATTTTCGTTGTCGGCGAAGTCGAGCGCAGGCGAAGAAACGCCGTGCTAGAGGCCATGCCGAATTCGAGAACTCTTCGAGACGACGCGCGGGTTAGAGATTTTTTTTCGATATTGACCGTCGATTGAGGTGAAGTGTGTACGCTGAGTGCGAGAGAGACAGCTGCAATTTCGCAATCCGAAAATCTACCAAGCCTTTTGTTTCTGTTGGGAAAATTATGAGAACAGTGAACTTCAAAATTACTACGCATAGTTAAGCGTTCACGTTTTTTCGACTAAAAATTACCTGAATTAGAGAATTTTGGATTGCAGTTTTTGTTACCGGCCGGGGAGTTGCAATTCACCTTAATCGATCGATCTTATTTTTTATAAATGGGACATCGAGGAGAATCGAGTGCAGTTGTATGCTGCTATTAAATAAAAACACGAAATTATCCTGAGGTGTCGGTAACGTGACTATCTTACTTTGTCGACCTTTCCGAGCTTTGATTTTTTTTTTTCACTAGAATTCTCTCCAGCCTAGCGTTTTTCGAGAACTCGCTCGATTGTAACGATCGGCGGATTGTCTCAGAGTGCAGCACCTCCCGACAAGGACATCGCGCGACGTCGGACGTGGAGATGTGAGCCGTTAATTCGGCCGGTAACTTTACCGTAAAAATACGGCACGTGACCGCTTTAAACATCACCACATTGTTAATGAAATCATACAGTCTTACAGTAATTAAAAATATCATCGACACATGGTAAATTTTGAAAAAAATGTTACCGTAATGACGCAAAAAAAATTTTGTTATTGGTAATGTCCCAACTATAAAGGTGAAATTTACAATTTTCCAACCACTAATCTCATATTTAAATAGATAGATTTCATACGTTTTGGCGGTAAATTTGCCAAAAATGTTATGACCGGTAACCTCACATCTAGATTTTTATCACTTTTCACGGTAAAATCAAAAGAAACTTTTGTGACCGTGTTTTCACAACACAAGATGTTGAGTGAAAAAATGCCGTCATAATATGGTAAAAGTATGGCATTTTTACCGCAATTTCACGAAATCTTAAAATACCGGTATTTCCACGTCTCTACGTCGGAGCGAGATTCTTTTTTGTTGCCGAAGATTTTTACAGATGGAGCGTCCAGCCGTCTTCTGTTTTACCGACGGCAGCGGAGCTCGATGTCTTCGTTAGTTCGAACCCGCGGACGACAGAGGCACTTCCGGTTTTCGGGCGACAGCGGCGCTTGCGCCAAACTTTCGAGCTCTTCACGCTACGACCAAGATGGTGAGTGTTTCGTTCCGAGCGAAGAAGACAAAGTTATCCACGAATATCCGCGGCATCTTTGCACGAGCCGAAGCCGAATCGCCAACGAGATCTGCCCCCGACGTTTGCGAACGAGCGAGCTTCAACGGTTTTGCGTTATCCCGTCGCAGACAATTTTTTTTCTCGAGAGTCGTGTTGTCATCCGTCGCGCAGGCTCGCCGATTCAGTTTCCTCGTGTAAACATGCCGCGCCGTGCCTTCGGTGAGTCCCGAGAGTTCGGTCGTAACGACGATGTATTTTACAGTCCACACACAAGAAGAAGACAAGGAAGCTCCGAGGACACGTGAGCCACGGCCACGGTCGTATCGGTAAGACTCAAGATTTTTTTTTTTTTTTCTCAACCTAACCTCACCCTCGACACTAAAAATGAATTTTTCTCTCCTCGCTCAGGCAAACACAGGAAGCATCCCGGAGGTCGCGGTAACGCTGGTGGTATGCACCATCACAGAATCAACTTCGACAAGTACCATCCCGGTTACTTCGGAAAGGTATTTAATTTGATTTATTATTTCGTTTTTTTCGCGTGGAAAAAAAATGAGGATTTGAAACGCTTTCACCGGCGACCTGAATAACGTTGAATGCAATACAAGGACTCTGAGATCTTAAAATCAATTTTTTTTTAAAAGAATTTTGCCGATTTACGGAATTAATGTGATTTTTGTTTTGTTCGGTTCGTAGCTGGGTATGAGGAACTATCACTTGCGCAAGAACACGAAGTGGTGTCCGTCCCTCAACCTGGACAAGCTGTGGACTCTCGTGTCCGAGCAGACCAGGCTAAAGTACAAGGACGCGACCGACGGCAAAGCCCCGGTGATCGATCTTGTCAAAGCTGTAAGTCCTACGTTGCTCGAAGACATTCGTCGCGGCGTCCTTGAAGTCGTTGAAGTCCCGGAAACGCACTTGAATTTCGCCTGTCCCTAAAAACGCCCCGGAACCGCACTCGAATTTCGTCGATCTTTGAAAAAGTCTTGGAATGTCCTCGAATTTTTTATTTCCCTACACAAACTTTTACATTATGTGTTCCTGAATGCAGTTTTGCTTTGTTCTGCTAAATCCAGCAATATTCGAGATGAATCCACACGTATGCACTGCTGAATTATCTGTTCTTATATTTCAGCTTTAGTCTTTAGACAAAATCAGCTCCGGTAAGCGTTCGTTTGTTATGAAAACGAGCGAAATGTGTCCCGCGAAAAAAATCGGATGTACCGTTGGCAATTAAAAAAACCAACTAGTATGGACAATTAAATAGAAGAACGCTCAGCTGAGCAGATCTGCGTTCAAGAACGCACCCTATGGTACAGCTTTGTGAATATTAATCGAACTGACTTCCTCGGTTTCAGGGTTACTACAAGCTCCTGGGCAAGGGACGTCTGCCTAAACAACCCGTTATCGTTAAGGCCAAATTTTTCAGCAAACTCGCGGAAGACAAGATCAAGGCTGTCGGCGGCGCTTGCGTTTTGTCCGCATAAACCTGGTGGTACGTTCGACTTCTTTTTTTTTTATTGTGATTTTTTGTTTCCTTACTTGCGCTTCGATATGATGAAACCGAACGGGCGGTCTGAACAGTGCGTACAACACTGTAAGCCTTGTTGAATGTGTTCACTTGCTGATTCTCTCGCGAATCGCTTCACCGCGCCGCAAAGCTCAGCAATCGTCTTACCCGGTTTAACGGAAATGTTCTTTTTTTGCTTGCAGAAGGAGTGTGGACGAGAATATCTCGGTACGTATTTTTAAAAAAATTTCATTAACAATAATTCGGGCCGCTCGCGTGATGATCGTGTGAACGGGCGGACTGAATAGTGCGTACAAACACTTCTCATCCTGTGGATTGTTCATATCTGACTTCAAATCTCTCCAGCAATCTCTTGCCAGTTTCGATCGAGGCGATATCATCAGAGCTCTTTTTTTTATCTTTTCAGAATCTGAAGAACTTATTCGATCCCGTACAATTGCCAGCTCTGTACCATTCTGTAATAAAATGAAGAAAAAAAACACACAAAGTTGCCTAATTTGTTTTATTTATCCTAGTGTATTTCCCAAAGTTTCGTTTCCTCGAAATGTGTCTTCGAATCTCGTTTCTAAGTAATACGTTTATTCGAGTTACATTTGTCATTGATTTTTACAATAAAGTACAAATTTAAAGTGCGTCCATTGGAAATTCGTACAGGCTTAGAGGAGGATACGGATCTGCCGTACTCGATGGTTCTTAAGCTAGATGAGGGGGAGGCGGTGGAATTTGCATCCCGCCGGCCAACAGTGCCGGAGGAGGTGGAACGGGATTGAACATCGGCGGTCTGGGAGGCGGAGGAACGGGCATCATCGGGGGACCGAGTCCGGGTCGTATCAGAGGAACAGGCGGTGGCGGAACCTTTCCAACCGATGGTTTCTCGTTTTTGAACGCGAACTGCAAGAAAAATTGCTTGGTGTCCTTGTTCCAGTGAGTCCAGAATTTTCCTTCTGCCTTTTCGACCTCTCTGCTGGGAACCTAAAAAAAAAAAGTAATTTCCACATGAATTCCTCATGTTTTACGGTTTTGCGCATAACTTTCTCCGTAATAAATCTCGTCGTTCGATTCTGGCTTCCTTCTAGAGGAAACTACAATTAAAGTATGATTTTCGCATAAAAAATAAAAATAAAAAAATTAACGAACATCATGAGAAAATGTAAATTTCCAACTTTAACGAGAAAGTGATGTGAAATTTTTTATTTTCAACTTTTTTAAATTGCACTTTTGAGTTAGGTGCAGAAAAACCGTCTGCAAATTACTTTCCACCTTTTTCGTAACATAAGAAAATGTCTGCGTCCCATAATACTAATACCGCCAAAATCTATCGCAGGAAATTCCGAACTGAAAGTCTCAGACTATTTCAAGTTCTCTGACACCGAAATCTCAGGAGACTCACCTTGAACGCTATAGTTTCGTACGGTTCGGCGGCGAACAATAAATATTGCCATTTGCGATCGGGCGGTTCGACGCGCTGTTCGTACGCCGACATGAATCGATGTCGCGGTATAACGTTGTCCGCGACTTCCGGATAATCGACCTGAAAGAGCAGACTCTGCTGTCCGGACTCGGGGTCGCGTTGCTTCGTCACCCGGTAACCGGGTCGTCCGATCTTGACGAACTTCTTCGGCTCGACCCGGGGTTTTTCGGGCGCTAGAGTTTGGGGCGCTTCCTTGGCCTCTTTGGCCGCTCTCCTCGCGAGATTCGCCTGATGCTTCTTTCCCTGCGTGTGGGCGAGATAGCTGCCCTCGTTGTTGTGAAGCGTCAGACACAGTTTGCACTCGTAGGAGCCCAGATGATTTTTCATGAAGTACGGATCCTTGTTCAGATCGATCGTTTCGAGGGCGAGCTGCCGGAGTCGCTCTCGCCGATCGCGATTGTTCTCCGACCACGAGGCGACTCCTCCGCCTCCGGTCTTACCTCCGGGACGATTCTGGAAGTCCATCCTTTCGTCTTTTTTTTAAATACCACCTGCGAACAATAATTTTTCATATGTTATCGGAGTTTAAGGCAAGGCTAAAAATCAACATAACCTCAAAATATTTCGAACCGATTTTTCTCCGAAAGGGTTTTATAAGGTAAAAAAGTGATTGCGGGGCGAACTGCATAGTTGATTAACGCAGTGCGCTTAGCAATTCGTTTTTCATTTTACAGAAACGTTTAGGAGAAAAATGGATTCAAAGTTTTAGCTGTCTCTCTCGCACTCATACGTGTTTGGCCTCTCCTTAAGTTGAGGCTAAAAATCAAGATAACCTCAAAATATTTCGAACCGATTTTCCTCCGAACGGGTTTTATAAGGTAAAAAAGTAATTGCGGGGCGAACTGCATAGTTGATTAACGCAATGCACTGCGTGATTCGTTTTTCATTTTACAGAAACGTTTCGGAGAAAAATGGCCTCAAAGTTTTTGCTCTGTCTCTATCGCACTCATGCGTGTTTGGGATTCTCTCAACGTGGAGGTTATGCTTGTCGAACCGCGTATATAATTACGCTTGTAGTCACGACAAGTGTGCCGAGAGAGTCGCTGGAACGATCACACGTTCTATCAACGATAGACGGGCTTAGAGGTGCAAACGTACCGCACGGTTGAAAAATCGGTGGTTTGTCAGGGGATGAATACAATAAACACGGCCGGGACGATCGCGAATTATTAGGATACGCTCAATGCAGAGCGATCTTTGGGCCGCGTTCAGAAATCATGTCCGGGTAACTAGCTTCTCTCTCTGATGTTCGCACCTCGGCAGCACTCTTTCTCATTCTGTGTTGTCCAAAGTAAGTTTCTGAATGGGTCCCTGGTGAGGTGGGGGGGGGGGGGGGGGGGGGGGGGAGCTGGAGATTCGAGCGGTAAATGTGACCGGTGATTTTACCGTAAAAATACGGTGGGCGACCCCGCTTTGAAAATTACCACTTTAGTGACAAATGAAATAAAATCACATCAATTATTTGATAATCTCATCCAACGAGTAGTGAATTTTCGAAAAATCTTACGGTAATCTTAACATAATCTTGACATTCAAATGTCGTGACCGGTAATTTTACATCTAGATAGATAAATAGGGGAACTGATCCGAATTTTTTATTGCATCGTTTAATTTCTTGAAAAATTCAAACTTCACTTCGACGCAAGTTTTCGTTTCAAACATTCATCCATAAATAAGATAAGTGGTAAATTCGTGATCGGCGTGAAGAAATACATAAAATATATAAGCATAGTCATTGTCATTACTCTTTAGGTATACATAGATTCTCCTCGAGGATACTGCCTATATATTGTTGTCGTATGGAGATATCGCTCGAGAATAGCTCCCTGAAGTATGCGGTCATTCGTGTGCAGTTGTCAAGTCTTCCGGTCGTAGAGTGTGTTCGATCTCTTTGATGTAGAGTCGACTTGGTGTACAGCCTATTCGTCGTCATATGTTTCAGTGCCCGCATTCACGGTGTACAGTTTTTGTGTCGAGTTGTCTTCGTGTCGACTTTTTATGTGTCCACCTGATATACTGCCGAGGTACCCCTGTCGAAAACCGGGCCGTTTATCTTACCGCCCTCTAATTCTATGCACCGCCCTATTATCTAGATCGTTATCTGGCCGGTTCCGACCGTCCTCCTCAATCGTCCGTCAGCCGTATTATCGTCAATATAATGATTGCCGTTAGTAGCGCGTCGTAGACGGCACGAAAGTAACTTGCTCAACTGGGAAGTACGGATCGATATTCGTGTTCTTGTACATCATTGACTACAAACGTGGATAATCCGAGAAAGCTTATGATGGGCATGAGCGAAATAAGTACGTGGGTGTTGATCCGACGATACGATCGGCTAGGTAAGAGAAATTTGTTTATTCAATATATCCGATGAAAATTCCGTGATTCGACTGTTCAACGCTCTCGTCAGAAAACGAAAACGGGAAAGTTCAGTCGAATTTACATTGCCTGACTCTGACGTCCGGCTCGGTTCCCGACGACCTCAGAACCATCGTCTTCCGATTGATCGGCATTGAGGACGACGGATCGAGGGTTCTCAAGGTCAGGAGATACGACAAGAATCTCATACCAGTTTCGACTCTACTGAACGGCTCCGGCAGAGACAAGTATAACCATCCATCGAATTAAACTCCTTCATCGAGCAAAAAATAAAAAATTTCTTCCTTATCGGACGTACGGATTTATTATTATTATTATTTGTTTTCAGACCATTTATAATTGACATCGTACGAGTTCATCAGTTCTGTAAGCATGGAATAATTCGGATTATCAAAGCTGGAAGATTCGTATGTATATCGGTAGATACGATTGAGTAACTGATGTGTTTCTCCCAGGTCCGGTCGAGAGGAGAACTATAGTGCCTGGCTATATCGATGCTCTGAAAACAAAATTTGGCAGCCTTGAGAAACGTGTACGTTGGCAATTTCTGGGAATCAATCAGAATGAATTTATCACCCTCTATCTAATCCCCTGATTTTATTTCGACAATTTCTATGAATCTATCATCTTTGATCTGATCTTCTTATTCGTATTTCGACACTTTCCATGAATCTCTGATTTTTATGTTGACAATTTGCATGAATCTCTCAGAATAGATTTATCGTCATCAATCCAATTCCCTGACTTTTTATTTCGACCGTTTCTATGAATCTCCGATTTTTGTGTCGACAATTTCCATGAATCTCTCAGAATCGATCTATCAACTTCGATCTAATAACTCGATTTATAGACAAATTTTTTTTTAAACAATTTCCATGAATGTCTCCGATTGGATCCTTCATCTTCGATCTGATCCCCCGATTTTAATATCTGCAGGTAATATTCGCTGAGAGAGCTCTGCCAGACATAACCGCTGCTCACATTCAAGCGGTGGAGGACGCCACCTCTCAGCTAGCCAACTGCCTTAGCTTTTTGGACCGCAGGCTTGATGAACTCGCCCCGTCCGACTGGCGAACTCAAATTCGTTCCGGTATTTGAAGTTTATTGAAAAAAGGATGTTCGTCAATGTACGCAGATGTGTCTCGTACTCCGAGCGACGTTCTCGTCGCGGCTTGAAACAGCGTGCAGCGGAATTGCAAGTGATCGATGTTCAAACAGTCTTGTCGCCGTCGAACACGCGTCCGGGCGTTGAAATACCTGCAACAGACATCGAGCGGGACCGGATTGGGCAACGGAGCGTGGAAGGTCGCTCTACGATCGTAACTGCACATCTTGAATTCATAAACAAATATCATCTGTGAAATCTTTGTATTTCGTGTAGAACCCATAAATATACGTGGAATGTTAGATACATAAGATATCGAAATCTTTCTTTTTTTTTTTTTTTACTTTTTTTAAAATATCCTCGAATTCTGAATTCGCTCGGGCGCGGAGATTGGATCGAGCGGCGTAGAAACTCTCCGAGCATCGAACGCTGCGTCGTGCGACGGCCGATTATCGGAGAGCTCGTACGCCTCCGTCTCTCGTCCAGGAACGGAATTTTTAAAAAACGCCGTCGCGGGTTAAAATTTATCGATAAAAAGTGGTAGAAAAATATTTGACGAATTACCGTTTAAAAAAATATATCTGGGCTCTCTGTTAAATCTCATCTGCGGAACTTGCGTTCTTAAGCACCGAATTATTTCTTTCACTAGTGTAAAGAAAAATTGTTTATCGACGAAGTCTATGCCGCTGATTGCATCGTTCCGAAGATATCTGCGCGAGACGAGAATTTCATCGAGTTATGCGGCTGCGTTTTGCAACGCACGAACTTCGCTCGGGAAAGTTCACTTAGAGAATAAAATGGATAACATAGAAGAGCCCAAGAAATGCACGAGATGTTTTCAGTACCATCTGACTATAAACGGCACGTGAAGCGGACGATCGGTAAAAACATTATGCGATTTAATAGGCGAAACGATTTAATACAATTCACATTCTGGCCGTAAAGGATCGGAAACAAAATTGATTCAACACAGTCCGGACGATTTTTTTTTTTTTTTGCGGAAATGATTGTTTTCCTTTGATGATTTTTACCATGCTGGTTCACCGACTGCCGATTACTGGATGGACTAATCATAGAACATCACCAACCGCAGACTTTAATATTTTGAGCGAAAAAACAGGTTTTTGATGAAAATAATTTTGCGCTCAAAATATCAACGTCTGCGGTTGTTAACGTTCTATAATCAGTCCATCCAGCAATCGCTAATCGGTAAACCAGCCAGTAAAAATCATGAAAGGAAAAAAATCATTCCTGCAAAAAAAAAAAAAAATCGTGTTGTTTATGTTAAACAAATTTGGTATCCGATTATTTACAGCCGGAATGCAAATTATATATTTTCGATTACTAAATCGCATAATGTTTTTCGCGATTGTCCGCCTTATAATCCGTTTTTAGTAAGACGGTACTGAAAAGAACTTGTGCATTCGGACACACGCATGTTATCCAATTAAATTCTACGAGAGAATTTTTAATTTTTTTTCGTAAATGAGCGCAATGAAAGAGACTTGCGAAAGATGAAATTTGATATCGTGCAGATATCTTCGGGTTCATCTGGTTGTGTGTATAGCGTTTCGTCGCGCGGTCGAGTCGCGACCGCGCGACGCAACTCTCCTCCTCCTAGCCAATTAATCTTAAGTAACAGCAATGATATTTCATCGATTATCATTTGATTGCACAGTCAAAGATCCGCGGAACACTTGCCGGTGAACTTAGTCTCTCAAACGGTTAACGTCCATATGCCGAATACTATCGGTAGGTTCTCGGATTATAAACTTAGCGTCTAAAGCTATGCCGTGATGTCGAACAGTCGTTATAAATAATAAATATAAATATCTTTTCGATTATATCATTAAAATAGACTTTCCATATTTCTGGGTTGTACTAGACAAATCGTTGAATTTAACAAATATAACAGCATTTCGACTTGACCGCTGAAGGGGGCGCGTGAAATATCACTTTTCGGCGACGAAAACGATAATTATTATTTTTTCGCCACTGCCGGAACTTTGGCAAACGAGGGAAACGCGATTTCGGCGAAGGAACAATTGATCGATTGATCATTTAAGTCGGAGCAATTAATTAACCAATTTATCATGACTTATTATTAATTTGATTTAGTTTGAGAAAAAATTGCATTGGTTTCCATTAAGAAACGCGATATTCCGCACGCCCTTAACGATCTCACTGGTGCATTTGATATTGCGAAAGTATTTACATCGCTTACTCTGCAGTGAGCTTTAAACGACGCACCGTCGCTGCGACATTGAATGCCGGCGTAGCACGCTCGAACGCACCTCGTAGAATTTGACAGACTCTCCCAGAGAGTTCGATAGCTTTTCTTTTTTTTTTGTCTTACGACGTAATAAATATGAAAAGACATGTAATATGGTACAAGCTATGTACATGTTTTTGAGCGAGCGGTGAAACACGCGGAGCTTAATTCCTTCGCTTTAAAGACGACGTATGTGTATCAAAAAAATTTACAATGGAAAACGAAGTACGAAACATAATGTAAGGATTGCACAAGCAATGAACATCTATTATCGACGTGTTTTTTTTTTTTTTTTTTTTTTACTCGGAGTTCGGTCGAATTCTTCGCGATAGAAGTTATGATCCAGAAGATATCCGCACGAGACTGAATTTCATCGAAACTTCGCTCGGAGAAATTCACTTGGAGAATTAAATTCTACAAGGGAACCATATTTTTTCTCCTAAAGCGGTGCATCGACAGAGACTGCCACACATGAAGTTTGACGTCGCACGGAAATCTTCAGGGTCATATAGAAGTTCGAAGCGAAGAAATTAACGTCTCTACTTGTTGCTCGACCGGTCCTTATCGAGGAGGACTAACGTCAAATTACCTTCGGCGTCGTGGCTGGTGTCGATGTGAACATTGTACGTGTTCGCCTGGAACAGAAACGACGCGGAAAAATAAAAATATTAAAATTAAAATATCAAAATTGATAAAGGAGGAGAACGATAAATCGGAGGACACACCAGCTGCAAAGAGGCCAAAAAAAATCTGGCTATTTCGGTGGGCTCGGCCCTTTGCTGTCGAAGCATTTCTCTGAAGCCGCTTCTGTGATCCTCCGTCGCTTGCAAGTTCTGAATAACGCGCCCGCTGTAATGCGACATATCGAACGGCGGCCTGAGCTCGGCTTCCCGTAGTTTCGGCTTAATGTGCTCGTGCCATCTCGCCACGGCCTCCTCGTGAGCGGTCCTCACGTCCGAGCTGTCGTATATCTCGCGAACCGATCTCTCGATTCGACTTTGATAACTCGGCAGTGGTGTTAGGGAGATCAGTCGTTCCGAACTTCCCGACGATTCGGGAGTGTCCGGCATCGGAAAATCTTCCGCGTGTTCGATCGGTTCCGACGTCGAAAAGTCGTCGATCGCCAATTCCACGCGCGGGCTCGTTTCCGCCGGTTCGATTGTACTCGTTTCCCCGTGATGAAGTGAATCGGACTTTGAAACGTTCGTCTTAAATCCCAATAAATCCATAGAGATATTGGTCACAGCCTCGTAATTGAACGGGTCAAGGTCAGATTCGTTCCGAATTTCTTCGTCGGAACTCGAGCCGATTGCGGTTTCGCGATCGGACTTTGGAAGGTTTGTCCTGTAGCCCAGTAAATCCATGGACACAGTGGTCACAGCCTCGTAACGAAGGGCATCGACGTTCGATCGATTCTTGAAGTGCAGCTCGAAGTTCCTTTGGAAATCCTCGAATTGCTCTGAAAAATACGGGCCGTTTAAAGGGCTGAACCTTCCTGTTTTACCGACGGAACGATTCCCTAAGTTACGGGAATCTTAAGAAGACAGCGAAATTTCTTTCAACAAGTACCTTTTTTGAAGGGGAGGAAGAGCTGCCTCGTTGGCGAGTACATCGTCATTTTCTTGCGCGCCGATTCCGACTCGTTCATCAACAAGCTCGCCACACTCCGCTTCTTTCCCGATGAAATTTTACGCTTACGCTGCAGATGCAAACATCGCGGATCTCAGAAGCAGTTTAGACGATAATTTTTTTTTTGTGTTTTTTTTTTCAATGCTACATACCGGCCTCTCCTTGCCTTTCAACAGCGAAATGGAACAAGGCAGCTTGAACTCCGCTCGGTTTTTCGGTGGCTTGTCCGGTACGCCGTTAAACGGAATGGGTTCCCATGGCTTCGAATTCAAGTTGTTCACGGCATCGATCACGTTTTTAATCCTTTTGCTCCTACAATTATTACGTTACTCATTAGCAATTCCAGTTAATAAATATTAGTAATAGAAAATATAGCAATCAAAATATAATAAAAATACAGTAGAATCCCGATTGACCGGGATGCTCGGGACCGAAGAGTCCCCGGATAATCGAAATTCCGGTTAAACCAAACTAGAGAGCGAAAGTACATAAGTCAATAATGGCTAATGATACAACTTTATTTCGACTAGGTGCAATGACATGTGGTACAACTTGTACTTAATTGTTAAATAGTGTGAACCAGAATGTAGAGTTCTGGATCTTTTTTTTTATTAATAGTACGTTAGCTAGTGTTTTTTTGGAAGTGCTCAATGTTTTTGGTTTGCACAAGTACAACAAAAACCTCGTAAGACGCACGGTTAATCTGACTTCGGTTAATCGAGGTTCTACTGTATGGTAATAAAAACGTACCTTCTATTGTGGTGGACTACAATTTCATCCTCATCCTTGTCTGTAGCATCTTTTTTGTCTCCAGCATTATTCTTTACTCCGGACTCATCCTTTTCACTGGCATGCGCACAAGCCGCGCTATTTTCGCTCTCGGTAACGTTGCGACAACCGACAGAACTTTCGCTCTGCGACGATTCGTTGGTCTTTTCGGTGGTGCTTTGCGTTAAAGTACGGTCCGACGTTGCGGTGTCCGTGGAGCAGCTCAACGGCTCGGAATTCTTTTCCCCGAGACTATTCGCATCGCCGATGGACAAACTTGAACCGGCTCGAGATCGCGGCGAGTCCCAGCGAGCCTCGCACGAGAGCGACGATTCCGGACGCGCGGTTGTGTCCGGACTTCGAACGGATGTACCTAAGCCGGAGTCTGCGTAAGAAGCAAAACTCGTATCCAAAACATCGGTATCTTTGTCCTGTACAGCAACCGAGACGTCGCGATTCTCCACACCTGACAACCTTTCATGCACCTCGGCGTCTTCCTCGTTCCCGGAGTCGCAATGTTCCGTTACCGAACTCGACTCCACGCCGCTGCTCGGGCACGCCGATGAAACGTTCGTATCCTCATGCGCGGAAGGACCGGCCCAAAAATCTGCAACACAGCCGATAAGGACGTAAATGATAATGTATCGAATTAATATAATATAACATAATATAGATAGATAGAAACGTTTATTTCGTGATCTGAGGCTGCAGCCCCCTAAGAACACTGTTATATTACAATATAATATAATATAATATAATATAAGATGATATAATATAATATATAATTGATGGTAGAGTCGTATTTTTTCGGGCATTCTCAGGAGTCATTTTATTCAATTGCATTTATTATTATCATTAATTGATTAAGTACAAACTATTTACATACATTAATTTTGTCCGCAGAAGCTTTTAAGCTCTTAGGCGGATATCACTCGTATGTTTTTATATATATCTTAAATCTTCAGGTACAAATATCGTAGGGTCGATGGAGTAACACTCCATGCATATAATAACTTACACAAAATAACGATTCCATATAATGTAATGTATAATGTAATGTGGCAAAAAAATGCTTGCATCGTGTAATACCGTTAAAAATATTCGCCCAGTTTCATGGCAATAAACGCAAAAACTTTCTGTAAAAAATGTCTAATAATACACCTAAAAATACCCAAAAAAAAGGCGACTCTGCCCTCAAAATAATATATAATATCATACGATGTAATAGAATAAATAATTCTACCTTCGGGAGTCAAGTGTTCCACCAGCATTCCAGACGCGGTTAAATACTGATTACACCTGTTGTAGAATACAATTACAATTTAGCAAAATTTCTGCCTTTTGCGCGTTAATTCATTTATAAAAATAACGAAAAAATGTACCGGAAATCGTATTTTTTTCCGACGACTTCGCCGTGAACGTCGTAAACCTCGATCGGCAAAGAGGATCGCGATACGTTCTCCAGTTGAGGAAACCGTTGACTCAGCAACTTCACCGAGTTGTTCGCGCCTGCCCGAGCTTTCATGTTGTTGTTCTTGCCGACGTACCTAGCGAAATCTATCGGCTCGAAGTCACCGAAGTCGACCACGATTTTTCTGCTCCGCCCTTCCTTCTTTGGATTTTTTGCAGCCTCCTCCTGCGCAGTTCTGTGCGAATAATCGTTTAAGCGAAGAAAACCAAAAATTCACCTCGGTGAGAAAATAATACTGATCGGAGAAAGTGTACCCACTCGTGATCGGCTAGCGATTGCGCCATGAAGATGGTGTCCTGAAAGAGGTACTCTATCCGCCTCACATATATGTTCGCAGCGTTCTGGACCACCAAGCCTGCGTTACTATAACTTATGTCTTCGGTTTCTACGACCGCGGTAGAATATTTCTCCAAATCCTGAAATATTAAAAACAATTTTACTTGCGTATAAAAAATATGTGGAACTTCTTTTTTTAATAGTACATTTTTTTTATGTTCATTTTTTTTCTTTCAATAGCACATTTTTTTTGTTAATTTTTTTTTTAACAGCGTTTTTCTTTCCAGAAGTGATTTCTTTCCTGTGTATCGAAATTTTTTGAAAAAATTTCTATATCCACGGTAACGTCAGGTACCTTTGCCAAAGGATAGTTCCAGTCCGAGAGATCCTTCGCCGGTTGCATGAGCCGGTCGCTCACCTCTTCCATCGTCGCCATGTCTCATTCCTCGAGTCGACTGGAAAAACTGTTGCCGGGCTGCAATCACAGGCGCCGAATAAAAATTATCCGCCGATAAACTTTTATTACAGAGTGTAAGAACCGAAAAGAAGACCAAAAAAAAAAAACAACTAAAAATCGTCGACGCCGCGCGTGCGGAAATATTTGCGTTTCGACTCTCGAAAGGAAAGAAGAAAAAAAAAAAAAAAAAAAATTTATCACGCGTAGATTAGCGGTGTCCCGTTTTGGTGCGCAAGCGAATCGACGGTGGGTGTTTTGGCCGAAATATATGAACCGCAAATTGAACTTTCGGCTCGCGGCCCGACACGAAAAAACAATCTCCCTAATCGTGAGTCAGACATGTTAATTTGATAGCGATGTACATTCATTATTAAAGTGTAAATAAAATAACATGTGGCCGGACCTGTGGATACAACGAAAGGCCGCATAGAGATTGGGCCGCACGCGCTGTACGTCGGTACCGCCGTTCAGATATAAATATCTCCGGCTCGTGTTTATCTCGAGCGACGAAGTGGCGGATTAAATTTTTTTTTTTTCTCAGATAGCCGGCATAGGAAGGGATGGACGTGAAATCGTCTACAGGTGAGGTGCGTTGCGTACTGTCGAATGAGCGTACAGGGCACGATAGACGCGAGGGAACGCTCCGGCCGGGAACCATGCGAGATAGTGGCGCGATAGAGCAGGTCGTTGCGGCGCCTGGAAAAGGCGGGCTGCGAGCTCGCTCGGTCGCCCACGTGAGTGACAACGCTTCGACCGAGAGAAACGAGCGTAGACGACGCAGCTGAACAAAGTGTTCGTCTTGCTCTGTTCTCATGCTTTCACCATCGCGACGACTCTTTCGAGGGGCGGAGGGAGGTTTCGCCGACCGAAAATTCAGTCGCTTTGGATCGTGTCCGCAAGGCGAGAACAAAATGTAAAAAAAAAGTTTTCCTTATGGTGAGGATTGTCAACATTATTAAGAGGGGGGGAATACATTTTTTTTTTAATGCTGATATTCGTAACCATCTTGTTACTTGCAGTCCGTACTGAGCAAGAAGCTTTCACTTATTAGCACGATTTCGGTAAAACGACCGAAAATAGCTTCGTAACTCTAAGAGAAAATTTGTTCCCAAAACGATCCTTTATCGACTGTACGTAAAAAAAAAAATATATCGAAAAAAAAAATTTACATAATAGCGAGCCGAAAAAAACAAGCCTTCGTGTTAACTTTTTGTTTTCTTTTTTAGCTCGCCATTCAATGAATTCAGTTTGAATAAATTTTTGTTATGTTTTATGAAACCGCGTTGATTAATCGCATGAAACGTTGCGGAGGAGAATGCGAGCTCGACATACGCGACTCGGGACGTTTGTCGCGATTGGCCGAACGGCGTCTTCGAAGCCGACACGTGTTTGTCGCAGCGGTAGGAATCGGCGTGAATATGCGTGCCGTAATCGTCCGATCGGACGATACGGCAGCGGCTCTGATTGAGATTTCGCTAACAACGGCGAATGCATGTGTCGATATGGTCGAGCGTGGTCGTTCCAGCTGAGGCCTCGTGGACGGGCCAACTACATAGGTTGCAAAAAAAATTATGTGTCTCTCTCCCCGGAGAAGCGAGTCTCGCTGTGCCAGTGCAAAAAGGTTACGGAACACGAAAAAAAAACCGACGACAGTTGCGGCGGTTATATTCGACGAGAGGACGATCGGGCCGCCCAGTGGCGACACCACTGACGAGCGCTTAACGGACGAAAAAAAACAAGAGTTATTGTAAACAGAGACGGTCGCGAGCGCGGACACGAACGCGTCGATCGCTGAACTATCGTGTACACAAGATTGTTTTGATTTACTTTATCCAAAATAAAAATCTTTACCCACGTTGATGCGCGTCGAGGCTGCGATGGGCGCGTTCGACGAAACGTTTCCACAGCGGATCGTCGTCGAATTATTCACGTCACTTTGATGTTTTTTTCATAAATTTTATAGACCGACGATTAAATGCTAGCGCAGTACGGCCATTTTAGCTCCTGTTGTTACCGGAAGGGGCCGGCGATGTGTTCGATTCGTTCGGTTCACGCGGGCTGCGACGATGCTGTGTTGATAATCGTAATGGAACGGCGTGGCCGCTCAAGCTGCGACCGATCGGGGGCGATTTTTTAAGAGTTTTTTTTAAATTATTGGCAGAAGATTTAACAGATAAAATGAGAATTGGCAGCGACTTTTTACCCTGTTCGGCCGTAAGATTGGTAAAACAATAGGACGCAACGGTAGCGGGCACGCTATTGGCTGTCGAGCAATGACAACGACCAATACCGTGAGGGAATCAACGGTTAGAGAGCCAATAGGCTTCTTTCGTTCCGTGGAAGATGTTTTTCGTTATAAACGGAAGGCGAAAAAAAAATGAAAACATCGTGCATATCGGAGGTGCCGAAAAGATTACGTTTGCATCATTATAATCCCAAAATGTTATCAACAAATTACTGAATTTTTTTTTCTCATTTCCATTAGGTTTCCGGGTGATTTGTTGCATAATTTTTTATTTCAGAAATTTGTTCATAACATTTCGAAATTATTATTATGCACACAAAATCTTTTTAGCGCCTGACATAGGCCTGATTTTTTTCAGATTTTTACCCGATCAGGAAGCGTTTCTAATTCTCTCTTGATCCTCTCTCAAACTTATGCGGCATCAGACACGATGCAAGGACTGCCTTAAAAAAAAATGTGCACTCATTTGACTAGCGTGAAGCGTTTCAACCTCCTTAAGCGCACGCACACCGAGGCAGTTGCGCGCGAACTCGCCGAGTTTTACTTGTGTCGGGTCTGCATGTCAGCGAACCGTATTTTGATTGATTCGTCAACCCTCTCGTACAAGGATCGACGCAAATCGTTGAATGATGTGCTAGACTGGTCGAACGTGAATGCGTAGAATGGCGAAGACGAAAACCATAAGCAAAGGCTGCCCGAAGTGCGAACAGCAGGTGAATAATATTTACCCTCGTATATTTGTATGTTTACCAGTCTCGATCCTAACCTCAGTCCGCAATCGATTCGCGTCCGGATCTTCCAACGCCGCTCGGTCCACCGCGACCGTTTGTCCTTACATTTTGTTTTTTTTTTGCACGGTCGTGTTTTGTTCGCAGGTTCCCGTGGCGTGCAAGGCGTGTCCCTGCGGGCATTCCTTCTTCAATGCCCGCAGAAACTCTATAAAGAGTCCGCCGAGCCCCGACCCTGGAGTGATGAAAACGCGGCGAACCAACCGCGTCAAAAGGGAGAAGCCGAACTATTACGACGCTCTCGAATACGATAAACAGACGAGAAAAAGTGCTAAGGTATTGTTTGTTGAAATATCATAGAATAATAATTATTGCGACGCTCTTGAATATGAAAAACGGAGGAGAAAACGAGTCGAGGCATGGTTTATTCAAATTTATGGGAGACGGACCGATTTGTCGCTGAACGGACTTAATTGATATTTCGATTAAGATCTATGCATTCAGATTGATATTCGGTTTATGGGGATCCCTTTTCAACTCCTTGCTTACCTTTTTTAACGACGGAACTAAGGGATTTCTTAGTTTAAATTTAGAATTATTGGTACGATCGAAAGAAAAATCACATCGAAAGCGGATATCGTCCGCATCCGGATTTTACCACATCACCTCAAGAACATGTTAGATGCACACATGTTCGCTTAGAGATATAGTGCAAATGTATTTACCGAGATGCAGATTTTTATAAGTTGTAAAATTTCGCTAAATTGAAATAATAATAATCAAACAATAATATTCAAGAAAATTCGGAGAGTCACGGAAGCGGGCTCGGACACGGACTGCAGGCAGTTGAACAAGAAGAAGCAGAGGAAAGGCAAGGGCAGAGGCAGACCGGGGGGCAGCGGAGGATTGGGCGAGGACGACGACGAGATGGAGGGTGTGAGCAGTCTTTCGCCGGAAAAGCAACTGACGTGTTCCTTGATACTCAAGGAGCTGAACAACAAGATGAGCACCGTCGCATGGAAGCCATTATAAAAGACCCTTATAATGAAAAAAAAAAACGGTCTTAGGTTCGCCGGTGTTGTAAATATTATAATAACTAATTTTGTACATTACGTATATTCATATATACACATACTATTAGTGTTTTTAATCTGAATTCATCCGATCTGAAAATCGGCGCCATATTGGTTTCCGGAGCGCGGCAAATTCGAATACGGGACGAGAGATCTTCGGACCGATTTTCAAAAAGGCTGTTCTGCGAACTTTTTTGCGCACACTCGTAGATGTCTTGTTTCGCTTTCGCTTCGCGTTCGAAGCGACAAGGAACGAACGCTTTTTTATTCGAGGATGCGACATCTCGGAACTCGATACTTTTTATACGACGATGTAGTTAGAGAAAATCCGTTATTCCCGAAGCTCGTGACTCCGTTTTTGTTTTTTTTCGGAAGTCACGAGCTTGGTTCTCCGTGCATGTATGTGGCTAGTCGACTCGTGGCGAATTGCAGTGTACGTTTATTGTGTACGACTCTAAACCGTTCGACGGGTTTAATAAATGTGATAAATCGAACGACTTCCTGCCTCGTGTCAGTCCCACCGAGACTTCCTTAGCTAGCTGAAACAACAATGTTGCGGTCTCGAAGCGGGTAAACATTAACATTTGTCACCGATGTTTCAACTGTTTATTCGCAGAATAAACGAAATTCAATCTTTCTTCAACCGACAATCCGCGCGCCACGCGCGCGCGCTATTAGTCGTAAAATTTAATGAAGGAGATGGATAAAAAATAATCTATAAAATACTGTAGTCTATTCGCACCGAGTGTCCAGAGCTTTCTTAAATGCGCACTTCAAGAATAGTTATGCATTTTTTAAATATTTGTCCCGTAATTTTTAAATTTCATTCTAGAATCTAAATTTCTGACCATCCGACGATGAATCGGCCGTCGACGCGAGCGTCCATTACAGTCGGTACGCATTAAGTTTTAAGTAGACTCCTTCAACGACCGCTCCCACGCAACGATCTCCGTCGAGAACTGGTCCACATTTTTGGTTTTTTTTTCTTCCCTCCCCCCGTTGGTTAATAACAGTAGACTATCTAGAAGCTGCGTATCGCGAACATGAATTGTGCACAGATTCACTGATCGGAGCGACAATCCTTACAATCGTTATTGGCTCCGCCCTCAAGAAACCCGAGACGAACGGTAAACCTACGGTTTTCCATTTTTCGTTTCCTCTGCTATACGCGTTAAATGCATGACGCCGCGCATGCGCTCTCGATACGCGAACGCTCTCTCAAATGCGGAGTAAAAATTGTTTTGACTATGACGTCGGAAATATACATTTACAAAAGTAATACGTAACTTAATCCTCCCTTTATACTGTGTTATTTTTGTGCTAAGAGTTAGTTATTATAAGTACATACTTTCTAGCTTTTGCAGTCAGAATATATCTTGCGTGCACACCTCTTTCACGTTATCTTTTTTTTTATCATACATTAGAATAATAAGGCAAGACATCTGTTTTACATTTTTTTTTTTTTTAGTTTTCTTCCCTTTTCGTCGGTACTCGTAGAAGTCTCCGTCGGAGATGTTGAGCGAACCCCGGAAAGAATCGTTCGACCGAAGGCAATTTAATTGGAACCGCAGTGGCATCGTCGTGATTTTCGATCGAGAATACCGTTTTTACTTTCATTTACATATTGCTCAGTTCTAATTGAAAAAAAAGGGACGTCCCTTCGATAAAAGAAAAATCCTCGCGACGCAAAGTCCCGCCCAAACCTACTAGTTTCGCTATGTCCTCTCGCACAATTTATTAAAATTCAATACGCGATCCCGCGATCGGAATCCGCCATCTTGTTCTCGTCCGCCATCTTGTCGACCCGAGGCCTCCGGCATCGATGCGAGCGTCGAAGCTCCGTTCCTCTACTCCATTTAAACTTAAGACGTTAAACATTAGGTCGCACCGAACGGAGTATCGCCTCGAGTTTCGTGAAAATCGATCTCCAAACCGCCTCGGGCAGCGTCCGGCGACATTTCGATCCGTTATAACTTCTCGACGGGCGCCGCGCTCTCGGCCAATCTCTGTCGTCTTCTGATGAGAGGCATGAAGCCCCAGAGCGACGCTCCCGCGACGAGGATGACCCCGAGGATGCTGAATATCGGCCCGTAGCTACCTATGTGCTGGTAGACGAGGCCGCATATCGGCGGTCCGACTAGTTGAATGACGCCGTTGACGAACAGCGATATGCCGTACGACGACGTGAGTTTCTCGGTTCCGAGCATGTCCGCCATTATCACGGCGGTGACGCCGACGTATATACCGGAAGCGAGACCGAATACTCCGCAGTAAACGGAGAGCCAGAGGTACGACGTCGCGAGCGGAAGCATCGCTAGCGATATACCGGAAACGAACAATCCACCGACGAAGTAATAGTGCTTCGGCATTATCTTCATGTCCGAGAGGGCCGATCCGCCAATTCTGCCGATGAGGTCGAGTACCGATACGGTCGATAGAAGCAGCGAGGCCATGTTCTGCTCGAATTTCAACGACACGGCGTACGCCGGAAGTAGTATTACGAAATTTGTGTAGCTGACGGCGTTTGTGCTGTTCGATATGAGAATAACGAGGTACATGGGATCCTTGAGTAAACTTATGTCGAAGAACTTTGCGGGCGGTGCGTTCGGGGCCTTGGCCGTTTTCTCGGGGGATTTTCTCGCGAAGGTGCTTGTTATCGCGTTGAGGGTCATGGTCGACGCGTGCTCGGGATGCAGAGCGGAGAGCGTGCTTCCGTGATAGGGCGTGCTGACGTAGTTGAAGGACGACGAGCTCGGCGAGCGGGCGGTTCTTCTTCTGGAGAGTCTGCCGCTCTCGAAGCCACCGCGCTCCGGCACGGCGTGGAGCGCCGGTGTGCTGTGCATCTGGCTCGCCAGATCTCTGCCGCTCGGCACGCTTATCTTCCGGGTTCTTCCCTGCACGGGTGTGTTCTTGTAGTTCTCGAGGGCGACGCTAGAGGCGCTCTTCGGCACCATCGGAGCGGCGGCTTTGCTGTTCGAATTCGGTATTATGAGGAGGTTGTTGAGTTTCTTCTCCTCCTCGGGACTCGTGACGACCACCGAGCCCGCCTCCATCTCGTCCTCGTCCAGCGGCTCGCTCGATATCGGGACTCTCTTCATGTGCTTCTCGACCGGCTCGTACAGCAACGCGCTCGCCCAGACGTTCAGCGTCACGGCGCCCATCAGCAAGACAGCTCCTCTGTGAGTTAAAACAAAAAAATAAAAAAATAAAATCGTGCATATTAATGACTATAGAGTAGAAATGAAATTTATTATTATTTTTTTTTTTTGTATCCAGGTGATGACCTACCGATAGCCATACTCTTGCAGCAGCATACCGAGGATCGGTGGCAGAAATATGGATCCCAGAGCGCTGCCGGAAATGCAGAGGCCGTTCGCCAAACCTCGCCATCGAACGAAGTACGACGTCACGATGTAGACCGTCGGTGGAAAGGACAGTCCCGCGCCTATTCCCACCAACACTCCGTAACTGAAAATAAAAGAATCATGGTGTTAAATAAATAGATATTATTCATTTATATTTTATTTATATTATTTTTATTTTTTATTTATTTTTATTTTTTATTTATATTTCATTATGACGATCGTTCATATTAACTGAATAATCTACATAACAATAAAGTTCGTGTCGATTGGACACACACCGATACTCACAGATATCAGTGATACTCGCAAATACTCACAGATATCAGTGATACTCGCAAATACTCACAGATATCAGTGATACTCAGAAAAACTCACAGACATCAGTAATACTCACAAAATGCTCACGGATATCGGTGATACTCACAGATATCAGCGATACAATATACCTTACTTAAGTAAAGATCGATTTTTGTTTCTTTATTCTGACGTTTATCCTTTCGGTATTAAATATTACCTGATGCACAGGAATCCGACGGAGTTCGCGAAGTAACTGAGCATCATCCCAGCAGCGGCGAACGTTCCGCCTATGAGGGTAACCGTTCTGTACGAATACCTTACGGAAAGAACGCTCGACAATGGACCTGCACAAAAAAAAAAAGAAAAAAAGATTACCTACAGTCGATATATTGTATTAGTCGAATACTATTGGGTAATCGTGATTACAAACGCCATACCCAGAGAGCTGTAGAGAAAATAGCATAGCGATGGTATCCAAGCCGCCGTTGACGGTGACGTATCGAATACCTCGATGAACACGACGAAGAGCACACCGAACGATTTAATTGTTCCCGGTATGAGAACGTTCACCATCACGGATGCGACGAGCACGAGCCATCCCCAACCGCCGTCCGGTGGTACGAGCTCGCTCTCCCCCGCGACATCCTTTACTGAAAATTCACAAGAAAAACAAAACAAAAAACACATTAAATTCCATTACCGTTTGCCGGCTGCAACATCGCCGGTTCGACGAGCAAACTACCTTCGTTAATGATTCGCGACCACGGACTCGCGCTAACCTTAAAAAACTTCGTTGTAAAAACTGACGTATCGACCCCCCTCCCCTTTTGCGTCGTAGCTCACGAACCCAAAGTCAACGATGTTGTTTTGTCATTTTATGATTCGTAAACAATGCGCGGCTTAAGGACAGCCTTACCAAAAGTCGTTTCTGTTCGATATTGATCAAACTTGTGTGGTCTACAGAAAAAAAAAACTGCTTTGTTTGTCGGCGCTTCTAAAGATTTTTTTACGGCCTAGTTTGCAACTCGATTTCAAAGTTACGTGTTTTAACGTGGGAAGGATCGGATAAGCTGCTGTTAAAAAAACGAAGCGTCCATCCCTGACTACCGCGTCTCTGGTAAGGATATCCTTAAACGATAAGCGGAAGAAAAATAATTAAATGGTTGGGTGCAATTTCGATGGACTGGTTTCATTTTTATTATTGTTGGATGTGTACATCATCAGCGTCAGCGCGTGGAAGATGGACGAGCGTGCGATCGTGGGTGTGCGAACAGAAAAATTCGGCCGTGGATCGTAGCGTCAGGTTTTTTGGTATAGCCGAGTCGAACGATTACTCTTCCGTTCGTGGTACACATAATAGGGATAGTCCGATAGGGTTCAGCGAGTGAACAACCTTTCTTAATAATGGAAAGTGTACATCGTCATGGCGTCGGCGCGTCGAACATAGACGAGCGTGCGATCGTCGATGCGCAAAAAAAAAGTCCCTCCGTAGCTCGCAGCGTCTGGTTTTCGTACAGCCGAGCCGGCCGATAATTCTTCCTCCCGCGGTGAATATAATAATACATGTACACGGATAGTCCGATAGCGGACGGCGAGAACCGCCTCGCGGCAATGCCGTTCGCAAGCGAGATAGGCGGACGCCCGAGGGAGCTGGAGGAGAGCTCGGCAGAAAAGTGGGTGTCGCGCGTCTCGTTGCAACGAAAAACATGTTTTTGCGGTGACACGTACCACTCCGCGGCGCGCGCACACGTACGCACCGGCTGCGAGCCTGCACCGGACGAAACGAGGGTCGACGATTCGATCCGACTACTTCTGTTCTCGGATGGCTCGGTGACCTTGAAATCCGCCTTTCGTACGATTCGTGTACTTGACACCGTTGATTCGGACGCTCGAGCCTCAAGCGCGTTGCTTATCGTTTTCTCGAAAAGGCGACGACAGTTCGTTTTTATATTTAAGTTTTTTCTTATGTATTAGTTTTTATATGTAATAGGGTGTTTAAAAAAAGGTGTTTCAAAAAAATTTCCTCCCACCTTTTTAAAATACAGATTTCGATCTCAACTTAAACCTCGCGAAAGGCGGTACCTAGCAAAAAATCCTAAGAGGTGCCGCATTCGACGTTTTACCCAAAAAATGCGACACCTCTCAAACTTAACTGTCAGCGATCGCCTTTCGCAAGATTTTAAATATACTTTAAGAGGGTGGGAGGAAAATTAAAGAAAAAATATCCTGTTTGTGAAACACCCTAATATATATATATACAATAAGAAACTTTCAACATTGTTTTCCACGTTACGGTCCAAAGCGGACGTTCGTGGCTCGATCTCCGACTTGCGCAGCAACGTTGGCAGCCATGTGAGAGGCTCCCTCGCGGCTGCGTTCGCTGCAGAGCAGCGCCAGCAACGCCACCGCACTGAACAGAATCCCGCCGAGGATGTACACAAACTTCCACGCGTAATTAACGACGCAATCGGAGAACTCGTAGTACAGCAGCCAAGCGAAACACAATCCGAGAGCGGCCAGAGCTGAATTCTTGACGAACGTGCCGTTCCCGTGGAAAGCACTTGCGATCCTGACGCGAACAATTTCGTCGGCTTCTCGCGCGACGCCGACCGAGTACAAACATCGCGTTTCCTCGCCTCGGGTTTGTTTCGTCCATTCCGCGACCCGAAGAAGGCGCTGCTGCTCGTTCATCGAACAGGACTTGCAGCGCCGAGCCGTCATCGTTGCCAACTTAGCCCCGATGGTGAAAAAGAAGAAGTCGCGAACTTTGCTCGGGTTCACGCAAAAGTCTCGTGTTTGTCTCTGTTCGGTGGCGCGGCGGCCCGATTTCTGCAGTTCTTATGGAC
This sequence comes from Amblyteles armatorius, assembly GCA_933228735.2. Classification (NCBI taxonomy): domain Eukaryota; kingdom Metazoa; phylum Arthropoda; class Insecta; order Hymenoptera; family Ichneumonidae; genus Amblyteles; species Amblyteles armatorius. The sequence continues at coordinate 15,223,335 of OW121688.1, read as the reverse complement.
GAAACTCTCGATGTTACGAAGCTCGTCTCTGCCCGAACGCGCGTTTCCGCCGATACCTGTCGATTGTCCATCGTAAGGATTTTTTTTATACCAAAGTGCGAGAGCGCGGGACGTCGAGTACGTGCCGAGAGACTCGAGTGTCCCGCACGCATGCGTATAGTATGTTTAGACGGCTACATTTTTTTTCATGTTCCACTGCAACGCGCCATACTCGACGGCCATTTTAATATTCGCTGATCGTCGCTCCGTGGAACTTTCCATCCAGCCACGGACATGATTACGTTGTAACGGATTGATTTGATCGATCCACTCTATCGGCTGATGCTACTGACAGGAAAAGACCAATCAAATCGATCCCTAACGTTAACCTTGTCATTTTCACGGCTGGGTGCAAAGCGCCAATGACAGGATAATGCACAATGAAAACTGGCGCGTCTCTGGCAAAACTAAAATCGGACCTTGACAAGGAGATTTGGGTAATTCTTGCAGCCTAGGGACGTTCGCCCTAGCTCCGGCTTCCCCAGAGTTCGATACACCATCGATCGCGCCTCTATGGGCGTTACAGAAGAAGATATTGCAACATTTCTCGATGTCCTCGACGGTGGGTCGTCCGTAAGGCGACGCGTCTTCTTTTGGATTGCACGAGTGGCATTGTTGCTGCTGGCCGGTGTTTCCGGAAGCCAGACGAGTCGAGGCGGCTCTCGGATGTCTTTGAAAGTCCGGTTCGTTCTGGGAAAGTTCTATCGGGGTGTTGCAAGGGTTACCAGAGCCGATGGGGTATCGGCAATTGTTCGCGTTGCTCGGAGCGTCGATGCCGAGCCTCGACCTCAGACGCTGCAGCGGGCCAACTTCCGGTGCTCGGGGCGCCTCGATATTTCTGGCAAGGCAACGAACGCCCGGTGAGGCAGCTGAACTGATGGAGAGCGGAGTTCTCGACGGTCCGTCCGGACACTCGGCGAAGCCGGAGTCACGACTCGGCCCGCAATAAACCGTCTCGGGCTTCGGATCGGGAAATGCACCGTGGTCGGTGTAATGGGAATTGTTTCTGGTGCGGCTGGTCTTGAATATTTCACAGTGAAAGGCCAAAAAGATCGACAGTGCAACTGACAGCACGATGATCAAGTATTTCACCATTACCGGTGTATTCTCGACGGGACGGAGGGTTTGCGCGAAACTCTAGAAACGTCGAGTGTGACCTTGTTACTGGGCGGACGAAGGTTATTTCCTATAGTCGTCAATTACACCGAATTAAATCACTGACCTTTGATATTTTGGTTTACGTTTGCATTGATCGAGAAAGGAGTGGCATAATTTCTAAGAGAATCGCTCGAAAGGCTTATCGTGGCTTTAGCTGTGTCACGGGAAATTTTGAGATATAAATAATATAACCGAAACTGTCAATCTATCGTTCCATCGCTTCGATCAATAGTCGACGGAATGTGTCATCGACACAGGCAGACACCATGCGTTCCTTAATTCACACGTTTCCGTCACTGGCTGCATTCGAGATGCATTAAAAATGTTCTCCGAAAGTTCCAATTTTATATTCGAAGTCACGTCATACGGGTAAACGTCACTTCCGGTTTCGAAATCTCATTTTTCAACCGGAAGTGACATCCTACCGGAAATACGTCACTTTGGCTCTGACAATCTCTTCTGCCACCGGAACTGACGTCTTACTAAGTCTACTTTTTTTAACCGGAAATGACGTATTTCTGTCCGCCGTTACTTCCGGTCGAGAATTGCGATTTTCAAACCGGAAGTGAAGGATTTCTACCCGACGTTACTTCCGTTCGGAAAATGACCTTTCAAACCGGAAGTGACGTCTCTTTCGGTTAAAAACTGCATTTCGAATTTTGAATTTCGGAACCGGAAGTAACGTCTTCCCGTATGAAGTAAGTTGCGGCCAAAACTGAGATTTCGAAACCGGAAGTGGCGAAACGACACAACGGTCGATTATTTTGGGATTGCTTCCCTCGTCAACTGTCGCGCATCCTTGGAGTGATATAATCGAATCCGAGAACCCGAGAACCCGACAACCCGACCAAGACCCAGTTTCCGAGCTAAAGTTCCAGTCGCGCCTTCTCCGTCTCGCCAATGTATCAGCGGCCGACCGTGACCGACGTAACTCACTGAAAACACGCAACAAACAAACAAAAATAATGCTAATGACGCAAGACCAACGATCACGTCGTTCGACCACCGAACGCGCAATAATCATCGACGAAGCATTCTCCCACGATCGCAAAATCCAACGCGTCTAGCAAAATGATTATCCAACAAACCACAGACCAATTCGCACTTTGCGCGACTGCAACGTGACTTGTAACGTAACTTAACGTGACATGTAACATAACTTCGAGAGGATCGGCAAATCACACAAATTAAAAGTTCCAAAAACGCTCCGCATACTACTCGTTACATAATTCGCCGAAGCAACGCTTCCTCGCTGTCGGCTCGTAAACGTAACAAAACCGTAGACCTACACGGGCCTCGAAGTTGTCGCGTCGATCTCGAGTCTCGGCCACTCAATATCTAATAATAAATTCACGGGGGCAGGCCACTGGTATTCCCGGTAGGAGGGTCGTCGGGCTCAACACACCCATCATCAGCGCGGCGGAACGGGGATTCGTAGGCGCCCCGAGTAAGAAACGAGAGATCGGCAGACATAAAGAAATAAAAAAAAATATTTAAAAAAGGAAGATATACCGCGCGGAGGTTCTTCGGGGATATTCCACTCGAGGAGAGGAAATTTCCACGAGGAGAACGCGAAGACCCCTCCCGATGGCTGCACCTCGACATCTGTCGAGCGGAGCGCGAGAGCCCTGGCCGATTCGGGTTTTTCGGTCTATCCGGACAAAGGCTGCTTTAAGGTAGTTTAAGTCCGAGAAGGGATACGCCTCGCAGGCATCCAGCTTTGACGCGACCCGACGAGGCTCGGTGGATTCTTTCTTCGCAGCGGATTAATTCTCAGCACGGTACGTGCCCATTTCCAACAACAATCTTGAGAGCCTCTGCGAGCACTGCGAGCAGGATACTAAGTTGGGCTTTTGCTGCTGGCGCTGTTTGGATTCGATCCAGAAAAGGTACAATTCGTTCTTATGCAGGAATTGTACCTTGACAATCCGCCTTTGAGATCGCAATCGATTTTCTGAGCGCAGTGTCATGGCGGGCGGAAAAAACCTCCCTGTGCATTGCCGGGGATTTTAGGGCAGAGCGGGGAGAAATGGCACAGCGGGGCAAAACGGGATAATGAGACAAAACGGAATTTTTCAATAACTTTTGGATGGTGGCGATGGTGGTATGTGGGGTAAGACTCGACTAGTTCCGTCGGCGAAACAGGTGAAGCAGGTTAAAAAAAAGAAAGAAAAAAAAGGATTTTGCACTTGGGGGCTCAACGATCTTTTTTTTAATTACTTTTTCGTCTTCTTTGCGTTATGGAGTTGTTCACTCTGTGCTCGATTCGTTGTTACAATAAGGTTAGAGCGAATGTCCGGCAACAATTTTGGGAGCAATGTTCGATCCAGAAAAAAGCAATCCACTCTTATGGACGAAGCGTCTTTACGATCATAACCGTTGTCTTTAGTGAAATGTCACACCGAACGTCCCCTCAGCCTCCATATGACTTTGACAAAGAGGCACTAATCCGGTTTATAGTCTTCATTCGCCCAGTTTCCCTTTATCGAGAGCCAATCTTTCCTCCCCAAAGTCATTCTCTCCGGGTAATCGAGCGCGTAACAGCCCGAAAGGATCGCAGAAACCATCGATACATATTTCATACTCCGTCGCTTAAAGCGAATGGGATGAAAAATGGCACTATGAAAAATGTCTTCATCGAGCAATGATTTCCACTCTCTACGTAAAGAATATATCGAGAATTCTTTATCAATTCCGCCTGGGTTCTGTTAGACCATCACTTCGGTTGAGCAAAGACTGACACGCCCTAGTGGGAGCGTGACACTGGGCCGGTATTGGCACAGCGTCGGCCAGCACGGCTCCCGTATGTCATTTCCATCAGTGCGCTGAATGAAAGGCGTAACAGTTAAAACTAGACATACATAGGGACAACGAATGAGTGCTCGGCTTCTTTAAAATTGGCACGTGCGCAAGGCAGCGACTGATCGATCATTGACTTGTCAGCGAGTCCGTTGGATTCGAAGACATTGATGAAGAACGAGACTCTCGGATAGAGCTGTGCTGTTATATCATCACAGATTTCTCGAGGAACCTTGAACGCGTAAATGTTTGCGTTCGAGCTACCACCGCTCCGGGTGATGATCGATAAGATATCCCTGGGCATGAAACAGTGTGCGCGGCTACGAACAGCTGACTCCAGGAATGTCCCGCGCATTCATTGTTCGTGCTCTCGAGGTCGGTTCATTCGTGCGTCCAGTCGCGTTGTAGAGAACCAAGATTTTCAAATAGGAAGTGACGTTTTTCTGTATGACGTCACTTCCGGTTGAAGATTGAAATTTTGAAACCGGAAGTGAGGCTTTCTCGTATGACTTCATTTCGAGTCAAAACGAAGATTTTCAAACCGGAAGTGACGTTTTTCGTATGGCGTCACTTCCGGTTGAAAAACCAAGATATATCGATCGAGAAGAACCCGCAACCCTGCAGCAATGAACTAAATAAAATAAATAAATAAAGAAACCTACAGCCAGATGCAGATGAACGGAAAGTAAACAAAACAGAATGATAATCGACAGCGCGGAATTCACTATCTCCAATGTATATGATTATTAAATGATCTAGAAGAAAATAAAAAAAATAAATAAAAGTTGGTTACTAAAGATCACGATCGAGATAGATCGCCGGAAAAAGGTTGTTGAGTTATGATTTATGTACGCCCATTAACCGATCGTTCACTCCGCACACGAGAGGATTATCGGCCTCGCTAGCGCGCTACAACAATAAGACGGTTGTGTTATTGCCATCCGGGAACCTGCGGGGACCGGTTGGAGCCCGATTCGATAAAGCGATCGTGCTCGCCACCGGTGCACACGCTGCGTCGAGCCGACGTGCCAGCCGGGTACGCGTGATATCACGAACGAACGTGGTGAATTTAAACTCCGCCTGAAACCGTGCGGTAAGACGAACCGGTTTCCGGTACTCCTGTTTATATATACAGAGAGGGAGACATATAGCCGCTGCACAATAGTGTACGGTAGGCAATACGAGACTCGCCCGGCAGCCCGAACACCCCAAGGCGCGCTGCTTGACCATTAACGATTTTGCACCCGGGGGCTCGACGATCCTTTTTTTTATTGTTTCTTTTTTGGCTGCTTGCGTTACGGAGTTGTTCACGCTGTGCTGGCCGATTCGTTGTGACTGTAACGTATCAGTGTTGGAACTAATGTCCTATCGAAGTCTGAAAGTTGGGTTTTAGGGTCGAATCTTAAGATGTTAAATTGAAATTGAGGTCGCTCTTGAGATCTAACTTAAGATCGAAGATTGGCCACAACTTCATTGCGTGCTTCAGACCTATCTTAAGTTCGGACTTGAGTCGGAACTCAAATTTGATTGTAGTTCAAGTTCGATCGTAAGTTCGATTTCAAGTTCAAATTTAAGATCAAACTCAAGTTCAAACTTAAGATGAGTTTGAAAATCGAACAGGTATCGTTACCGACGGATGGTAAACACCGTTTGTATAATTTCGGTGAACCCGGTTCGCTTCGTTGAAACGGGCGTTTCGAAGCTAATTCTCGCTTCGGCGAGTATCATGAATAAAGATACAGAGATAAATATTAAATAAAAAATCTCATGATTATGTATGCGTTCGGAGAAAAATAGGTCACTTTATCTCCGCGATTGATCGCCGAGCTTTCTATCGTCCTTAACCGCTTAAAAGTACGTAGCGGAATCGTACAAATGTGTGGGTCGCGACGAAGAGATCTAAAAATATGAGAGAGACTTCGTAAGTCAGCGGAAAAAAAAATTCACACTCACGGAGTTTTACGTTGCCTCCGGGCTGTTGGAAATAGGCCAGCGCATGAATAGGACGTTTGTTGTGCGCGATTTTCTTTTTTTTTTTTTTACGTGACTAACGGTTGTTCGTTTCCGCTTCACTATATGTTTCACTGATTTTGGCTCAAGGCTCGCCGGAGGAGGAAGCTCGTATCCCAAACGAACGTCCCGGTAACGGCGACTTCGTCGCGATAAAAACAAAACAAACACGGACGAGAATGGTATCGAACTTTCATCGGCGAAAAAATGCCCAAGGGTGGCCCGGGCTGGATCGGGCGCTCGTGATTTGTGACTTCGAAGCGGATCTCGGTGAAGAACGTAAATAACCTTCAAGGCTCGAAGGTTATTTAAGAAAACAGTGACCGTTGAAAATATATTTTCCTCTCATTCGTCGTGGACTTTCGTCTCGTATATTATGCCGAGAGTGAAATAAGTTTCAGATTCGTGATTCAGCGCGAAATACCGCGATGTTTTGTACTATTAAACGGTGACTTATTTTCACCCCTGTCGTAACAACTTGAGGACATTTTTTTGGGTGAGTTACGAGGATAAAGATATATCGATAAACCAAAAATAACAAATTCTTTATCGTTTTAGACAAAATTACGAGAAAAAGATATGTCGATAAAACGGTTTACTACCGTCGGTAAAAATGGTCCGGCACGATTTTAACGAATTCTCCAGCATCTTTATGACTTGACTGTTCCATTTTGAGGTAAGATTGTAGAAAATAATTACTAAAAAAGATATGTCGATAAAACAGTTTTCTACCGTCGGTAAAAAATGGTTCAGCACGATTGTAATAAATTCGCCCGGACAATCGAAGTCGTACCGTACACACGCTGCAAAGCATCGAACGTGCGTCTGCCGGTAGGGCGCACGGTCAGGTGCAGCCGCGTCTCGGGGACCGCCGAGCGTTTCGCATTGCGTACGGTCCGACGCACCCAGCAGCGCACGATGGGATGCATGCGGCCGTTGCCGGTCGGGTCAAGTTATTTAAATCGGATCGGTTGCGCCGACGCTCGGGCAATACACGACGTTACACTTTAAGTCTACTATGAAAAATCCACTGCGGGCAATTATCAAGCACTAGCAATGCGTGCAGCACCAGGTGCATGCGGATGCTGAGTAACGATGAGTAGGAGAGCGACCGATTTTTTGTTCATCACGAACGATGACTGTTCCAAATGGTCGAAGGGAATTTTCTCATCTTCGGTCAAGACGCGCATTTTTTTGTTTATCACAAAAAATGGGCGTTCCAAGTGGTCGAGGAGATTTCCTGATATTCGGTCGGGACGGCCGAAAAAAACAGACGAAAAAAATAAAAAAATAAAAACCGAATAGAGGATCGGGTAGGTGAGCAAAAAGAAAAAAAAAAAAGGTCAGTGGAAAACCTATTTTAACCACCCATTCTGTCACGAGCCCACGAGAGTCAATTTATGACCGGAGGCTTTTTCAGCACGGTTTTTGTTCGGGCCATCTGGTCGGACGGCAGAAACGGAATTCTCTCGAAGGCAGATTGACCTTGAGAGTTATCGCTCCTCCCTCCAAAGTGGCGATTTCAACAGCGCGCGAATGGGGTCACGTATATACTGGTGGACCTCCAAGGGTGCGATTGACTTTTCCAGAGGGCTTGATTGTGTGAGAGTCGAGAAGTAGAAAATTTCCAGAGTGGTCTTGAATTACTTGGGAATTGCGGACAAGGTCTCCGGGCGCTATAATTAAATAACCCCCACGTGGCTTATTTTTCTGAATGGGTCGTCAGAAGCAATTACATTGGGGTGCGATGCAAGTAAGAACGGAGGAGAGTGCGAGAACTCGTGAAAAAAGTAAAAAATAGGTAACAGCATTTTTTTAAAATTACCTAAACCTCTAAGCATAGCTCTTAGCAGATCTCTAAGGGCGTGATTGATTTCATTGAAGGGCAAATTTGATTTTATTAAACTTTAGGGCTTAAAAATCACAACTTAAAGTTCAAAACGTAACGAAGATTGAGAAAAATCGCAAATATTCTAGGACGACTTTCCATCCCATTTACGAGTTTTGGGTTCGAAAAACGCGATTGTGAGTTCTTATTCTGAATGCACCATCGTAAGCAATTACAGGGGGGGGGGGGTGCGATTTACGTGAGAACGGGAGAGAGTGCGAGAACGCGTGAAAAAAAAATCAGTGCGAGAAGTTTTAAAATTATTATTATTTAAAAAAAATAATAATTTCATTGCATTTTTGTTTCGTCAGCGAAGCAAATAAAACTTGGACTAGTGTGCGTCAGGCGAATGGTGCTCGTGGTGAACGTACATTCCAATTGTCTAAAGCATTATCGAGGTGTCTGTTTTGTTTTTGTTGTTGTTTTTGTTTCTTACTAAGAGCGGTCTTGGTCATTTCTTTAGCCGAAGTCGTCCTTCATCTCTCGTGCCAAGATCTTTGGGTCAACGATCGTGCTGCGGGCGAGTGGAGCGTCGACGCCGGTGTTTTCACGTCCGTCCGATCGTATCTCGCAGTCGTTGCCAGTAGCAGCTGGGCCGGCGAGTTCCTCGATATCCGATGGCCGATCTCCGAGCCCGTTCGGTGAATCAGCGACGTCGCGTGTCCGAACAAACATTCGACGGTTCGATCTCTGGATCGTTAGTTCGCTCGTTTCCCGCCACTCGGCTGGCGCTCGCTGCCTCCGTTCTTCGCTTCCGTTCGGACCGAAGTATCAATCGTTTTTTCCATCGCAGGCAAATTGAATTTTGGCGATTTTACTCCTGTATGATTTTCTCCTTTCAATCCAGTCTTTGCACTGAAAGGATTTTTTTTTTTTTTTAACGGACGTAAATCGTTCAACGTTTATGGTCTATGTGTGGAGTTCGACGGAGCGATAGCGGTGCAGCTCGAGCGGTCCGATAGGCTAAGCTCGTCGCGCCGAGAGCGACAAAACCCCGAGCCTTGACTCGGTTTAGATTTATAACGAACGTCGAGAGCCGCGCGGTAGCCGACACTCTCCCCAGCTCTGAAACACGTACGGGTCTTTTTTATTTCATCTTTATTTTTTTTATCCAAAGACGCGCGGGCTATAAAAAATTATGTTTTTTTTTATAAACGAAAAATGTGGTCCGCGACGGTACTGAATTTTTGTTCCCCCGCAGGCAAAAGGAGGTCGCGAGTCGATAAGTAAAACGGGTCACTGCGGAACGTGTACAAATTGAAAATGTAACTCTTATTTACTGCCCAATTTATCGTGGAGGATCAAACGAAAAGGAAGCAACAGGGGCCACTGCTATAAGCATCCGAATAGCAATATAGATATATAAATAGATACATATACATATATATATATAAACGTATATACAGTGTAAATAAATTTAGTTTGAAAATTAATGAACGGTATTGCATGCTTTTTTTACATAAACTGTTTTTAAAATTTCAAACACACATGCGTTGCAATTTTACAGTAAAAATTTAATATTTTCAATAAAAATTTTAACAAATTTCAGTCAAAAGATTTATACTCTTAATATCCCGTATTGTTATGTTAGTGACGCAAGCAAATTTCAAGTTCCATTTGTATTCAATTTACAATTCATTATATATATAAATATATATATATATATATATCTGCTACACAACGGATGCAACTACCGCATCATTTTGCTCTCGCCGCACTTGGATCGTTAGCATGCCATTGAGACCGCGGCCGAGCCGTCGAAGAATTTCACTCTCAGTTCGAAAAAAACCGGAGCCAACTCCCGCAACGAATGTGGAACTTGCTAACGGTGCGACTAAATTTCTACCGCCGGGACTCACAGTTCGCAAAGCATCCTCGTTCCTGCACCGGTCGTCGTCGTCGCCGGGGCTTTGGCTGTCCAGGGGCAAGAGTCGCGGGAGGTCGGTGACGCGGGCTGCGAGACCGAGCGAGGTAAACGATGCGGCAGAACGGGAGCGTGAAAGGGACACGGACGGACGGCCCGTTCGAACTAAAGGGGAGAAGATCGAAGAGCGAGGCTTGCGACGATCGGCGAGGCGGTTCGGAGTTTATTTAATTAATCGCAACGAGCAAACGATACAATAAACGACGAGAATCAGCGAGGGATTAAATCCGAAACGACTGCAGCCCCGTGCGAGCGGTCTCTCGTCTAGCCTGCGCACTGCCAGAGCGCGGGGTGGCGCCTGATGCGGGCTTTCGCCGTGGCGCGGCGCGCACCTTCCCTTTCCCCCCTCCCCCTCTTCGCGCTGTCCTTCTGGAGAGGGGTTGCGAGTTTGCGCGTCCAGCGGGCAAGCGACTCGATATTCTTTACCACCCGAGCCACGGCGAGCGTGTATATGCATATGTAAAGATAGATGGAAATGTACACTGACAGGGGAATGAGATCGGAAGGCGAATGAGGGGAATTCTCGGTCTGGCCCGGACCATAGTTAACCCGCATCCCTCCGCTCGGTTCGGTAGAGAATTGTACTTTCCCTCGGGGGAGAACGTCACTGTGGAAGGGCTCGAGCCTGGAGGCCCTTGACCTCCCTCACGCCCTATTTTCTTTCCTCAGCCCTTTGCTCTGCAATATCGTGAAGGACTCTCAGCAGTTCGAACTCGTTTAACGATAACAATTAAGTGAAATATTAATGATATTAGTAATCTAGGTAATAAGGTTCATGTCGATGTCAACAATATCAATAATATCAATAATATCAATAATATCAATATTATCAATAATATCAATAATATCAATAATATCAATAATATCAATAATATCAATAATATCAATAATATCAATAATATCAATAATATCAATAATATCAATAATATCAATAATATCAATAATATCAATAATATCAATAATATCAATAATATCAATAATATCAATGATATCAATAATATCAATGATATCAATAATATCAATGATATCAATAATATCAATGATATCAATAATATCAATAATATCAATAACATCAATAATATCAATAATATTAAAATTTCGTGCCTCCGCGGTGTTCATCGCATCGTACGTTTTCGTTAATGTATTCCTCCGGCAGCATCGTCTGCGGTGCGACAAGTGCCTCGTCCCGATAGAGATCGTACCTTTTGTCGGCCGAGGCCCCGGGGATGAACGAAAAAGCCACTCGGTAGAGATCATCGTCTCGCCCGTACGTACGCGGGATCGTTGAACCCGCGACGCGTGAGCCTTATTTTTTATTTTTTATCGACGAATAATTGCACGCTGGCGAACGTAACCATAGAGGAGCCGAGAGGGTCTGTACAGAGGGGAAACGAGACTGCACAGGTTGCGTGTTTCTACTCTGTTTCACGCTCCGCTCGAGTCCACTCGCTCCGCGCTCCTCCTTTGTCCTCGCCTCTCGCCGTCGCTATTTTGACGACTCGCCGTTTCGATCTTTCCTTCCTTCTCGCGCTTGTCCCGCCGGCTTGTATAGATAACCACGCGGCGGACCGAGGGAATTCGCGTGAGTCAGGATTCACAGTCTGCTTGGGAGAGCGCGCTCTATGGTTTTGCTCGGGCTGTTGAAAATTATTTTGAGAAACAGCTGGCGACCTTGATTCGCCTACACGGTAAAAAAGATCTGTACTTTTAACAAACTTTTTTGTCCACAATTATTTTCTCGTTAATTTTACAAAATATGTTTTCACAGTACATATAAATATTATAAAATATATCCCTAGGAATATGCTATTCCAGAGAATAAAAATTCTACCTATTGCAAAAATAAACCAGAGTACGGCCGCGATGCAACTTATCAAGAATAAGGAATAAGGAACAAGGACTGAAGCGAATAATCGTTCGACAAAAGGATTATTCAGTTGCATCAACCAAACAACAGCTTCGAACGTACGTGACCGCGAATTTGGTTAATCCAACAAATTTTTTTCTAAGTGCCTATGCTATAAGAACCGAAATTCCAAAAATATAGCTGGGGGGGCAAACATCGAAACCAACAAACAAATCCACAATTTTGCAAACAAATATATAAGATATCTCATTATAACATATACATATATTATAATTATGTTATTATAATATATCGATATATTTGTAAAATAAACAAGAAAATAATTGTAGAAGTTTTTGGACGAGGAGCGTCGTTATGTATTTTACGGTGAACTAGCCTCGTTCTATTAGATTTCCGTCTAGTGTAAGCAAGGTTTATCCGATAGACGTTATTTTATCCAACAGAACTTCAGAACCGTGCTCGACGTGCGCGCCAGTCGGCAAATTGGAAGTATTACCGAGGCAATCAACGCGCAACAACGAGCACCACCTGCCCACTGTTGGCTATCGATAATTCCTTGGATACAACATCGTGCCTGCTAGTCACGCTGAAAGTTGTTAACAAGGTTTTACGCACGGAGCGTTTACAATCTCTGTATCAGCGACGATAGTTCCACGCGGACAAAGGATACGGTGTGGCGGTTTGCGGCACTGCGCGCTGGCACACTCGTATCCGCTGGATTCTTCGAAAGCGCACTCTCTACTCTTTCTATATCTACTGTTTCTTTTTTAGTTCTCCGTATACCTGAGATCATTTCTTTCTCTTCGTTGTTTCCGTTTCGGCAGATCTTTGCGGTTAGCTTTGATTCTTATTCACATTTTCAGTGGGCTCGATTTAGTTACTGGTTAAGGTTAGTTTTTTGAATTTACATTGCTTTCGTTGCTTTATGAATTTCTGTTTCTGTTTTTCAAACGATTCTTTTAGGCTTGAGTTTTAAGACATTAAAACTAGTTTGAACTTTATTGAGTGCTTAATATCTGTCTTAAGTTCGAACTTGATTTCGTGCTTACATAAATAAGGCCGATGTTAAGCTCGATCTTAAGTCCGAACTCTGATTCGATTATAGTTCGAGTTCGATTTTAAGTCCGGACTCAAGTCCGAGCCTAACTTCGAACTTTAACGCTTTTTCTGCGTATAATCCGTATCTGAATCCCAAATACGATTAACTTTGATGACACTATATTGTCATAAATAGGTGATCTCGCAAAAGAATTGCTTCAATACGTTTCAATGGAATGATTGCTAATCGTTCTCCTCAATGACATGATCAATGGTCGTGAACATTGGTGGAAAACTTCTTATCTGGTTGTGAAGATGGGAGGAAATCTGCTTATTGCTTCTCATTAGTTTGACCTCAAGATCGATCTTACGATCTCATTTGAGTTTGAACTTAAGTTCGAACTACCATAAAACTTAAGCGCGAAATCAACTTCGAACTTAAGATAGATATTGAGCACGCAATGAAGTTCGGGACAAACTTCGATCTCAAGAGGATTTTGTCTCGAGGCATGGAGTAAACTGTCCTTTCTCGATCCTCTTTATCAAGGACTCGTTCGCACTGCATATACGACCGAGCACAAACAGCCGTCGTAGTCGAAGCCCTCAGCGAAACTTTATAGTGCAATAAAACTCCAACGTGTAATTCCGCTTACACGAATTTGTAACGTGAACAGCGAAGCGTTGTGTGTACAGTGTGTGTCACTGTATGCGCATAGTCAACCGAGCCGGGCCTCGGAAATTATCGCAAGAATGATCTGCAATCTAATTATAGTGTTTTTGTTAGTGGACTCAGCTCAGTTAGTTTTCCAGGTTACATAGTAAAAATAGTATTTTGTGCATTTTGTTGTTACTCTATTTTATGTCTCATTTACTTTACTTTGATTGCTTTAGGAATTCCTGTTTCTGTTTTTCGAACGGTATTTTTTAGGGATTTTTGCCTCGGCGCATCAGTTAATTGTCTTTTAAATACTACTTTATGCATTTTCTTATGATTCTACTTTATTTCCTATTTACTTTACTTTTATTGCTTCACGACTTTCTCTTTCTGTTCTTCGAACTGTATTTTTGGGTTTTTGCCTAGGCGGATCAGTTAGTTGTTAGGGTTTGTAATATTAGTTTATGCATTTTTTTATTACTCTACTTTACTAAAGTACTTTACTAAAGTAAATATTTTGTATTTACTTTACTTTTATTGCTTCATGGATTTATATTTCTGTTTTTCATCAGTCAGGCTTAATAGGGTTAGGGCTTTAAAAATTATTTTCCGCATTCTTAAATTACTCTACATTATTTTCCATTTACTTAAATTTTATTTATGAATTCCTGTTTCTGTTTGTGGGACCATTTTTTTTGGGCGGGGGGAGGGGGTTGTCTCGAGGCACGGAATAATCTATGCTATCTCGCTCCTCCCTACCAACGAGTCGTTCGCGCTGTCTACAGTACCGAGTACAAACTCCCGTCGCATTCGAAGCTCTCTGCGAAGCTTCACACTGCAATAAAGCTTCGACGAGTAATTCCGCTTACACGAATTTGTAACGTGAACAGGCGCAAGCGTCATGCGCACCGCGTGTGTCTCACTGTATGCGCACCGCGGACCGAGCTCGCGCTCGGAAATCATCGCGCGAATTATCTGCATCCCAATTATAGTGGTCGACTTTGCGCGCTCGCAGCCGCAAGTCCGTCCGCCCGCGTCGCCGTTCGATCGAGACTCGTCGAACCCACTTCCGGCCACCAAAAATCGACCCGGCAATTTCAAAATAATTAAGCGCCATTTATTCTCTACCTTTCTTTCTTTTCCCACCGGTTCCGTTCATCTGCTTCTCGTTATCCGGCTTTCTCGGCACCAGCTTGTACTCCCCCCTGGCGTCCTTTTCCGCTCCGCACTTCATGCTGATCCCGTTGTCCGGCTCTTTGTCGTTTCGAATCATCGCGTCCGATTTTTTTAAAAATTTTCTATAGTTCCTTAATTTTTTAAAAATTGTTTCAATTTTTTAGAATTTTCTTAAGTTTTTTAACAATTTTCTATTTTTTTTCGAATTCTCTTTATTAAAAAAAGAAAATTTCTTTATTTTGTTTGTATTTTTTAACTCTAGTAGAAAATATATATCGAGAGACGACCGCGCACCGTTCGGTCTCGATTAATGGACGACCGGGACTTGACAGTGAAACAAATGCTTTGTTCGTCCCGTGTCGAGTCTCTCGTTTCTTTCCGTTGTTCTTTGTATAATTGCAAGTAGCTCTATATTATCACAGCTGAGCGTTTTTGTGCGTCGTCCCGGGCGGCGTCGATCCGTGCCTCGGGCCAATTCTCTACGTTGCGTTCTTATTTTTTTTACGAAAGTGCGTAAAACGCGTACGACGGAGAAACTAAGAGACTCCTCGGACGAAGAGCTCGTACGGGCGTTCGTCCGCTATGCGAAGAATGACCGTCGACCTTCGCGAGTCCCGTCCTCAAAGCCTCCGGTCTTGCTGCTGCTGTCCTCCCCGTTCGCCTCATCCGATGAGTTCATGGACTCCCTCAGCTGTAGCCGCGATACTCGCACCGCAAAAACCGACACCGCTTCTATCCCCCTCGCTGTGCTCCGCTGACGGCGCAATCGCTTTTGACCGCACATAAAGATCACGCGACTTTGACGCGCACGATTTTTATTTATTTATTTTTTAAATAAAAATAAACAAAAGTTTAAATTTTTGTTTATTTACTCATATATTTATTTCCACGTCTCCGGACGTGCAGAGAACTTTGGACAGGAGAACGATTCGTCGAGAGACAATTTGTTATGGCAATGATAATTACGCGACCGGCGCGATTCTCTTTGTTAATCGCAAGAGCACGGGTTCGGCCCGATATCGGGAGAGATAACGCGCCCGAGTATCGTGTGGAGTGGAAGTTCGGGGAGCGCGTCTGGACGGGCGTACGTACTCGTCTGACGAGCAACAGCGCACTGACGCGTCACATGCCGGAGCGCGACTCTTGTGATCGCCGCGCGAGCCGAGACGACGAGGGCGCCCGATCAGCTGTGCCGTTCCGTGCGTCCTCGGCGGTCCGTGCTGGGGGCATGAAAACCCCTCCTCCGCTACGGGCCGACTCTCGCCGAGCGGGATAGTGCTGTATCGTTGTTGCAGCGAAGTCAGTGATGGGTCTGGGACGGAAGGCAGTTTTCTCTCGAAGGATCGAACAATTTAGGGAACAAAAAATACCTGTACGAAACGGGCGATAGGATTGCGTGCGTGGTAAAAAGTGTTCGGAGAGTCGCTGGAGCGCGGAACGGATGGGCGCGAGTAAGTTCGGTATTCGGCCGCAGGGCGTAATTGTCGCAGGGGAAAGCAGGAGAAAACATTGTTCTATGCGTTGATCGCGTGTGCCGCGGCGGTGCGAGGTGTCGACTCCGGCCACGCTGGGCATTTAGGTAGACCTTGCGAACAGTGTTCACATAACTTTCGGAGGAATGAGAGGAAATTGCAAACACTTCTGGATGGAATAAAAATCTTTTTTTTCTATCGGTGGATCAATCGTAAACGACGATCATGATTTTTCGCAAACTTTAATATTCGATTTTTCTTAATTCCGTGTTGTTAATGAAAATTCAACTGCACGCCGAAGCGATTTTATCAATATTATTATAGTCCTACGCGATTGGAAGCATATGCGTAGCATGTTAACAACTCCCAATTGGAATTAAGAAATCGCCCAGCCCCGTTGATAAAAAAGGTAACTAAGGAGTTAAAAGCGGGTCCAGCATCCCGTTAAACGAGACGAAACGGCAGCACAAAGCCAAAGAAAAAGAAAACAGAAGACGACTCCCGTCGCTCGACTGCACGGAAATAGAAGCCGCCCGGCAAACGGAAAGTTTTGGAAGGCTCGAGCGCAGTAGGGTACGGGGGGCGCATGCGCGGTACGCGCGTTGTCCGGCGAAGCGACTCGACCGGACACATCAGTTTTTTTTTTTCTTCTTTTTTACCGGACGTTTTGTCGTCGCGTGTTGGTTTTTAGCCTGCAGGGCGAGCGATACGACGAACGTCGCGCGGAGTATCTTGTTCTTGATACGCGAGACGGGAAACGAGGCTTAACGATAATCGTCATCGGTCATTATATCGTCGTCCGAGAGAAATTGAATGGAGTCGTACGCGGACCGTTCGTCCACGTGCGCTATTACTGTACGCATGTTAGTTTATGTACCGTGGAGTAATTGCTCGTGGCAAAGTGGCAGAAGTGGCGTTAGCGAGCGCTGACTTTGTGCACGGAGGACTGGGCGTATTCGCTTCCCCCCCTCCCTCGCGGACCAGCGCGGCTGCCTAACGCCACGGCTTTGTCTCCGTTGCCGCGGGCTAAACGGAATTACACGCGATCGACGGTTGGGCCTTGGCCGAGCAGTACGGCCATGCAATAGGTCAAGCTGGCGAGGTGAATATTCCTCGTTACCGTTATCGCAGATTGTACGTACGTCGCACGCTTATCAATCGGGTTTAACGGGGCACGTAACATCGCCTCCGAAATCTGTTAAGCAATTCTCGAGAGCGTGATCGTCGCAGCGAGGCCGCGTGAACGCAAACGATAAGATGCAATTGAATCAGCGTGGCGAAGAGTTTGGCGGAACGAAATCGCGAACTTCGTGACTCAGACGAGAGTTGGGATAAGAATTTTCTCGGTAACCTATCTATCATGGGCCGACGTGTATAGTGTAGTAGCTTGGCGTACTATCCTATATCGTACCTTAAAAGCATAGCTTAAGAGGTGGTATGCTATATAGTACCTGAAGGGGTGCCATGCTACACAGTACCTTAAAGGGTGTTCTACTATACCTCCCCTCCCCTGCAACTTCGGGCTTAGAAGATAAAAATATCGGACTTACACGTTCTCTCATGGTATGTCATGTGAATGTGCAATCTTTATCTCCTCACATTACGGAATTCCGCATTTACTTCGGAGCACATTTATATGACATAATAATGGTCTCGGAATTGTGGCCCAATCGGAGCTTCCCGGACAATGCAGTCTCATTGCCTGATTGCAATCTGTTTCGTTCGGATCGAATCTGTCGAGTATGGGGAGTTTGTATCCACATTGTCGACGACATAACCGCTGCAGTCCTTAAGAGGCAGAGGAGAGTGGGGCAAGACGGACCAGAAAATCCCGACGTATCATTGGGGCGAAATGAGGCATCTAAAAGACACTGAAGTAATTTGAATTTAAAAAAAATAGTAAAAAGACGAGTAAAGATACATAAATTTAAAAAATTTATAATTAATTAAAATAATTGTTTTTTTAAATAGGAAAGTCATTTAGGCAAAATCTTACGAGCTGAGAGATTCGGTGACTCGCGAGCGATGGAATGGGAGATTCCGATCGCAAAGCATCGCGCGACTCTTCTGTAGCTGTCGGCTCGTCGGAGGTCTACCTATCGGAACGAATACAAATTGCCGCGACTTTCGACGGGAGAACGAGAATCGTCTGAGTCGCCTTGGTACGCCGGGTCGATAGCTCGGGCTTGATGGCGATTAACTCGTTAAATTTTTCATGAGTCATTAGAGCAAGAGAGATAGAGATGGAGAAAGAAAGAGAAAACGGGAGGACAACAAGTGTCCCAGTTTTCTCGGGAGGCAACAAAACCGACGCCGTACCGAGAATCGATGTCGATCCTCATCCGAGAAGACCCGTGAGAAGGTTAAAAAAAAAAAAAAAAATCTACCGCCAGATAATCGACAGTCATCCGATTTTTCCAGCCGGAGATCCGCGAAGCATTCTCGCCTCGCGTGCTGATGTGTGCCAGCTCGTCATTGAATTATCGTCTCCACATTCCTATCAGTCCCGTCGCGAATTTTTTCGCCTTTATGTTGACTGAGATTAAATTTACGACGGAAACTCGGTGTACAACGAGTCGCCTTACGTAATCGCGCATCAGTTCGTCCTCTATGTTTTTCCTGTTTGCGAGAATAAAGGCCGCTACGTTCGCTCGGGGTCAAAAAAATTTACGTTGTCCCGTCCCGTGACGTACGCGTATCCCGAGCGACGAAATACCATCGTGGCCCGTACGACGCGCTTTTCGTCGCTCGATCGAGGCGAACGCGTAGCAACGGCGACTATCGAGTGGGCGAGAGGCAACGTGCTTCGGGCCGATATACAGCATACTGCACAGTAGAACCTCGTTTATCCGAGGTAACGTGGGTAGAGCGTACGTCGTATAAGCGAAATCACGGATGAGATGGATAACATACTGAATGGAAACTTGTACCACTGAAATGTGTAAAAAATAAAAAATAAGATCACTTCATATAATCGTTGACTTTATTAGTTGATGTAGTTATTTTTTTAGTTAAATGACATTGACTTCATATAAACATAAATCATTGACTCTAGAATCGGAACTGTTGTATTTGCAGTTCGCCACATAAGTTTCAGAGAAATGAGAGATGTGCTTGATTTTTTTCAGATTTTTATACCATCGAGAATCGTTTGCAATTCTACCTCGTTTCTCTGAAACTTATGCGAGGTGAAAACCATTCGCAAGGACTACCTTAACGCGGAAGGCTCGGATGATCGAAGGTCGCATAAGCGATCTTTTACTGTATGTCGCTCCGGCGAGGTCAAACACTGTGCGTGACGCAACGCGGCCACACGGATAAATAATTGCGAGCGCCCGATAAATTTCCATGTATACATCGTTTATAGACATCGACATAACGCGCTCGGAAAATATTACGCAAAATCTATTATTCCGCAATGTCGATGCTCGGTCGATTCGCGTTGCAGCGTTAAAGGTCGGTTCGTGCCACGGAGACAGGTGTTCTACCGCAGCTGCGACTTTCAGTTCGTAATCTCGGCGACGCCGCCTTGTCTGCCGCGAGGAATTAATCCTCTCGTCATCGTCGATACGCCTCGTTAAATATTCTCGCTGCCTTTCGCGTCACTGATCTGTCGACGCTCGATTTTTTTGTTTTGCTTTTTTTTAGTCGTTAAATGTAAATGTCACAGCCGATCGGTCAATTTACGACACTCGACTGCGCCTCGAAGGGTTAATCGAATAAAACCTTGCGTCGACATTTTTCCATCCCGCTCGAATTAGCGGTCAATAGCGCTATGTTCGCTCTGTTTTAAGAATGGCGGACATTCTGCCCAACCGGTCTTTTTATTATCCTTAAGGTAGTATCGATCTTTTCAGCACCTTCCATATGGTCGATTTTTTTTTCAAATTTTTATCCCATCGAGAAGTGTTCGCAATTTCTTTCTCAATTCTCTCAGAACTCACGCGGAGTCAGACTGTCCGCAATTACTACCTTAAATATAAATATGTTTCGGCAGGTGGTCACAATTTAGGACACTCGACTGACTACCGTAATGAATTTCATGCTTTACCTCAAAGGGTTAATCGAATAAATCTTTGCGAAAAAATGAATGAGAACGCTATGCCTGATAAGTTTTAAGAATGGCGGACATTCTGCGCTCACTGTCGTGGGCCCGCTCGGCGATTGTATCGCAGTGAGCGTAACGAATTTGCGAGGCCACTAACATGCGAAACTAGAATGGGAATCAACCGATGGAAACCTACCCATTGTCACGTTGCCGGCACGTCGCTCCTCTCCCTCCGACGCCGTCGCTTTAGTCATCGAAAAATTGCGTCACCCGAGCAGCCCCGACGCTCGTTGTGTTTCCCGTCTCTGCCCGTTCGTCGTTCGCTGTCCAATTCGTAAATACCACTTACACACAGAGATACGCGGACGTCCACGTCGGCCTTATTCATTATCGTCCAAAGTCTATTTACGAACTCTTCAACGAGACAAACACACGCCGCTGGTGTTTTCTTCGAACACGCATATACGCATCGAGCAGATGCCGGCGACGAAACGTTCCTGACGAAACGGAACGGAAAACTCTGGGAAGCACCGTGCTGTTCGCTGGGCAAACGGGAAGAAACCAGTTTGAGGCGAACGATCGACTTCGATGGCTCGACGGAGAATTCTTTAACAGCTCGTTTTGCACGTCAATTCCGACCTCTCTCCCACCCTCGGGTCTACACTCGTTAATCATGCCGCGACGAAACTGGAACGTACGATCTGGTTTTTTCCTCATTGTACTGGTCGAGTAGCGTGGCCCATTAGTGAAAGCATCGACGGTTTTGCGACACGTGTGCGGATTGGGTACGACAGCGGAATCGTCGCTGGATCACTGATTAATCGACGTTGAATGTCAATCGAAACTTTCGGGAGCGAGGGGAAAGTGTGCTTCTTGTTCCTTCTGGCTTCAGGCTTACGCAAAGTACCGTTAATGGGAAGTGAAAAAGCTGTGCGTGCCAGAGAGAAAGTTGCAATTTTCAAATTAACTTTATTCGGTGGTGCTAATTTTTTTTTGTGAAAAAAATGAATTCGGGCCGGATGCAAAATTACCGTGAGCATCCGACTCGAATGTGCTTTTTCCTAAAAAAAAATTAGCAACCTTGAGAAAATGTCATAACAGTTTTCATTAACGACCGCGATATTTTGCTTCACCTGGACTGAGAGGAAAGTTTGGAACCCGGTGAGGTCGCGACGGGGAACTCGACGACAGCGCCACCTTCGCCGAGCGGCAACAATGTTAACTACGCGAAAGTCTATGCCGGATAATAAAAATCCGGTACAAATCGTCTCTTGCGACAGATAATGGTATTACAGGAATGTTGATCGGCGAACGATGCGTTAGTTATGCAACAATAATTGAACGTTGCTCCCGGAGGTATAATAGAAGAAAAAATAACATTTTTATATCAGCGTTTGAATCATGCTGATTCTTCAAAGATAAAAGCCTATTGGCCGAGTTTTTTTTGTCGTTATCGCTGTACGCTCGCTCAAATTATATTGTGACCTAATTTCATTGGTCTCCATCTATGAATTTCAGCTACACGTTTAGCAATTTATTCGTTTCCCTCTCCGCTAGGCCATCAGCAGATCCGTCGATAAGACGCCTAAACGACCAGGTGGTTTTTCTATTTTCATCCACGGAACGAGTCGTGCCTCTGCCGACAAATATATGCGTATAACTAATACAACCCGGCAGTATAATAGAAGAAAAATAACATTACTATACCAGCGTTCCAAGCATGCTGATTTTTCAGAGATAAAAACCTATCGAACGATTTTTTTTACTTATCGCTGTAAACTCGGTCAAATTATTGCGACACAATTTCTTAAGCGTCAATCAATGAATTTCATCCTTGGTCGGGTGGAATGGTCGCTCATCGACATCCGGAGCGAGCGCCAAGCGTAATAATAATCTGAATTTCAGCTCCACGATTAAGGTATTCGTTGATCAGCAGAATCGCTCATTCGACGCTTCTTCTTCGATTATCTTTTTCGACTCTGGCCGCAAGGAAACCGTACCGGCCAAAGTCACTGCGGAGAGAAAACCTCGGCGTGGTTAGCGCCTCTTCAAAAACTAAAACCTTAAACCTGTAAAATAACTAAATAAACTAATCAACCATTCGACGCTTCAACAACCGGGTGGTCTTTGTATTTTCATCGACAAGACAAGTCGGCCCCCTGGCGGCGGGTGGCCGAAGGATCTGCGCGACTCTCGTACGCCATCCGTGCATTGCATCATTCCTCAGTCTCCGAGCATGATTGCAGAATTAGTTCATCGTTAGATCGAGCGTTACCAAATTTACGCTCCGCGCAATATTTCGCGTAACATTTGTCGTCGTCTTTTTTCTCGTTAGATGAGAAAAACGCCGTTTTCGGTATCGAGGCATTTCTCGCCCTATCGGCGTTTCGTGTGGATGCGATATTTTCCTCCAGATCCAGATCTTTGATCTCCGGATCGTCCGTGTCGATGGTATCGGCGTCAGCTTCCGAAGTGTCTCTGACGAAAGGCTCTACCATCATGAATTGCTTCGCACTATCCGCAGATTTGAGGTTATCCCCGTCGTTCCGGTTATGAAAATCTGCGGTGTCAGAGAAATATGATTCGACAGCCGCGTACGATGAGCCAAGAAATTCTCGTATGGGTCTAGAACTCGAGGATGTTTTTCGGTGCTCTTGAAACTTATCGGAAGCGATCCGTTTCTGGAGGCAAGGGCCCGGCTCCAGTTTCACTCCGGCCATGTCAGTTCCTCGCGACTCCTCGTAACGTGATTCGCTCCGATCGGCTGCGGTCGGATTTCCCTCCGTCGCGGTTACAGCGGGAACTTCAACGGGTCCTGAATTCAGCCATTCTCCGGTCTGCAATAGAGTAGAGGTACCAATGCTCGGACCGTTTAACCGTCCGCTTATTGCGTCGCGTATCTGGTAACGCTTGTACCAATTTTCGGACACTATACAGCCTGAATTTTAACAAAATTTAGGCTTAAACCTTGCATAACTTTTTTCTGTGCATCGAATAATATTTTCAGATGCGATTACAAGCATCAAATCGAATTTCTGATACTTCACTGCCCCCCCCCCCCCCCCCCTGACAGTGATGCCCCTTCACTGTCAGACGCCCCTACAGGGGCCAAAACGTATAGAGAAATACGTTTCTCTGACAGTGAAGTGGTTAAATTCGGAATAAATCAAATCTGCAGAGGGCCGGGATCCTCCCTGATAGACTTCAGGATGCCGGCCCAGGAGTGTCCGACGACTGGTACGTGTCCGAGCATTGTTACTGTTACCTTACCGGCAACTCGGTGCTCGACGTTCGTTCCCGAGACCCGCCGCCATCTTTGTTTTTCTTATCGGTCCCCGTTTCTAGGTCGTTTCGCTTGGCAAATTTGTTCCCTAGTCGACGCCGAACGTCGCCGAAGGAACGGGTCTCGGCCCGACGAGCAATCTTCGAGAGATCTTCCGAGGAAGCCCTGTCGGCCCTTAAGAAACTCTCCGCCAGATGTCGCTCTCCGTCAATTCTCTCCGGAACTTCTGCGTTCGACGACTTTTCGAGACTGTCGACATTCCTTCGAATACCGGAAGTCTCGTGTGGTAAACCGAATGCGCCCTCGACTCCGAGAGACTCCTCCGCGCTTTCGTACGTTACGTGTTTCGCTTCCAGAACCGATTCGTCGTATCTCCTGAACTCGGAGTTTCCTCCCGTGTCGAGGCAGCGACAAGCCTCGCGATTGGTCGATCGATCGACGCGAGCGAAGCGCCGCTTGCCGCGGCGTCCTCCGCGCCTGGGAGCCACGACGAGGGTTTCCGTCTCGTCCCGAGAATCGCGGACTCCCTCCGGATTCCTCACGACCCTCGGCTGGCCCGGTTTCTCCTTTATCAATCTTATAAACGTCGAGGAGGTCACGGATGCGACTCTCGCGCTCGCGTTCATTCGCTTCGAAGAGTCCGAGACGTCCGCGCATGCGCCGCTGTCGGTGCTCGGTCTGAACAATCCTTGGATCCCATACAGGTCAACTTTTTCGGGTTTCTCCGACCGACCCGCGCTCCGGGTCTCAGATCTTTCGAGTCTGTCGTCCGAGGACTTCTTCTCGAACGCCCTGTCGGTAGAAACTTCGTTGTTCTTTCCGGATGCGTCGACGCGAGTCTTCTCGACCTGCGCCTCCTCGCTCACTCGCAGCTTCTTTTCGGAAGCATCTTTCTTCCGCTTTTTTGCGCCCGATTGATTTTTCGCTCCTCGACAATGCTTCGGGCAGTTCGCACACCTCCGACTACTCGTCCTTCGCTCTCGTCTATCGAAGCACTGGCAGCAAACGCATTTTTTGCACTGTCCAGTTCCCGCGCCGCTTTCCCGGTGGTGCCGCTCGTTGCCGCGTGGCGGCGCTGTTACGAGGTACGGGCAGCTGCAGCGACAGCAGACAAAATTCACATCTCCGTTTCTCTCGTCGTCGTTCGCGTTCCAGGAAGCTTCGTCGTTCCTGACTCCGCTCTTTTCTTTCCGGCCTCTCAGCAACCGCTTCATCATACCGACCACAGACTTTTCATCTTCGACACAGCGAACGGTCTGCGCTCTGAGGCCGGTCTCGCCGAACGATGCCTCGTTCTCCAAAACTTCTCTCCTCCCGCACAACCGGGAAGCCTCGAGGCGACAAGAAGCTCCCGGCTGATGTCTCGTGCATCTCCAGAAGTTCTCCTGCCGCAATCCCGCAGCGCTCGAGTATCTCGTCGGCGTCACTTCCGGTTGGCAGATCCTGCATGGATAACCGGACTTCCGCTCGTCGTCGCGCGTCTCGCCAATTCTCGACCCAGCACGACAAACTCCATGCTCTCTTCTCTTTTCCAGCGACTTTTCCTTGGACGCCTCGGACTTCCGGCGAGCGCCTCCGACCTCGCAGCTCAACCCATTCGGCCGGTGACCTTGAAGCACGTTCGTTACCCTTCGATGGCACTCGAGGAAATCTCTTCGGCGTTTCTTCGAGAGATTCTTCTCGTCCTCGGGACGAGTTTTATCCTCGGCCACGTCGAAGAAAACTTGATTGTTATCGGAAGCGCGGATTTTCTTTGACACGGTTTCGATATTCGCATCGCTTCCGGGTCCGACCGAGATCGCCGTTTCTCCGAAACGAGCGCTCATCTTATTTTGCCTCTTTCCGGGAAATTCGTCTTCGCGCTCGGTAGACGGCTTTTCGTAAATCTCTCGATCTCCGGAAGCTCCCCTGAGCTTTATCCTCGATTTCCCCTGCCGAGGACGTGCCTTCCTCTTTTTGATTAAATTTCCGGTCTCGTACGGTGACTCCTTCCAAGGATCCGGAATTCCCTGCGCCAACGAGAGCCCCAGTTCGGTCCAGACAGCCTCGGTCAATCTCACACTGTCGCAACCGAGTCTGAGGTGTCTTTTTACCGTTCTGCGATCGGTCTCGCTGCAGAAACCCCTCAATGCGAGATACTCGTTCCAGGCATCCGGTATTCCACGACGAATACCAGTTTCGAGTCGCCGATCGGCATCCTCGGTCGGAGAGCAGTCAATTATCCACGGCGAGGCTCGGATCAGCCTCGGGGTCGAAAATGGACCTTGGACTATCTGGTGGACTCCCAAATTTCCATTGCTGGCCGGCAGCTTCGGCAAAGTCCATTCGTGTTGCCAAACCGGAAGTCTCTTCTTTTCACGGGACTTTGAACTCGAAGCTTCTTTCTTAGGTTGCTGCTTGTTCTTCTTTCTCTTCTTCCTCTTCTTCTCCTCGGCTGGATTCTCCGTTGTGGCGAACTCCGAAACTGCAAGCACTAGGTTTATGATAGTTATCGCGATTATCGACCGATCAACTTACTCGATGGTACCGACTAATTGTTTGACACCTCGACCGGCAAATGCCCGACGTGTTTGACAGCGACGAACTTTTGTTATTTATCTTATAGATAATTTTCGAAGGTTGTTTGTTTGTTTGTCCCAATTTTTAAGAATTCAGGGTGCTCCCAGAGGCCCCAAACATTACTTCCGGTTTCGAAATCAAATTTTTAGACCGGCGATGACGTCATATTGGAAATACGTCACTTCCGGTCAAAAAATTAAGTTTTCAAACCGAAAGTGATGTATTTTCAGTATAACGTCACTTCCGGTCGAAAAATGATTTTTATGCACTGGAAGTGACGTACTTCCGTCAAATCTCCGGAAATCAAAATTTCCGGTTTCTAAATTCCATAGTCCATGGCGAGGGCGTAAAGCGAGCCCCAACGACCAGCTAGCTGCTTATACGATCGAGAACGTGCGTGATAGTTTCACTTCGGAAATATCTGAAAATTAACGTGCTCGAATGGACGAGCATCTTGTAAATAAACGATCGTTCGAATGACCCGGAATGTCTTCAGATTTTAATTTTTTTATGCGCATCTAATTAAAGTTTGTCGTTGGTACGTGCAATGAAAGATAACTGGACGGAGCTCATTAATAATTCTTTTATTACGTCAATAAGGGCGAACGTCACAGTCGCCCACTTTTTTTTTTCTCCCCTTCATTATTTCAGCACCTCGTCTCCTAATCTCAGCAGAGAAGGCGTTAATAAGTCGTTAATTACATTATCAGCGGATTAAACTCGTCCGCTCTCGCCGGCACACTTTCGTTCGTTACTTTCGGCGACACATCGTTACAAACTCGCATGAAATTACCCTTTCATACTCATTCTTCCTTCGTCTTCCACTCGAGTTATCCGTCTTCCATTCGCAAAATTTTACGGGCACGCTTTCAAACGTCCCGATAACGATTTCTACTAACTATACTTTCCATTCTCTCCATTTTTTTTTTTTTTATTTTCTTCCGTTTTTTTTCCAGAACCCTCTTAATTCGTCGACTTCCGCGTTCGGCACTCCGAAAGAATCGCACGGAGAGCCACGGAACGACCGGGCAACAGGCGGCAGCTGCGCACTCGGCGCTACACAGAAACGAGACAAATTTTTCTTTTTTACTTTTTTTTCTCTTTGCCACTCGTCGAAAAATAAATACGGTGAACGTACGAATGAATCGTTCCCGTTTATTCCTTAGTGTTCGCAGGAGGTGCTTCCTTGGCGGCCTCTTCGGTGACGCTCACCTGGAGCGTGCTAGACGATTTCTGGACGATATCGCTCGACACCAGCAGAAGCGGAAGTCCTCCGAGGACCATGCACGTCCCCATGCACAGAAAGCAGACCGAGTAACTTCCGGTCACGTCGCGCAGATAGCCTGAAATCAGAAGAAAGCGACTTGAAACTTTGAATTTTCAACTTTTTGAAATTGTTCCCTCTAGTTAATTGTAAGCATAAAAAAACCATGCGCAAATCACTTTGCACCTTCGTCGTAACATAACGAAAATAACTATGGAACGGCTGTTGAATTACCTCGAAACTTTTCGTGTACGCTGTGGAATTGTAATACGGAAACATATCCGAAATTCGAGCATCTCAACCGGTTTTGCAAAGTTTCGAAAAAAAGAATAGAATCTTGAAACGTAAGAAAATTCTGTTAAAATTCATGTGAGTTCTGAAAAAATCAAGGATTTCCAAATCCATTGAAAATAATAAAATATACATTTTCTGGTTTGTTAAAAAATATTTGATTATTCAACTAATTTAACAGCTTCTTGGCGTTATGCAAAATCAAAGGTCTTGACATCATTAATAATAATATAAAAGGCTGATTCTTTTTTCAGTTACTGAAATTTTGATCGAATTAAGCGCGTTAAGCGAATTAATTGCTTTTGTGGTTGGGAACGTGTGAATATCATCCTTCAGTACTCTGACATTAAAATCTCAATTTTTTTTCTTTTTTTTCCAAAAACGTAGATTCCTCTATGAGAAAGCAAAGAGATAAAAAAAAATGCGCGGAGCCCCTTTCGGTGCATCAGCACTCACGGGGCTAACAATCGATTCCTCGAACTATGTCACGAGTCTAAAATTCGTTTCTACGGACGGGCAGAATTTTAGGGCACGCGTCTACAGCGCTTTACACTCGGGGGTAGAAATCGGTTATGATTCACCGTGGAATTAGGCCTGCAGTTCCGTGCAACTCGTAAATCTTTTAGATATACATGGCCCAATATACCTGGAATTCTCAACACTATCACGTGTGCTGAAGGGGGGAGGGGGGCTTTTCGCATAAACCCTTTTCTCGTCCCTCCGTCAGTTCGGCCGACCAGATGAGTCGATAAGTTTTACCGAAGTGAGTCGCCCGGCAAGGTCAATGGTAAAGCGGAAATATGCGGTGCAGGGATCGATAGGTGGGGAACCAGGAGAGCGGAACCAGAAAACGGATAGAATATGCAGGGGTCGAGGTCGACTCAAAATCTTAATTATTTTACTCTTATTTTAATCCTAAAAACTTTCTACATTTTTTAAATATTTTAATCCCGAGCGAATAAAACTTTGTAAAAAAAAGGAAGAAACAAAACTGCCCGAAGCGTCACGGATATTAATAATAAAAATTGGAGCAAGTTTTTTTTTCTATTTTGTGCATTTTTTTTTTTTTTTCATTGAGGAAAGAGAAGAGCGCGCGACCGAGTTTGGAGCGCGATTCGATATCGTCGCCCACGATCTTGATTACTCTTTCGAGAACGAGGGCTCCGCGTTGTGCAAACTGCTGATTGACCGACGCAAGCCTGATCCGAGGGCGATTGCGCGAGGGAGTCAATTACAGATTTGTTCGATCGGGTCGTCTCGTCATGCGCTGGTCTTTGCGGGAGCCTCTTATCGCCTCGGCCGATGCCAATTTCTCGCGTTATATCGCTCATCGATAAACACATTGTTGTCTTGAACCGATTAGAATCAATTGGGTCAGCGCTCGAGAAAACATTCTGTTGACTCGAGGCAATTGTCGTCGCGGCGAGGAATTCTCGGAGACGGCATACCGATCCGACACTGAATTTGCTTTTTTTTCTGCTTCCTCATAGAGGAAACTATGTTTTCGTAAAAAAAAAAAATCCAGATTTTAATGTGAGATTATTTAAAATATATCCTTCTTTTCGAGTAAAAGCCAAAATAGATTTACGAAAAGTAGTCAGAAAATGTTTATCACCTGTTATCGAGAATATATATTGAAAAATTGTCATTGAAAAACTATACGTGTATTTCATTTGTATCAAGGGGCTTACACCCAGAAAAAACAATTATTTTACGTCCACCTTTTATTTGGTTTGAGTACAATGTTTATTTGATTTAAATAAAAAATGTTTAAATCAAATAGATATTTTACTTAAACCAAATAAACAGCGGCCGTCGAATAATTTTTTTTTTTTCGGCTTCGTCCCCGTTATCGGTCTTGCGGGTTGATTCACTTCGGGTAAAACTTGTTGACTCATCCGGTCGGCGAAACCGACAGAGGGACGAGAGAATGGTTTAAGCGAAAAGCCTTTTAAAATAAATTGGTATGTTTGTCTAAAAGATTTAGGAGCTACCCGCAGCTGCGGGCCTAATTCCAAGCTGAATCATAGCCGATTTCTACCGCCGAGTGTAAAGCGCTATAGACGCGTGCCCTAAAATTTTGTCCGTCCGTGGAAACGAATTTTAGCCACGCGATGTAACCGGACGAATCGATTGCAACCCCTTTGAGTGCGAATGCACCAAAGGTGGGCCTCGGTATTCGGAAATCTAGTTCTCGCGCGGCTCGATTCTTCCCCTATATCTGTACTTTAAGTGGGAGGTAACACGGATTTGCAAAAAGGAAAAATATAAAAGCTGCTGGCACAGTCGAATCGATAAACGAAGGGATGAGATTCCTCGACGTAGGTTCGTTCGGCCCTCGCGATAAAATGTCGCACAGCTGTACAGTTTCCTCCGATCGCCTCTTTCTCGGCCATTCGACACTCGCTATACATCCACTCTGGGCCGGTAATGTCTCTGTTCAACGTAATCGGGAAATTATGAAATTCTCTTTAAAAACGTCTTGAACAAAAAATTCTTTAAAAAAATGCTAAAAAAATGATAGAAAAGATTACAAAATTTTACGAATAAATATAAAATCTACTATCAAATTGTCCTTTCATTTTAGTGTATCTGTTATACACTCTACCGAATGTACACAAAGTTTTCTTCTTTTTATATATGTATTTGCACTTTTTATTTGTAAAAGGGCGTCTTCCATAAATGAATAAATGAACAAGTAAATAAATAAATAAATAAAAATTCGATGCCAGCCGTGAAAACAAATTTTGGCCTCGCGATATAATCCGACGAATCCGATAGCTATCTTTCGAGGCTCCCTACACATCCATCCTGGCCCGGTAATTTTCCACGCAACTCTCCTACGTGAGTTACACAACAGTTCGACCCGCTTTCAGCGCGGGGTTGGCGAGGATTCACCACAGGATTCCCGGCCTCCCGATCAAATTACACCGTGACGAATTACCGACACGGCACGAGGCACGGGAAGCCTTTTTTCGTGCTGAAAGAAAAGAAGAATAAATCAATTGTCGAGAAAGTTTCCTCTCCCTTCCGGAGATGGCTCGAGGGTTGTGCTCGCCGCTCGGCGAGGCTCTTAAATTTCTCAGAATTTCCACCGCGCGACGAAGATTACGCGACCTTGTTACCGAGGATAATTGTCATTCTCGGGACTCGGCCTTGTCCCTGCGGTGACGTCACGAGCTCGCAGCGTAACGAGGGAAAATCTCTCGAGCGCCGCGTGTTCCGGGCAGATCTGAAGGGCTCGCGGCGATCCTCCGCACGTGCGCCGGAGCTACTTCGTTGCTCGTTACACCGAGGTACAATCTATCCGAGGGATAAAATAAATAAAATAAATAAAATAAATAAAATAAATAAAATAAATAAAATAAATAAAATAAATAAAATAAATATAATAAATAAAATAAATAAAACGAAAACAATAAATAATAAAATTAAAAAAATAAAAGCTCCTCTCTGCGGGCGGCCAACCGGCCGTTGAAACGGTTGACTGAAATCAATAAAGTGAAGAAAAAAAATAAAAATACCCCGCGGCGAGGAGCGCGATGAGAGAACGAGCTGGGGACAGATATGACGCAATCTGGAGTTGGCACACCGCGGAGCTTCGGACTGATTAGTACCGCAGGGGTTTCGTTAATTTCGCAAGAACGGCGTACGTATGAGTGGGCGATACACGGCGTTCTCGAGTGGAGTCGATTGAAGTGCGAGTTCCACGGCGCGCTCGATAAACGATTGTAAAACTTTTGTATCGTCCAAGTGAGACATCGACGGGCTTTATGGCTTCCTCTTGCAGTTTGGCGACCGATAATGGAGACGAACGTTTTTTTTTGTCAAGGAGGTCGGAGCACTTCAGACTAGTCGAACAAGTGCTACATCTTTTGTCTACAGTGGATGGTTTTCTTATTACAGCAGATGTCCTTAAGAATTTACGCCGCAGTAAAATCTCAAATTTTTTTTCCAATGGTTGCCATTTTGCAATTTTTTTTTTTCTTTTCTCGTCGAGATCGCGTTATATATAATTTGTTAAGAAACGATAGAAATTTTTTGTTTCTCATAAAATAACAAGTTGAAATCGGCGACACAGCAAAGGAACTTAAAAAAAATTGTTTACGTCGACCGATAATAAAAAATAAAAAAAATACAAAAAGTTTCAGAGATATAATAATTTTTAATATTAACACGCCTATTTGCTAACTTGAAAACCAGAGCCGATAAAACTTTGACAAAATGCCAGCTGCTCACACTACATAATACTACAACGTAACGAACTTTCAGCTCGATCTAAGAGAGTCAGGATTATTGAAACTTTCGACTTGACGTGGAATGCCCCATGTGTAATTCCCACTGAATCGACTTCGAGATTTCGTTGCTCAAAAACTCGTAGCTAGCGTTCGGCAATAAAAAACTGACGACTCAATTTCACACAATCCTCGAAATAAGACTTCGATGTTGGAAATATGTTAAAAGTATGTTTTGAAGTTTAATATATTCTGTTATTTAATTTATCTACGTCTTCTTTACGTAAGTGGTGAAATGCCGTGAAAAAAATGTACCTTTCGATTATCCGCACTAGACTCGGTCTCAACGGCTTCGGCTAATCGAGGCTCTACTGCATAGTCTTATTTATTTAACTTGCAGAGCTGTCGCTTAATAGTCGCCTTCGAATTACTTGTGAAACTACTGCTTGATCGTCATTCTTGTGCAACCGAATCAGCTTGAGTCCATCGAATCAAAGTTGCATAAAGGTTAAAAGTTTGCATAAAGTGATCGGTCTCATTCCAATATTCCCGGAGTCTTCTTATAGTCGCGCAATTCGCAGATGCGTGTCTATACAACCCCGACGCGACTACGATGCAACTCCGAATCCGCAGTTGCAACAATTTCGCTTTGCTAATTTTTGTTCGTGCTAATTTTCGAATAGATAATTTTCGGAATTTTTGAGAAGCCATTTTAAAACTAACTTTCGGTCAGTTTTTTCAAAGAATAATCCGTAGTTTTTTCACGATTTTGATGTGTTTCGGCTCATTATCTGTTTCGAAAGATGTTCTACGAATTCACGATCTAGGTATTCGATAGTATTTTCCGTTACGAAATGAACAGACTTCTGTTTACCCATCGTCGGAATTCGTTCGCAAACAAACAGCTCTCGTTTTTTAGGTGAAAAATACTATCGAGAATCCAGACGTTGAATTCGTAGAGCATCTTTCAATGAAGTGAATGAATCGTAAAACGTCGAAATCGCGAAAAAAAATTGCGGATTAGTCTTTGAAGAAACTGTATGAATATCTGTATGTTGTGTGTGAATATCTACATTTTCGAAAATTAGCACAAACCGGTTAATATTTTTGCAAATCTATTGCCAATCAATGTTTCTCTTAGTCAAGAACATCTGTAAAAGTTTGTCTAAACGACTTAAAAATGCAGCACTCATTCGACTAGTCCGAAGCGCTCCAATCTTCTCAAGCAAAAAAAAGCTGGCACGGCGAACTGGACGGACCTACGAGACATAAAATTGATGATATCGTTAATGCATGAATTTCATTGAAAAAGTGACGCAACGGTGTCGGACGAGTGGAGATAGCAACTCGTCTCTATTATTGGCTATTTCGTACTGCGTACAGTGGGAAGCGCCACGTGGTTCGTATGGCCCGTATCGATTAGATTCGCTCTCGCGAGGTCAATCCCGCTATCTGACACCGGCGTGGATTATCATACTGTGTACCGTCAGGTAGATTACAGTGCGTGGCGATTCGCATCTCTTTGGAATTTTTGATTTTGTCGATGCGTAGATTTTTCTGGAAAGGCACATGAGAATATTTCTTTAATCTCGAGAGCTCGCTCACCTGCGAGGGGCGGTATGGATATAGCGCCGACACTCTGAAACATTCTGACGAGTCCGTAGCTCGATGAAATCTTGTCGGTTCCGTACTGGTCGGCGAGGAGCACGGGAACGAGGAGGAACCAGCATCCGAGGCAAAGACCGTACATGCCGACCGAACAGGCGAGCACGTAGAAGGAGTGCGCCATTGGAATCGCGAGGACGGCGACACCCGCACCGACGATACTTGAAATTTAAAGAAAATGCGGCGCATATTATTGTACACAGTAACAAAAATAATTTCGTAAAATCGGAATACGTCAATAATTTTCGTCAATAATTTATAACCGTTAATCAAACCGGCTAAAGAACTTCGGTCAATGGCCTTTTGGTCCACCCTAAAGCATTGTAATGTATTTAAAAAAAAAAGAAAAAAAACTCGCATTGTAAGATCAATACAAGTGTGTTTTAACCCTGCGTGTGTACACTGAGTCTTTGAGGGACCGGTCGGGTTGTTAATAAAAATTGAAGAATAGTCGACAAAGCGGAAAAAAACTGAGAGTTTCAAATTTCGGCTCTTCCTTCAAAAACCCCGTGAACACATGCAGGGTTAATATAATATATAAATATAAATGTATTTTACTTAAAATAAAATAAAATAAAATAAAATAAAATGAAATAAAATTCTGCGTCCAGTATTCGTAAAGGCCCGAGAGGAGATCGACGTACCTCCCGATGTATCCTTTTCGTCGATCGAAGAGCTGTAGATCGGACAACCACCCGAGGCCAAGTCTTCCGCACAGGTCGAGAGCGGCCGATATCGCGACGAGGTATCCGGCCTCGGATTTCGTGTAGCCCGCTGCGTGAACGTACGCG
Source organism: Amblyteles armatorius (assembly GCA_933228735.2). NCBI lineage: Eukaryota > Metazoa > Arthropoda > Insecta > Hymenoptera > Ichneumonidae > Amblyteles > Amblyteles armatorius. The sequence goes on along the minus strand of OW121688.1, from coordinate 15,189,173 downwards.
GGAAGGTAGTATAGCATGTAGGGACTTCCGGTCGACATGAGGCTGACCGAGAGGCACATCATGATGAACTGAGGATTCTTCAGCAGGGACAGATCGATGTAGCGTGCAATTTTCTGGGACATGGTCGTTCGAGCGACGTTGACGGACTCTTGATCGGGCATGACGGGCTCTTTGGGTACGACGGGACAGACGGCGGTGGCCGTCGAGGATCTCAGTGATCTGAGCGACGCCCTCGCTTTGTACACGCAGGTCGAGTCCGTGCTGAGATCCTCGACGCTGTGAAGTATGCTCGAGCTTCGTATCTTCGACATCGGCTTCATTCTGAGACCCTCGCCGAGGATGTCCTTCTCCTCCTCGCTGTCGGTCAGCTCGACGGCGACGACGCTGTTCTGGTGGAAGAGCTCGTTGAGCAGGTTGTGCCTCGTCGTCGTGTCGTTCGCGAACAGGAGCTCGAGCCTCTGCTGCTTCGTCGGCAACTGTTGCTCCTCGGCGGCGACCAGGGCGGCTTTCGTCCTCTCAGCGATCTTCTCGACGGGCTCGAGAATCGCCGCCCGATTGTCCTCGAGCGGACGGTAGAGCGTCGCGCTGACGCACACGTGCAACATGCATCCACCGAGCAACAGTATCGTCCCGTGAAAACCAAAGTTCGCCACGAGCGTCTCGATCAGCAGCGGAAATACGAAACTACCGGCCGCGGTGCCCGAAACGCAAATCCCGTTCGCCAGGGCGCGGTGCTTGTCGAAGTACTGCGAGACGATTATTATCCCTGGCGTCGTCGACAATCCTCCGCCGATACCTTCGGATGAAACAGAAAAACATACGATTCGTAAACAAGGCAACTACTCGGGTCGCGATAGCAACAACTACTTGCATTCTTGTGTTCTAATCAAACGAAACTGGCAACTCTTTTTTTTTTTACTTCGTCAGAATCAATTTGTTGACAGAAAAAAAATATTAAAATTGTGCCGCAGTGCGATCGTCAGTAATTGATAATCGCATTAAAAATTTCTTTAATTTATTTTGCTTTTATTTTTTATTCATTTTTTTTTTTGTTTCTTTTTTTTTTTTTCTTTAAAAAGAAAAGTACACGCACGTGCTCTCTGCATCTCTCTGTTTTTTCTCGCGTTAGAGAACACGGACGGGAGCTCCTGATAACTTAGCCGTTCCTTATATCCCAAATCCCGAGGGGGAATTTGTCTCTGCGCTTAGCCCGCGATTATCGTCTCGCCTCGGCTCTCATTGAGAGGCGCGACGACATTCCCGTTGGAACAAGGATCGAGAAGCGCGGGGGGATAGCCGTTATCTGAAATACTATCCCATCAAGCAATCGATTAACTTTTTGAGGCTTCGTTCGTCAAACGCATTTTTTTTTTTTTTCGCACAAAACTCTCTTTGGCTCGATCGACAATTTGTCCAACACTGTTTACACTGGCAACAAACTTTTGACAGACGAAAATAATTCATTGTGAACAATGCAATACGCCGTATTTGTACGCAGGTTTGTGTTCGAACACCATTTTAGCAATTCCACGACCGGGAGCTTAATCAGACATTTGAATATCAATGACAATACCCATTATTCGAGGCCTTTTCATCGGCAACAGAGAAGCAGAAACAAAAACGTGTACCAAGTGGAATCTTTCTTTTTTGCTTTTTTCTATTTTTTTTTTTTGTTTAGCTTTTCCGAGCATCGAGTATTCTGATGGGGTCTTCCATTCGTATCGTCAAGCCGTTTATTCTGTTCAGCCAACCTGTGAGGACGCCGAACGTGAAGAATAGATGAACGAGGCTCGTTGCGAAATAGCTTATCGTCAGTCCGAGGGCGCAGAAGAGACCGCCGATGAAGACGACGGCGCGGCAGCTGTATTTCTGGCACAACATGCTCGTCACGGGTGCTGTGTGAAGAAAACAAATTAATAATAAAAAAAAATTCTTTGACATTTTTTATTAAAAATGAAAAACGTAATTTCAATAAAAAAAAAAAAAAACACTTCGCGAAAATTTCGTGCAAGAGGTTTATATAGGTCGATTTTATGTGGTAATTTTTTATCTATGAGATTATTCTATCTGACCAGTCAAAGTATGTTAACTCCAAAGATAAGAACGTCTAAGAAAATCTTAGCAACTTGTAATAAGCTTTTACATTTTGAAAAATAGTAATTGTTATTGTCATATGGTAAATTTTATGGGACGAGTAGGAGAGTGACATGCGGAAAAGGAACGAACGAAATTGTAGTAAAAGAAATACATATACCGTACAAATTTCGTGAAAGAGGTAGACATAGGTAGATTTTATAGGGTAATTTTTTTATCTATAAAATTATTCTATCTGAACCATAAACTATCTAAACTCCAAAGATGAGAGAGTCTAAAAAAATCTTAGCACTTTATAACAATTTTTTGCCAAAAAAAAAAAATAATGATAATAATTATTATTATATGGTACATTTTATGGGACGAGTAGGAAAGTGAGAATGCGGAAAGGGACGATGACGAGGCGACGAGACTGCGGGGGTTTTTCATTGGGGACCTACATTTGACCTGCTCCGGTTTCAATGGGAGGCGAAGGTCGGGATGAATAGCTGTTTTGTTCCGGACGCTGTTGCCGGTCGTCACAGAAACGGAAGAAAAAAAAAAAGACTGAGGTACTGCGGTATGAAATATGGGACGCGCTAGGGTATCACGCTGGAATGCACCCTGCAAAGTGCAGAAAACCCGACCACGTCGGACGGTGGGACGCGGACGATTTAAAGTTCAAAGAGGCGATTGTTATTATTATCGGCAATCCGTTTTCACGCACAGCCTATTATCGCTTGCTGTTCGGTGAAAAAAAAAAACACACACATTTTGCGTGAAAAACAACGAGGGAGGTGACGATGGGTTAATCGACGAGTGCGGCAAGGGTAACGCAGTTATAGCTTCGCTGTTGAGTCCAGTGTCGCCAGGCAACCCTGATCCGATACTCCTCAACCGATCGAAAGTCGCCACCTTTTCTCCCCGAGGCGCCAGACAAAGGGCGCCGTTCCGTATCGATTTCTTCGCATCACTCGTCAATAAACGAGCGAACTTTTATGACTCATTAGAATATCGAGAATATCGCGGGAAACAGGATTAAGTCTCAAACGTTGCCCCACAAAAATAATTACGCGATCAGTATTATTATTATTATTATTATCATTGGTGCGAGAATTGTCACAAGAATTATTATTATTATTCTTATTATTAATATTATTATTATTAAGACAATCGTTGCGTGAATGCTCGATTGATAAATATGATTGAAAACTTCATCTTTGTTTTCGTATTTTTTATCACAATTTTCCGCATATCTAGATACCGACTTTCGCTAAGGTTTAATTTGAGATCGAATTCTGTACTTTGAAAGGGTTGGAGGAAAATTTTTAAAAAAATATGCTTTTTTTTTTAAACACCCTAATACATATATACGTCTGTATTCACTTACTTGGCTCATGTGATTAAACGTTTCTTCTATTTTATTTTTTCGTAATTGTTTTCTTAAAGACAATTTTTTGTCGGAGAAAATTATTGTTATTGTTTGGTATTGTAATATTATTATTGTTACGAGAATGATTATTATTATTATTTTTTAAACTTTTTCTATATTACGTAATGGCGAAAAGTAAAGCGCCCCTATCCCAATGCGAATTCCGACAGAGGTCCTTGACCTTGTCGCCCAAGTCTCCCCCACTACCGCATGGCTGGCTTTCGTCTCCCAGCCTTTCTAACCCCACATTTCTGATGCGAGAACCTAAATGATTCGCAGCACGAATCGAGAGGACTAGAAACGACACGTGAGTAGTTGCATATACATCGACTACACCATGGAAACAAAATGGCGCAGTAATGTCCCAAAAACCCGGCACATCCGCCCTTTCATCTCCGACCCCTCGCGACAACCGCAGCAGAGCAAGACTCACCAAGCGCGAGGCAGAAGAAGGAGAGTATCGCTGGTATCCAAGACGCCACCGAGGCCGAGGAATCTCTGAAAGTTTCCATAACCTCAACGTACAGCACCCCGTAGGACTTAACGAGTCCCGCGACCCAGAACTGTACGAAGAAAGCGCCGCAAACGACGATCCATCCGTATCCGCCGTCGAGCGGCACGTAAGTGACATTCTTCGTTCTGTTCTCCTCCCGGCCGTTGCGATGCCTGTGCGGTTTGCACTTTTTCGTCGAGTTCTTCGTCGATCTCAGTTCACGTGACTTCGCTATGAGGGGCCTGGCGGTGAGGCTCGATATAGTCAGCAGATTGTCGTTGTCCTCGTCCTCGATGGTGTCCGGCGGGCTCTGCAGGTGCGGTGGAACTACGGGAGTCGATGTGGCGGTCGCCTGCACCGCGAGCGATGCTGGCCTGGTGGGCGACGAGAGAATCCCACCGACACCGCTGTTGACTTCGAACACGGGCGCGGAGTGGATCGAAAAGAGCGAGCCCAGCTGATTCGACTGGTTCATGTTCTCGTCGATGATCGAGGGACTACCGTAAGTCCCGACCAACTCCTGAGACGCGGCCGCTGTTGGACCGCGGTCGACCGATCTACACGAATCGTGAAGGAAACTCCACTCCCGGGGCAGCGACATGACTTTTCGATGGTTCTGTAGTCGGCGCAAACACCGTTATACATTGGACCGTGTGGCTTTTTTACGTTCCGCTTATACACTCTGGCACACGACTCGCACGCTCTTTCGGTTCACTCACGAAAACCTTAAAATACGGCCGCGCCGTAATTCTCACTCGAAATCCCCTGTTGCGCGGAACTCGAAGGTTCCAGCTGCTCCTTTTATCGCCGTTTTATTTTGCCTCGAGTCTTACGGGACGAGGAAAACAAATAACGCGGGTTGATCTTTCTTTTTTGTGTAATAATAGTAACAATGAAGATATTAAATGTGCCGATGTAGAGGCTCCTGTCGCGGTATGGGCCTGCGGGTGGTTGGTCCTGACCGGTCCTTCCGACTCTTTGTGACGAGTTCTCTACACAACTGCCGGGCCAAATCGTTCTCCTGGGCTGTACTCCTCGAACGTTCTTTCTCTGCGATTGTGTACACGGCAAGGCGGAGCATGTGTAACGTTCGTGTCTCACCGTCGACGGCGGGGGGCGCGACGAGCGCTTGCGCAACGTTACCACCCCTCGACGGGTTAGAGTGGAAACTTACAGGATCGATAGAAGGGTAGGACGTGTGGCGCGGAGTGACGCACTGGACGTCTCCGCCGCGTGGAGCTGTGTGTGCATACGGACCTATCCCTATATCCGCTCTCCCTATTCTATGCCAGTACGCTCATTCTACATTTCCCCCCATCGTGTACGATTTCGCGAAAATACTACCGTGCTTCGCGGGCGACCTCAGCGACTCGAGCTTGTGACGACCTATTTTTTAGAGCGGGTTTTTGCGGGTCTCATCGGGAGTATCGGTCAGGTTGCACGTACTCGTATTGGCCGGAGATGCGGCAGGGAGAGCGCAGCTCCGCAAATCGTTTTTTTTTTTTTTTATGGTCGTGGTATAGGGCGACGAAGGGAAAATCGTTAAATGACGTTGAGAGCCTCGAAGGCGGTGATTATCGTACCAGCCGGAACCGATGTCGCCAACAGGCGCAAGAACTATTCCGCGACCTCGACTCCGACAATGCCGAGGGACATTATTTTAATTGCAGAATTAAAGGATCTTATGTCGCCGCGGCGATGATTGTCGATTACGGCGGGGTTGCGTCATAGTGCCTCGTACTGCAGACAACCGATGAATGCTAATAGACATGTTTCGTTTACAGACGACGTTATATCCTCCAAAGACTCTGATGTTCAAAGGCATCGCAAATTAAGGCCCCAGTATTTTGGAGAAAATCAATCTATCATTTTCGTCCGATAAAATCGAAATAAAATAAAATGGAACCGTAATAGTGGGGCTTAGAATTCGCAAACCCTTCGAGATCCTTCCGGTACGCACGCTCAGCCGGAACCATGTGACTTTGACAGGCGCCGAGCGGCCGAAACCTGCCGAGCGCCCGTGCCCGAATCTTGCAGTCCGGCTTTCGCATATGTCGGCCGAACGGCCTGAGAGAAAGAGAGGGCCAGCGTAGCAGCTTATGCCGCACGTGTTGGAGCGCTACGCGTTCTACATCCAACCGCCGTAACACTCGGCTAACCTCTCCGCGCCAGTCGCGTACCTCGTTATCTGAGGATCGACACTTTAATTTATCGTGGAATCGCCACTTTAATGTACCTTGTAAAAACGCTTCCATTCGATTAACCCGGATAATTATCAATACCCGAGGAAACTCAAGGTCTGCGAGTCGATGTTGTTATCGGTGTCAGTGGCGCAACTGATAACGAGATATCGCCTACCAGCTACGAGAAACACTCTCCGACATATTGTGCGCAGTGTCTTTACGCGACTATAGCCGAGAACCGATTCGCAATGAGTGCCAAATTCGCCAGCAATCTTTCATTCATGTTCACCGAGTGTCCTACAATTTTGGGGAGGTACAAACTTGCCAAGGACGCTGGTTTTCGGACAGTTGAGAGCGGTTTCCCGTTCGGATTTACCGTTCAGGAAGTCCTCAAAGCTAAGACCGACGCCAACGTCGATCAGATTCTCATCAACGTCTTTACAGGTACGATTATGTTGGATCGATTTTTTAATCTGTTTCTCGACCGCAATCAAAGGAATACATTTTTTTTTAACTCGGTATCAGGCGATGTTACCAAAGGAGAACTGGGCTTCGCCGCTGTTCCAGGCAAGGAGGAGGAGTTCAAAAAAAGCATCGAGCTAACAATAGAATACGCCAAAGCTCTCAGCTGCAAAAAGTCAGTAAGATGTACAGACTGTAATGGGACTCTGCTACTTTTCTTTATTTCTTGATAGGATTCATGTTATGTCTGGCAAAGTGGAATCTCCAAACGCTCTACACGACGACGTTTACGAGTCGAATCTGAGATACGCCGTGGATAGATTCAGGGCCGAAGGGATCGTGGGTCTCATCGAGCCGATAAACGGCATTACCGTGCCAAATTATTATCTGCATAGTTTCGAGAAAGGTCGGTAAAGTAGGGCGCTTCGCGATGATCCACCTATTGTCTTGACACTGAGCCACACTTTCTTTAGAGCTGCTGGACCCTCCTGTTTTATCGACGGAACGGGCAATTTCGTAGAATCGATTTTACATCATAGATATGATACGCATATGCCTGAAATTTTACAGGACTGTAATACTAGACATAAAGGGTTCGGCATGCACTTGAATTTCGGTTGAAAACGTCCAAGAAATGAAGAAAATCGAATATTACAAATTGTCGCCCGAACCACTATGGCGCTGAAAATGTCAACAGCATCTATTTTATAGAATTCAACATATTCTGGAGCTTATACACGTAAAACGAGAGTGCATCCCGATTTTCTGAAATTCCCCGAATATGCCAAAATTGTCAGAAATCCTATTACACAAAAGAAATTTATGTAAAGAGTATTTTACGTTTGCATTTACTGCAAACTTGTGATAAGTGATCGGAGCCGATAAAATACGCACAAATGCATAGCACCACCTTAACTCGTTTCAGGCTTGAATATAGTGAAAAAAATTAACAGCCCGCATCTAAAACTGATGATCGATCTCTTTCACTTGCAACACTCTCGAGGAAATATTACTCGGACAATCGAGGATTATTTTCCGTATATCGGTACGTAGAGTCCGCGACTCGAAAGGTGAGGTAATGTTGGGATGAAAAAAAAACTCGTTCGCCGCAGGTCACGTTCAAGTGGCCCAGGTACCGGACAGGCACGAGCCGGACACACCCGGTGAACTCGACTACACTTACGTGTTCTCCGTACTCGAGAAGGCCGGTTACGATGGTCACATAGGCTTGGAATACAAACCTAAGACGACGACGCTGGAGGGCCTAAAATGGATCGAGAAGCTCGGATTCGCTCTCTGAGCGCATGCGCTCTCCGGGATCCGGGAGTACAAGTTATCTTCGTACAAGGTGCCTTTTCAGTACCGTTTCTTACTCCTTCGATTTATTGTTCTGTTATTATACAGATTAACTGTAATTATATATATATTCTTCAGTATTGTTCTTTCGTTTTTTTTTCTCCTCAATAATCGTTCAACTTAATCTTCGTTTGTTCGTCGCGCGCATCACAAAATGGCGTCACTGCGGTCGCCGTTTTAGCGTCCGCGCTTATCAACCGTTAATTAAATAACCGTTAATCAAATTGTTCGCACCAGCGGCTCGGAATCTCTTATAAGTCTATCCGAGACACCGACGTGTCCCGGTAAATTGCTCATACGTTCGATATGCCTGGAGAGATTAGGGTTTAATGCAAAACGGTTACAGATTCACGAAATCTGGCAATGTTACGTAATATCGGTATCGAGTAAAAAATAAGAAACTTTACAGCGTGCGATTTAGTGAACAAAAGTTACGCGACTCGGCGAAGATCCTTGCGTAAGCCTTATAACGATGAACTCGCGAAGGAAAATGCACATTCGACTTTCCAGTTTCGTTTTTTTGTTATCAGTCAGATTGGCGTACCGGTTATTTACAGCCGAATAAGTTGCTGCGTGCCCTAAATTCTAACCCGTCGTAAACGAGCTCTTTCGGCCATTATTCGGCAAGCTCCGATATTTTTTTTAAATTACGTATGTTTCGTTTCGATCTTCACGGCTCTCGGCAGTAACAACAAGTGAATCGTCAAGTACAAACACACGCCATGTGGTTATCGTTAAAATTTAGAGTTAATTCTTGGCTATAACAATTATGTCTCAGAGGCCGATTGTTTGCGGATCGGAGCGTTACGGCAAGCGCACCGAACCGGGTCGTTGACCTTTGACGAATAAACATTATAGCTGCGCTCTTAGAGACACGGGTCGATTAAAAGCTACGACGTTGGCTGATGTCAGACGGCTTCCGTGGGATCCACCAGAGGCTCGTTAGCGTCTACCGTAGGCCCTACGACAGCAGTGCTACGGACAATCACCAGTTAAATTAATACAGCACGTTATCTGAAACAGACGGATTTATTAGAGATGCGTTCGTCGCAAGTCGCCGAGCGAGTATTTCGTCGCCGACAATAATCATGGCAATGTCAATACAGCAGGAGGTACAAACGTGCCGGGCGAAAAAAAAGTGTGGTAATCGGGTTGAGGAAGTTGCAAATCTTAGTTCTACAAGCCAGCTGAGGGGAAGTGAAATATCGCTGTTGGTAATGAAAACTGTAATGAACTTTTCTCAAGGGTGCTAATTTTTTCAAGGAACTCTTTGATCAAAAAAATTAGCACCATTGAATAAAGTCGATTTGAAAATTGTAACTATCTCTCTCGCACGCACAGCCGTTCCACTTCCCCTTCAGCTCAATATTAGTCAGCGGGAAACGGCATGCCGATAACATAGAACAGCTCCGAGCTTATCTTGCCGGCTACAACCGCTGTCGTGCGATTACAAGCAACAGCGCTGCGAACAGCGACCACTTCACTAACCAAAATTAAATATAACTGAGAATATATATATATATATATATATATCGACATAAAAAAAAATATAAAAAAATGAAAAAAACGATAATATTACCCAGCACCGAGAGCCAATATCGTTGCTTCCTGTACCAAGGTCATTTGATCGATGGTGTACCTATAGCGAATATAAAACGATGTATGGAACAATATATGAACGAAAAGAAAAATCAATACAGCCAACCGGTTTCTAAGCAGCCCATAATCGTACTTCACACGCCGTACATCATCGAGCCCACACACACACACAAATCAAGCTTCGATAACTGTTGCGTTACGGGGACTCAATTTAAACGTCGTAAATCGATGAAAGTAACGAGCGTTGTCTTGCGAGAGCGCAATTTCGAATTAACGTAAATGCGGTCCCGGATAAAAATGAAAAATCATCGAAAAAACCGGACAACTTTTTGGTTTTTTATATCATAATATGTTTAATATGTAAATACATATAATGAAGATTATTACATACACTATGTACAGCGAGAGTTATATATAAAAAGAAAAGTAATTAAATGCTTCAAGGCAATAGAGTCGCGAGCTTTGAGTAGCGATCGGAATGTTCGATACGGTGTTAAATGAATAATGTAATGTTTGCGATCCGACTGTTCAACGTATGTCTGTTTTCTTTTGTGATTTCACCTATTATTGTCCGACCCCTCGGCGCATGTCGGGTGTCTTCGTGTAAGCTCGGCCTCGATCGAGGGTCCGATGTGTTGTTTCTCGTCTGACCTCAAAAGTGCGTCTTATTCCCCAAGTTTTTTTTTTGTATTAATTATTTTCATAATCGCTGGATTCTTTTTTTGTTTTTTTTTTCTTTGGAATTTTTGGTTCTTTTTTCTCGAAAAAAAAAAAATCAGTGCGAAGCGTCGCAACGAGGGGTTTAAATGTAACGGGAATGTTGTTGTTGTTGTTGTTTTTCTTAGACTTAAAAAGTCGAGTGTTTTCTAAATACACACAGCCTTGATAGATACGATGGATTTAACGTACAGCAATAGTTACTCGTAAACAGCGAGGTTTACACATAACAATCTCTAATCGATTCGACGAACAGTTAAACGGGAGATAGATAAGAGAGAGATATACATTATCGAACTGAAGATAAATAGGCCCGACGAACGGATCGCGTCCGCACGAGGAATCGAAACTACAAAATACCTGAACGAGACCGAGCGGATGTCGGTGAATCGAGCTCGGTCTCATCCCTCCACTGTTAGGTCCCGCCACCCAACAGAGTGTGAGTATCCTCGTCGCACAGCCTCTCAGGAAAGGTAACCCCATCTCCGAAACTGCAATCCACACACACCCCGAATTGCTATTCGATTACGGCCTCGTCTTACTTCGAGCCCGACGGCGTGAAGGCCATCGTTCAGTCAACGATTAAAAATATATAAATGTTTTTTTTTTTTCTATCTAAGAACCAGATGCACAATACCTCTCAAAAATGGCAACGAACAGGGATGGCTTGGTACTTGGACGAGTTTTTCTTTTTTTGCTTTCGAACTTCGAGACGGGATTTAACTACGCGCGCAGTACGTCGATAACGGGACATGCAACGAAATATAGTTTTTTTTTTTTTTTTTTTCTAATCGATCTAATCGATTTTAAACTATAATATTGGCGTCGAGTTGCGGATGGCATCGCTACTGGTGGAGTCGAACAGTATTTGGACGCTGACCTATGAAGTGCTGTGAAATGCTATGAAATTATGACACCGGTCGAAGCCCGAGTATGAGTCACAAACGGCGCGGATGGGATGCCGCTAGTGCGCATGCGTCGTGAGGTAACGATACGAATTATCGGACGGTCAGGAGCATCCTCGGATTCCGGCAGATATCAAGGGGAAATGAAATATCGCTCTTTTAAAAAAGTGCAACAATAGTAAATAATTTAGAGAATAATAGAGAATAGGCTGAAATCTTCCGTCGCTTTTTTTTCCGCGCAGCAAATAATGTTTGTTGATACGATTCCAAGGGTCAAATTGGATTTCTGATACCTTAATTCGGAATAAATCAAATCAAAGCAATACATTATATAATTTACGTATTTTACTCGTTAAATCAAACAGGCTATATTTTATTTTTTGTAAAATGGTTTATCCCTTCGATAAATAAATAAATAAATAAATGAATAAATAAATAAATAACTCTGTATAGGAGTGTCCGACGACTCGGACTTGTCCGAGCATTGGTACAGTTACCTTACGAAGGATAGCCGGACGACCGTCGTTCGACTAAATGCGATAGGCTTGCAGTGGGTCGGGAACGATGATAAAGCGGCGATAGTGTGCGATAGGCGTGCATAATTGATGTAAATACGATACAAGACAAACAAGATGAGTGCAGGAGAGAGCGACCTTTGGCTAAGTTGCTGTGTGTAGAAATGGGTCTGAGATACCGTAAAACGCATGCATAGGAAACGCAATGCCACTAACAGCAGTCGATACTATGGAACTCATTGGATGACGCGATCATAAACTTTCGTCGGTGAAAGTACTATGTCGTGCGACTTTTTTCGGGCCTAAATTTTTTTTTTTTTTTTTCTTCATTTCACCTATATGCTACATGAAGTTTTAGCACAGATAAAGATTTCCAGAGTTTCCAAAGTGTTATGTAAGCCCAGCACGTAAATAATTCTGACCTGTTCTGCGTACTGCCCATCGAGTTGTAAGTATTGGAACCAGCCTGGTGCTCCGAGCGAACAGGATAGACCACTCCATTCCCGAGACTAAAACACATACGTTCCAACCCCAACCCCTGACTATCATATCACTTCTATATAAAAATAAATGTATTTTTTTTAATTGAATTTTTGAATTTGTTTAAATTTTTTTTATTTTGAATTTTGACTTCGTCGCGGCTTCGATCACGGCGCGATAACTTGGACACCCTGTCTATTATTTATTCCCGTAAAATTTTTCTCTTCGACTGTCCTCACGATGTACGGACTACGAGTACTCTCTCGAATCTATCGATAGCTGAGAATCGCATTCCTGAATATATAGTACAACAGAGAACATCGAATATGTGAAAGAATAAGCATGACCGCGAGAAAGCTTAGTGGTACCCGTAAAAGATACGGTTTGTCTGCTATGACTTCTGCGTTGTCAATTCTGCACTAATCAAAATATAAAAGATACTTTAAACAAAATTTTTATGTATGAAAAACAGTGATAGTATAGAAAAAAAAATGAAAAACACTGAGCTATCGATGCAAATGCACAAAATGCTATGACGGAGAAAATACGAGAAATGAATACAATAATACACACGAGTCCAATGTTCTATGTTCTATTCTTTTATTTTTATTATTATCATTATTTTTTTTTTTTGCAGACAACTGCAACTTAATTTTCTCTCGGACTATCGTCTTCTGATGTCGTACACGTGGATTGGTATTGTGCAATTGGCTCAAGATTTAGGATCGTTCGTTCGGATTTTGTCTGTTTCTTCTTCGTTATTAATTCACATTAGAAGATGACTCGATTGCAAAGAAACGAAACGAGCTCGATAAAGGGACTAATGTAACGTGAAATTTGACGGTGCGAAAACTTACCTAGTGAAAACTGGAAGGAACCACAATTTCGAGTCGCCCCCGAAGACTTCCTGAAAGTTGTTGTACTTGCCGAGGCTGAAGCCGTCCTTGTCCTTGCCCATGCGGAACATGGGAGGTCTGAACGCTTCTGCGAAACGGAAACAAACGAGATGCAGATCATTCGTCGCGGCGAACCGGGGAACGATTAATCGTTCCCCAATAAATAAATAAAAAGTTGCCTCCAATCAGTTATTTTTCGTTATTTCGATGCATTATTTTTTGCAATATTTTTATATTTCTATTCGGGCTATTTTTGCGATATTTTCTACATTTCCATTTGTGTTATTTTTTTTGCGATTCTCTCAACATCTCTATTTATCCCATTTTTGTTGTTTTTAATTATTATTTTCATTTCTTTTTAGCTTATGTGCGGATCGACGCGATTTGTTCACGTATGAGATGTGTTTGTATCTGGGCTCGGTGTTCTTAGGGGGCTGAGGCCCAGAACACGAAATAAAAGTTTGTATCTATCAGTTTAAGAACATGTTATATGCACACATGTTCACGTGAAGACATAGTGCAAATTTATTTATATAGATGGAAATTCTTATAAGTTGTAAACTTACTTTCTGTAAAATGCAATAATAATAATAATAATAATAATGATTCCAGAATCGTGCACGGAAGATAATACTGAAGTACGAATAGTCTGTACGAAGTACAGTAAAGTTTAAATGAGTGTAATAATTTAATATATAATAGAATAGAGTCTTATTTAATGAAATGTTATAAGTTGAAATAAAATTATTTTTTTCTCACTGTTTTTCTATTGGAATTAACAGATCCGAATAGTTATATACTCGTCAAGGAGAGCTCCGTCAATGAACAAATGACAAGATAGAAATAATGATAATAATTACCCAGAGTCGATCTGTTGTGCACGATGAGGTAGCAGTGATAGAAGAATAGGGAGTTGAGACTGACCGCGAACATAAGCGCGACGAAGAACAGAAAGAGCAAATGGAACTTGCCCATACCGTCCAGTTCACCCTGCGAAAGATATATCTATGTGAACGAAGTCGAATTCCCGCCCTCGCGAATTACCTCTACCGCTCACCTTCCAGAATTGTATGAAGTATTGAAGGGAAGTCGCGGCGATGAACATACAATACAGAAGGGCGTACGCCAGAAACAGCATGAAGAACTTGTAGTTGTGAAAACCAACGCAGTTGTTCACCCACGGACAGTGATGATCCATCTTGAGAACGCACGTGTGGCACACGCTGCAGTGATGGGCACGGTCCGGCTTTATCAACTGACACTTTTCACAAAAGCGTATCGCTAAAAAAATAAAAATATAAAATTACACGAATACAGTAGTTTTTTTTTTTATATATTGTGCGCTACGGCGGACAATTTCGGTCCACACCGACTCGCTCGCTGCTCGAGTATCGTTTTATGAATGGTTATTTCCAGCAAGCTATTCAGGTCTTCTTGTCCTCATTCATTTCTTTTCGTTCCAATGCAACATTGCCTTAAATAAGTAAATATATAACGAAACGGAGTCTGATGTAATGAAATGTTGGATGTTGAAATGAAATTTTTTTTTTTAATTTTGCACTGTTTTTCTATTGGAATTGATAGATCTATCTAAGTAGTTGTAAGACACATCTCTTTTTAAATTCTGGTCAAGGAGAAATCCGTTAATAAACAAATGATCAATTGTCTTTTTTGGAATGTTCTTTACCAACGAAACCATAGATTTTTCATTATCCCGTGATAAAATAAATTAAATTAATTAAATTAATTATACAAAATAAACGAGGTCATACCTCCTTTGATAGTGCGATTGGTGACGGGAAGATCCTGAGCAAACCTCTCCAGGACTTGCCTTTGTGCTTCCTCTGTCTCAGCCTGGTGCAACTTCTCCATTTCTACAGCAGGTACTTTGAACTGCGAAGTAGAAAGAGAAAGTCGATTCTTGTTACCCAACAATTATCTTTTAATTAGCGAAGTAGAATTTGTGGCAGTGGATGATAATATTACCATGTCTGGAATTGCGACCAGTTCTGTGAACACGGTCTGCCAGTACGACCACAAAAACTGCATGAACAGTATGTGGAAGAAAAACAGATAAAAAGCTGCAACATAAAGCGAGCCGATACGTATAATCAGAGTTTGTATCACAAACAGGAAAACACATCAAACGGAAACAAGCATATACGAACCCTTCTGAACATAGCTGTCTATTGTATCTGAAACAAGAATAAAGAATTGTTACGAAACCAATTTCCCCGCCAGAATGGAGAACACGTAACTGGTCGACCAATCAATGAGCAGACTGTAGTGTGCGTATACATTTTTTTAAACTGTGTTTTATAATATGTATAAACCTTATATATAATTTTATATATTTTATATATATATGTCTTTATGTATATATTTGAAGTATTAATTTCTGTGAACTGTATATTATACATATCGACTTCAACGTCGTGGCCATGTAGGAACCGATTGCGCAGGTCGCGAAGCTTGTTATTTCTGTTTTCTACGTGGTAAGAATCACAAAGAAATTCCAATTGTTATTAATTTGACAGAATAACTCCTTTGCACTGAAATTACGAGCGTTGAATCAACCAAAATAAAAATAAAGACGCTAATCCTTGTGACAGTAGAATATATATATATATATATATATATATATTCTTTTATTTGCATTTACTTAGCGTCGCATCAACTGCGACGAAGCAAAATATTTCTCCGCTTCTCCGCGTACAGTAGAATAATCTGCACTGTGCTTCGCCGCACACGATTTTTAATATTGCAAAATCTGTCGGTCGTTACTATAACATAGCTGTGTACTGTGTCTGAAACAAGAATAAACGATTGTTACAAAACCAATTTCCTCGCTAGAATGGAGAACACACGAGTGGTCGACCAATCAATGAGCGGACTGTAGTGTGCGTATGAATTTTTACGAACTGTATATTATACATATCGATTTTAAGGCCTTCACCGTGCAGAAACCGAGTACACCGATCGCGGGCCTTATTAATGCATTTTTCGATGCAGTAAAAATTACTGAGAAATATTTTTAAAAAAAACATATAGAGGTTAATCCTCCTCATAGGAAAATATCGTTGTCGCGATAAACGATTCTTCGCGGTCAGCGGAAGAAATCGTGCCGCGCTCTGCAGCGTAAGCGATTTTTATAATAATCGTAAAATCCGTCGGAGCTTACAATAACATAGCTGAACGACGTAGGCGTAATACGACCAGAAGACGATGGTCAGGATGAAGATCACGGGTATCCACTTGAAAACCTTGACGCACCACCAGCAGGAACCACCGTTCTGTTTCGCCATTTCCTGTGCGAGCCTAAAGTGCTCCTCGCGGTGATCTTTCTCTCCCGAACAATCGCATTATTTTATACGAGCGCGAACCATCGTCGTCCGCGGGAAAAAAAAAAAAAATTATACGGGGTGCGATGAGTCTTCGACGTCGAGAGCGAGCGGACACTGGATATACATCACACGGTAAACAGAACAGTCGAAAAATCGTGTCACACACTAAATCGTTCGGTCGAGCAGGCGAGCAGCACGCACTGCTCCGTCCGTGTTGTGCCGCTGCTGCTGCGCGAGCGGACGGGAAAAAAGTGACAGGCGCATGCGCAACGCGGCACTCGCTCGCGCACACGCGACATTATCCATCCGGTGTGCGTTAAGTAACGATGCAATAATATATTTACTGTAACAAAAGTTTGTAAATTTAACGCACCGAACTGTAAGTTTTGATGCAAAAACTGATATATTGAATTCAATGTACAATTGTGATGGAAAATTAATATACTTTTCCATACAAGTAAATTATTAAAAATAAAGTATCCCGAATGTCTTTGATAGACTGAACATTGATTTTTCATCACAATTTCACATGAATATTAATATGCCAGTTATTGCGTAAGACTTCAAGTCCGCTTACATACAAATTTCATACGAATTTGTTTCAGTCTTTCTATCCTGTGTGCGAGTTGTTATTGTCCTGCACTCGAGCGTTTCTTCCTCGTCCAAATTCCGCCCGCTGCTATTAACATACTAAGATAAGCAAAGATAAAAAATTCAGTTGAGCACGTATCGACAACGGAATTACAATGGAGGCGACAAATTAACATGCTAACGACGATCGTTCGGATCACCTGATGCCATTAAGGGATCATCGTGCTAATCGTCCCGCCGAAGCCAGAAAGGTTCACTTCGTATGCTCGATACAGCCAAAATACGTCCTTTTCGTTTCGGTCACGTGATATAGCGATTCGCCGAATGGTGTTGGCCTGACCAGAATTGTTCTCCGCAGCTTACTCTTGAGTCGTGAATACTTTAGCAAAGATCATGGGCATACGAATGATACATGGAAAGGAATCATCCCACGTTTATTTCCGTACAATGAATCCCTCTCGATTTCGTTGTAAACGATTAGAGGAGTGGGAAAAAGACTGACGCATAATCGACGTTTTTTCAGTACACGTTTCGCCGTGCGGGCCGAGTTTCGAAACGTCGCTTTGCTCCTTCCATTCCGCACTACTCCTTCTTCGGCACGCGAACCGAGCGGTTGACGTTACGCCTAAGTGGGTGTGGACTCCTCATTGAGCTGCCAGTGGTCGAAGTGGTAGGTTCGAGGCGCCTTTGTGTACTCCTTTTTCTCTCCGACGTTAAAAATATATTTTTCTTGTGCGGTGCGCGGCTCGTTGCGCAATCGATAAATTACTCTGCACACGCACGAGATCGCCAACTTTTCTTTTCTTCCCGAAGTTTTGTCCCAAAGTATCATCGGGTCGGCTCCGATCTGCGGGTTCTCGTGTGTGCGTTCGTTTGCCGTACGTGCGTCCGGGTCGCTCGTTGTTCTCTCGCCACCACGATAGCGCTACGCAGTTCTACGACCCGCAGAGCGTGACGTGTCGGTCGATAAATCCGCACCCGAAGACGCCGGCCGACCGTCCTGTCACTGCTCGCGACTGTTGACAATTTCGCATTGTTCCTTTTTTTCAGATAACACAGCGAACTAACGGGGAAACATCATGTCGCAACAACAGTACTATCCTTTCAAGGTCAGTCTCTGGAATCTCCGGCTCGTCCTTCGTGCTTTTTTCTTTCTTTTGTGCTCTACGATTTAACGCCCATGGGAGTCCATGACCCACTTCTCGAGCGCCTAGGCCGTACTGGCTGAATTACTATTTTTAAAATATTCTCGTGTTGCTTTCTTTCCGATTCTTTTTTTTTTTTTCTTTAGCAACGCTTTAAGCGTAGATTGCAAAAAAATCATATGAAATCAACCAATTTAAGTAAACCACGAAACTAATTCAAAAATAGACTCGATGAACACTTGACTACTTAATGTAAACTTACGAGATGCAGATACTATAAGTTGCAAGCTTCCTTTCAGTGGAAAATTATAATGATAATAGTAAAAAAATATTATGTACAGGACTGGAAGTTTTTATGCGAAAGCTGGTAAATTTGATTTAATGCACAATTACGATGAAAAATTAATATACCTTTTTATTGAAGTTAAAGTAAATTATTAAAAATGAAGTGTTTCCAATGTTTTTAATGCACAGAACATTAATTTTTCGTCGATATTGTACTTGTAATTCGATATACCAGTTTTTGCATAAAAACTTCCAGTCTGGTACATTAAATTCCATACGAATTTTGTTTACAGTGTACGTAAAAATAAAATACTACAACGAGTGTTCTGCCGATTTTCAGTGCACGCCGACGGTGTATCCGGCGGATCCGTTCGACGCTAATTTCGACGCGGCCATTTTGCGGAAGGCGATGAAGGGTTTCGGCACGGACGAGAAGGCGATAATCGACGTTCTGACGAGACGCGGAATAGTCCAGCGTCTGGAAATAGCCGAGGCGTACAAAACCCTTTATGGAAAGGATCTGATCAGCGACCTCAAGAGCGAGCTGACAGGAAAGCTGGAGGATGCTATTGTAGGTCTGATGACCCCGTTGCCGCACTATTACGCTAAAGAGCTGCACGACGCCGTCTCGGGAGCCGGAACCGACGAGGAGGCCATCGTCGAGATTCTCTGCACCCTGAGCAACTATGGAATCCGCACTATTGCGGCGTTCTACGAAAATCGTGAGTCTCGTTCGACCGTCGAATTATCGCCGCTCGATGGAATTGAGGGGGGGGGGGGGGGGGGGGGTGGTCTAATGGTCTACTGGCTAGACTGCATGCTAGACCGAAGTCTACGACATCGCGGGTTCGATTCCCGGTTCAACCTCCGTGTGTTTTTCCCGTCATATGCCGTTCTTTTTTTTTTTCTCATCCTGTGCAGGCCTGCATAAAAGTACTAGAAGAAATTCTTCGGGCACGATTACACGATTTGGTTAATCGACGAAATACAAAAAAAAAATCGATATATACAATAATTATTTAAATGTGACTCAAGATTTTTCAGAGTCATTTCAGATTTTTAATAGTGGCGATCAAAGAGTCATTTTTTTTAGTCACAAAATAATTATAAACGTATTTTTGAAAATCTAATAAAAAATTCGAGTCCTTTAGAGAGAGAGTTAGGTCGTATAAAAATATTAGTTCAGTCATACAAGAAATAGCGGGCTCGAATCAAGATGTGAAGGGTCAGAGCGAGGTCGGAATGTGAGGGAACGCCCGATATACATTGGCCAGCGCGGGCCATTCTCAGTGGCTAGATTATTTCCCACATTGAGAAAATTTTATAAACCGTCTAACCATCCGCGAATTTAATAGACGTGGTAACATTGACCGGCGCGCTTATACCTGTGGCCAATCCGGTTCACCTTCCATGTACTGCTAAAGGTCCGGTTAAATTGTTTGCACGAAGAAGAAGTAGGAATGCGAAAAAGAAGAATTATCAACTTGGTATTTAGCCTATGACCTAAAACGAACGACAAGGAAGAAGAAGAAGAATTATCAACGGACTCGGGAACAAGACCGACAGGAAACCGGCCGGCGTATCGGCTAACTCGCTGATACGTATTACGTACGCTCGCGCGAATGTACGGCCGTACGAGGTCACTCTCCCCGTCCGTTCAAGCTGCGAAAGTACCGAGGTGGCCCGATGACTGAGTTTCTATAATTATATACAACGGCTCGCTGTTAAAAAAGTGATGTCACCGCTTTTTACGAAGGCAGCAGTTTGTACTGTGGAGAGCCCACGAGCTGTGCGGATACATCTCATGTACGGTGTTGCCGATCAGCGAGAATTCTTGGTCACACAAGGATAACTCACGGACACGTACGTGTCTCGGTAGCGTCGCTATGGAGGAGCATTGTCGAGCCTACATCTTTTCGCGGTCTCTCGAGACCTCGAATTCCTCGGTCGTTAACGTCAATTTATTCTCGTAATTCGTTCGGACCATATATTTTTATTTTGTTTCCTCATAGAGGAAGACGTTTTCTTTAAAAAAATCGAGATTTTAGTGTCGACTACTCGAAATAATGCAAAACGTCGAGAAGAAGGAAGTCAACAATACAGAAAATGCTTTCTTATGGAAGAAGCTTTGCGAATAAAGGAACATTGTGAGAAAGTCGTATGGAAATTTTAATTTGCAACTTTAATAGAGAGCCACATAAAAATTTCAATTTTCAACTTTTATGAGAAAGCCATATGAAAATTCAATTTTTAACATTTATGCGGAAGCGATATGAAGATTTTTATTTTCAACTTTCATGAGTTTTGCGATGTGGAAGTTTCAATTTTTTTTTTAAATATGGACGCAATATAAAAATTGCAATTTTAAACTTTTTTTTCTTCTGTTTCCAGTGTACGGAAAGGCACTCGAGAGCGACCTTAAGTGCGATACCTCGGGCCACTTTAAGAGACTGGTAGTCTCACTGTGCCAGGCTAATCGGGACGAGAACCAGGGCGTCGATCAAGAGCAGGCCGCCACCGACGCCAATAATCTCTTCGAAGCTGGTGAGTGTAATCCCCCTTGTGTTTGCTTCCGTTAAATAGTTTGGCGCCTTTAATATTTATTTTTATATTATAGGGGAGAAGCAATGGGGAACCGACGAGTCTCAGTTCAATGCTATTCTGGTTAGCCGAAGCTATCAACAGCTCCGTCAGACCTTCCTCGAGTACGAAAAAATATCCGGTCACGACATCGAAGTTGCCATAAAGAAAGAATTTTCCGGCAGCATCGAGAAGGGGCTTCTCGGAATCGGTGAGTTCATCGTGCCAACGTGAACGCTCGATTTTTTTTTTTTGCTTCCTCATAGAGGAAGCTACGTTTTAAAGAAAAAAAAATCGAGATTTTAATGAAAACATGTTCGGAATGTTCCAAAACGTCGAAAAATCACATTTAGAAAACATTTCGTCCCATTTAGAAAAAGTGTGCGTGTGTGGAATATGGAAATTTCGATTTTTAATTTTTGAGGACTTCAATTGTTTTCTTTTTAATATCTCTGCTCGGTAATCGGGGTAATTTTCTGATTTCTTGCTACAGTGAAATGCGTCAAGTCTAAGGTCGGCTTCTTCGCGGAGAGACTTCACGCTAGCATGCACGGTATCGGAACGAAAGATCGCACGCTAATACGGATCATAGTTTCGCGAAGCGAGATCGATCTCGGCGATATCAAGAAGACCTTCGAGGAGCGTTACGGAAAGTCGCTCGAGAGCTGGATCGCCGTAAGTCCACATCGATTTTATTTTATATCGCTTTGCAATGAGAAAATAATGATCCAGGGAGTAACATGGCCTTGTGCTTTTCTCTTTTTCTTTACAGGGAGACACCTCCGGCGACTACAAGAAAGCACTTCTTTCGCTCGTGTCAACATAGAGATCGGTTTTTCAAGAAGTATAAAAAAAAACACACTCTGCGTGTAACTTTGATCCGTCACAAGCTTGTGTATCCACGCGATGTGTTCAAGCGAATCGCTTAATCTTTTTTACAATTTAAAAAACCGCACAATCGACCACCTCGCTCAGTCAATCATCCCTCGGGAAAATTGTTCGTCACGCATTGCCGGCCTATTATGTAAAGCGATATAAGGAATCTCTTAAATTATAATTACGTTTGCGGTGCACTGTACGCGTAACTATTGGGGAGGGACGAACGTATTAATCGTAAAAAGTCTGTCACCGGAAACGTAAGGTTAATAACTGCCTCGATCGCAGTCACTCCAACCGTCGCGTTTCGCGAAAGATATTTTTGTTTCAGGGACTATCGATATCATTTTTACCGGCGACGCATCGGGACGGTCGTTGCATTTACGTATCGTACAATCTCGTGTATTACTAAAGTTCACAATCTTGGGACGGGAAAAACGTTGAGAATATCTTACCGTTGGGAGAGAGAAGAAAAAAACAGAAAAGAGTTATAAAAATTATATTTTCTACACATTGTTAAACATATACTTCAAACTCGTGCGTTACTCGCTATGTTATCGGCTTCGTATGAACACATACATATAGATAAAAAAAATATTTTTTACGAGATTATTGTGAAAAAATCTTATATCGCCTATTAATGTCTCAAGTATTTTTTGTATAGAAAACAGACAAGCTGTTATTTGTTCCGAAGTTATAAATTTCCGCAAATATTCGTGTTTGCTGTTCACTCGTTGCCCGTACAATGAATAACGCTCATCTATATAAAAATGTTGTTCCCCGAGTCATCGTATTCGCGGTTAACCTTCCTCTTATCTTTCAACGTTTAAAAAAAGCTTAAAAATATATATTTATCTTATCCGGTAAGTACAACCCCGTTGACCTTCCGTAACGCGTATATATATTTTCCTTATTCAGTCCAATTTAAAAACCATGATCTGTTCGGGGTAAAAATTCCGAAACCCTCGTATCGTCCTTGCATCGCCTAATGATTCAATGATTTAAGAATCGAAAAATAATCCTCAAATCATCCACGAACCATCCTTGGTCAACTACGAATTCAATGTTCCAGGAATCGAAAAGAAACGATCCTTGAATCACAGCTGTATCTGCCTCGAAACACCCGAGAGTCCTCTAACACCGGAAACATTATGAATCCTCGAACCACACTTGAATCATCCTTAAGCATGCGGCCCAAACCCAGGATGCGAAATTTCGCATCTTTGACGACTTCTGACTGGGTGCAGAGAATGGATCTTGAAGATCGATCGGTGGTGATCGTGCTGCTGAGGTCTCTTCCGGTAAAACTTGCTCGGATGGCTCGTCTTCCGATAGTTTCCCGGCCTCCGTACTACCGCAATCCCTCACAGAAGCTAGCGCTATGACTTCCTCGACTTTCACCGTCAGCAGTTTAAGTAAATTACCGATACTCGGTGACTCCTCGAGAATCTTACGATTGTGGGCTTCCACATCAGGCAGTTTCTCAAAGCCGGCAAATAAATTGTAGAGCATAGTGTCGTTGAAGTGATCACCGATATTCACCGGTTCGTACGGATAACCCAGCAGCGCATTGAGATGAGTGGCATCCGTTACGCAACTAAGAAACTGAGCGAACACGTGAAAGATCGTAACGTCAAATTTTTGAGAATTCTTGCGGAGCTCCTCGTCCATCGCGCAAAGTTCGATGATTATCGGAGCTGCGAACAGACAGTCGTCATGACGCACGAATTTCAGCGCTTCGACTATCGATTCGAGCTCCGCCTCGTCGGACTTTCGCTTTCCGCCCATTTTTTTTTTGCCTCTCTTTTTCGAGGCTTTTCCCTTGTCCGCCTCATCGGACTTTCCGACCTGCCGTTTCGACTTCAACTCCACGAAAGTTTCGCCGTAATCGTCGTCGAACAATTCCATGGATCGATACATGCCGATTTTTCGGTCGACGACGCCCGAGAGCATGCCGAAGAGTACAGCGTGCATGTGGCACGAGTTCCGCGGCGGTTCGTCGGGTCGTCGCATCCAGTATACAATAGCTATCACGTACAGTCTCCATTCGTCCGGGACATCGTCCATGAGCGCTTCCAGGCCAGATATTTCCAGGGTGTCGTCGAATATTCGCTTCCTCACGAGCGTCGGTGCCTCGGCGAGGTCGCTGAGCGCGGGAAAGGTCATCGTGCGTGTACCCTTCACCGTGTCCGCGTGCCGGTCGACCAAGAGCGTTCCGTCGCGTATCGTGTACGTCAAGCCCCGAGCGGAATCGTCCGGACGACCGGCGACGAGCAGGCCGTGGATGACTCCGACTATCTTCATGCTCACGAAGGCGGCGCTCGGATACTTAAAATTCTCCATCTGGACGGCAACGTTGAACCTCCCGTAGGCCATCATGTTCACGAAGTACGCCGGTAAATTACCGACGCGATAACGACGCTCGAACCACGCCGGCCAGGTGGCGACAAGTTCGACATCGGAGACCCGCTCGAGGACCGGCTTGGCTCTTTCCGTTTCTTCCCTCGAGCTCGGATCCTCGCTCGCAGCCAACTGCGCCTCGCTCCAGAATTTACTTGCGTCCAGCGTTTCCACGTCTCCGGAGAAGCGAAATTTCTTGTGTTCCGGACACTCCGTCGTCTCGGTTCTGCATTCTCCGGGCAGTGCCAACGGCCAGCGAATCGTGCACGGCAGCGTTAAGTATCCGTTGACCACGAGCTCGATTGTACGGAGCAGTTGTTCGCGACGATTCTTCGGCGTCTTGGCGAGTATCGCCGCGGTCGCCTCCTCGAGATTGTACCTGCACAGCCATCCGAACACCGTGTCTATTCTCCGCTGCTCGACGCAGTACAATCTCTCGCTCTTCGACGATAGCTCGATGCCTGCGAAAAATCTGTCGAGGGTGTCTCTCGTCGTGTAGTCGTTTCCGAGAAGGACGGCTGCGAGCGGCAGAGTCGACAAGTCGAAGTCCGGAAACGATTTCGATATGAATTCCGGCCTGAAGAGTTCGCAGCCCAGCACGTAGCCGTCGCCCCGCGGATCGCTCGCTATGAACGTCTTCAGGGATTCGACGGGTATGTACTTCACACCGAAAATGTAGAAGTCCGAGTCGGCGCTGAGCACGGGACAGTCGAGCATCTTCGCCGCGGTGGCGATGCTGGCGTCGGCTTCGAAGACGCATCGCACCGTCTGCACTTCTTCTCGCTTAAGGACAGCCTCGAAGACAACGCCCACGGCCAACGGGAGGATCTTCGAAGGAGCCTCGAAATTCAGTGTGTAGCTGGCTATCTTCTTCATGTGCAATTCCTTCCTGATGGCCAGAGTTTCGATTTTCTTCGCCTCGGATCCTCCGTCCAGAATCACTATGGGTGTTACTTTGCAATGGCCCAGTCGATCGAAGAAGAGAGAGACCCGTCGTGAGAATATGTCGAGATCACCGACGTAGGAGTTGCGACAAGTCGAGAGGAACAAGTTCGCCGCCACGGCCGATCCGTCGATTATCACAAAACCACCGTGCAACTCGTGATAGACCATGAACTCGGGATTTTTTTCTATGTACGTCCTCAGACCTCGAATACCCATTTTTTTTTTAGTAACTTCTTCTTATGGACTCTTGGAAGCTTCTCTGGCTTTGCCAGTCAACGCGATCGGTTGAGGATAGACGATCGTTTAACGTCTTTCCGGGAAGAGAGCAGTCTTCGAGAGTCGTCGCGAGGGAATCGATGGGTAAGGTGTGCGTGAGCGCGAACGAGCGATAGCGAGAACGGAGCGCGAGAGCGGCGATTGCAGTGCGAGCGCGAACGAGCGATAACGTGTACGGAGAGCGTGAGCGACGAGTACAGAGAGCGCGAGCAATCTTATTGTGTGATCCTGATAAATCGGTATTCTCGTGTTTCAATTACCGCGCGAGTTACGCGTTACCGGTGAGAGCCCGGCGTTATTGCGAAGCCCCCGAAACGTGTCAGCGGGACACGTTTGACACGATGATGTTCAAACTCCAAGAGCTCGATTTTCCAATGTTGTTGCCGAGCTGCTCGAGCGTTTTGTGCCGCTACAATAGTGATACTGTTCGAATCCACTCGTCGGGTGTCTCGTCGACCTTCGTCCCGGTAAATCGTCACTGTTCTTGCCCTTCTCGTCGCACATTCTCAGCAGCTCTGCGGTTTATTTTTTATGGTATTTTTTATTACAGCTAGGCACCGTAAAAACGGTCGCCAGGAAACTCCTGCAGTTCGAGCTATGTGGGCGATACGTGGAGCGCATCGGCAAATATCGGTGGAACTCCGCTACCAGGGCAGCTAACAATGTAGCACGGAATATTTTGAAAACGTTTCGGAAATATTTTCGATCTTTCAAACAATCCGAAATATTTGTGAAATGTATGGAAATAGATATTTCGAGATATTCTACCTAAATATTGCGGCGAAACATTTATAAAATATTTTAGAAATAGTTGAAATCTCACGAAATATTTCTGAAGTATATGGAAATCATACTTTAAAGTATTCGACTAGACTTTGAAGTATACTTTAAAGTATTCGACTAGACTTTGAAGTATACTTTAAAGTATTCGAGTATGTTTCTGAAATATTCCGACTGAACATTTATAAAATATTTCAGAAACATACCTTAATCTTTCATACGTCCGAAATATTTCTGAAACGATGAAAAAATATTTTTGAAGAGGGCTGAAGGACTCCGGTCGGTGGCCCATTCGCAATGTCAATAAAAGCGACTTGACAACAAGACATGTTGGAGATCGTAGATATGAAGATGAAGATATTTTTGTTTCAGGAGCGTGTGAGCGTGTGTACGCGTGTGAGCGTGTGTACGCGTGCGAGCGTGTGTATGTAGATACGTATGAGCCTCTATGTATTTGGACTATTTGTCTCACGCGTTGTAAGAATCGCTGCGGCGCGCGCAATGTGACACAACTGGACGACGGTTTCCGAAAAAAGGGATTCGGCAGTTCGACCCGAGATCTCGTGCCTGCGGCACGTTGCTTTATACCGACAAACAAATAAATTATGTCGTGTTCGATATCAGAACTGAGTTTACTACTTATTCAAAAATTCACCTCTTACACTTTACATACGTTCCGAAGCCAGAAGAGAATGCGCGCGACTGTACGCTAATTAGGAAGACTAATTAAAATTTACTATTTTGTTTCGAGGTGTAAAAAGGAGCAACCCGAGAATAAAATATCAATATCAATATCGATAACTTGAAACCTGTAGTCCGGTCAGCATCTGCTACCTCAGTTTTTACGGTATTGCAGTTGCATCGCATTGATGAGAGTAATTTAATAAAGAATCAGTTTGTTTCGTGTGTTACAAATTAAATAAGTCTCAAACCTCACACTTCTGCTGAGAATCAGAAGGGCGTATTCCGGACCGTTTGACACGTTATACGACGCAGCTTACGCCTCTCTGTTTCTTAGCAGTCGTTACGTCCATAGATCGCGCCAACGATCTGCCGATTTCCTTTTCGGCATTAGTTTATATCGGACGATGTGGAGCCTTTGATCTGCCAGCCCTTATACCATCGTCTGTGATCTGAATACGTAATTTTAGCAGCACGTCAATGATAAGCTCGTAATTGTAGAGATACTTGTTAAACGAGGATAGAAAAGTAAAACGTACTTCGAACATAATCGAAATCTGTGGCATCGTCGGAGATTTCAGTATTCTGGCCGCGAACGCGGAATCGCCCAGTCGAGCTACGACGAGCCTTCTGTGCGAGCGATGAGCCACCAGTTGCCCACCGGCGCTCGCGTAGACTATCTCACCCTTGCTGTCGATGTGCGAGCGAAGCTCGTTCACGACGAGAGCCTTCAAAATAAAATAAAATAAAATAAAATAAAATAAAATAAAATAAAATAAAATAAAATAAAATAAAATAAAATAAAATAAAATAAAATAAAATAAAATAAAATAAAATAAAATAAAATAAAATAAAATAAAATAAAATAAAATAAAATAAAATAAAATAAAATAAAATAAAATAAAATAAAATAAACCAGCAGGAAGCTTATTGACGAAGGCTGAACGCAAATCTTACTCACGGCGACGTTATGCCGAGCCGTGATCTTCTGCAGCTCGTCGAATATGCGAAAGTAATATTGCGTTCGCTGCCATCCATCCGTGAGAGAGCACAGCACCGGTAGCGACAAGCTGTCGATAATTACAACTCGGATCTAAATCAGATAAATGATTGAATCATATAAACCAAGTTGTTTATCCTCGAATTTTGCAGTACGATATCACGAACCTTCGAATCGGCGCTCAGATGATTATTCAAATCGCAAACAACCGACTGCAAGTCATCCAAAGTCCGAGGCGAGACGACGTTGATTCCCCTCAAAATCTCTTTCGCGTCGAGACTCGCGTTTGGAAATCGTTTCTGGCATCCCCTGATTATATCTGAGAAACAACGTAAACGTGTCGATTATCGCTGGCGTGTGATATTCCATACTCGACAAGGCCAATTAATCATCTCATTTAATCGTCCGATTGATTGTCTATACAATTATTTTATTTTCGATGCGTTAAAAAAGTACAGATCAGAATTAACTTTTAATCGCGCGAATGTTCGGTCGATAACGTAGGATTCGCGGCATTCACGAGAACGAAGAATGGATTTTATCGAACGACGAATCGCGACTGCGTATGAGCTCGCTGCAAATCTTCCTCGGCCGGTTTGTTCTCCGAAATTTCGTCGCTCGTTCTCTTCTTTTTGTTCGTCCCTGCTGGCCGTTTTTGCACGGAGAAAAATTCCCTGCCTTTTCCCTGATCAATAAAAAAATATCTCTGACCAAACTTCTAACGATTTCTATCTTTTTAGATAAAAAATGCAAATGAAAATGCCTAATTGCTGTATTAATATTTAATTCTGTTTGTTTCAAGATGTTCCCAATTTTTTTTTTCAAGGCTTCCTTTTATGTAATTTTTTCTTTATTTATAGAAAGTTTGGCGACAATTTACAGTTTCTCCGACCAAATTTTTCTTTCCCTGATTTTTCCATCGATAACGTTGGATTCGCCGAAATTCACGACGATACTCCGAGAACGGAGAATGGATTTTGTCGATCGACGAATCGCGACTGCGGATCGGCGCACTGTACGTCCTCCTCTCCTGGTTTCTCCTCGGAGGCTTCGTCGCTCGTTCTCTTCTTTTTCTTTCGTCTCTTCGCGCCTCTCCCCGCGTTTGGATCGACGACAACAGCTCCGATCATTTCCTTCACTTTCTCGGCGAGCAATTTCACGAGGGCCAACAGACTCGGCGAGTTCTCAAGAGTCACGGCAATGTAGGCCTCGACGTCGGATCGCCTCTTGAAGTTGACGTACAAATTATAGAGCATAGTTCCGTTGTACAACTCCGAGACGATCGGAGCTTCGTACGGACAGCCCAGCAGCGCGTTGAGATCAGTGACGTAAGTAACGCAGCCCTGAAACTGCGAGAATACGTGAACGATACCGGGACTGAATTTGCGAGGGCACTCGCAGAGCTGCTGGTCCATCGTGCAATTGTTGACGAAGAACGGAGCGGCGAGCAAACAATCGCTCTTGTCGACCGCTTCGAGAGCCTCGACTATGGATTCAGCTTTGCAAGCCTCGGACTTCCGGTTCTTCCGGTTCGATTCTGTTTCCGCAATCTTTCTTCTGTGCGATTTGTTGAGCGTATACATGGTTCGATGATAGCCGATTTTTTCGTCCACCACGCCGAGCAGCATCGTGAAGAGAAGAGCGTGCATGTGGCACGAGTTTCGAGGCGGCACGTCCGGTCGGGTCATCCAGTAGACGATCGCCGCGACGTAAACTCTCCATCGAGCCGGAAGAGCTTCGATGAGATCCTTCTTGCCCTTTATCTCCAGAGTATCGTCGAAAATCCGTTTTCTCGTCTCGATCGGTGCGTCGCGCAGATCGGCGAGGGCCGGAAAGTTTCCGGAAGTCGTGCCGCGAACGGTCTCCACGCGACGACGAACGTAACTCGTTCCCTCGCGAATAACGTACGACAACCCCACGTCGGATTCTCCTCGTCCGGCTACGAGCAGACCGTCGATTACTCCGAGGATTTTCAGACTCATTTCGAGGGCGCTCGGCAAATCGAAGTCCTCGATCTGCACCGAAACGGCGAACATCCGGCGATGTATCATGTCGATGAAGTAAGCCGGAAAAGCGGCGACGCTCTGATCGTGCTTGAACCAGTCGGGCCACGTGTCGGTGAAGTCGTCGCTGCCCTCCCGCAAGTCGGAGGCCAGGTCGGCCTCCTCGTCCGTTTCGTTGTCCGAGCTCGAGTTCTCGCACGCTGCGGGCCGATCCTCTCGCCAGAGCTGGCGGGAGTCCAGAGTATCGAGGTTGCCCTGAAACTTGAATCTCCTCTCGCGCCTCGTCGTCGACGCGGCCCGGTACTCCGTTTCCAGGCCCAAGGGCAACATTATCTCGGACGGCAGCGTTAGGTAACCGTCGATGTTAGTCTCCATGATGTCCAGTACTTTCCGCCGACGTTTCCTGGGTAACTTGCTCAGTATCGCGGCGACCGCGTCGTTGAGGTCGTAGTTTCTGAGCCACCTGAGCGTCGTGTGAATCCTCCTCTGGCCCTCGTTGTAGAGCCTCTGATTCTGGCCGGAGAGCTTGAGGCAGCTGTAGAAGTTCTCGAAGATCTTGCTCTTGACGTAGTCGTTTCCGAGGAGAATCGCCGCGAGAGGGAGGACCGATTGATCGAGACCTAGAAAAGCTTTGAATAAATTGTCGACCCTGAAGAGCTTGCAGCGCTTCGCGTACCCTCCCGAAGACGTCTTGACGACGTAGGGTTCCAGGGTGTTAAAGGGCACGAACTTTACACCGAAGATACAAAAGTCCGAGTCGTAGCTGAGGACGGGGCAGTCGAGGACTTTGGCGACTCCGGCGATGGCCGAGTCGGCCTCGAGGGTGGTGCGGGCGAGCTTCACGCCCTTCCGTCGCAGGGTGGAGATGAAGACGGGCATCATCGCGAGAGGCATGAACTTGATCTGATCCTGGGAAGCCGGTGTGTAACAAATCGCAGACTCCAGTTTCTTCTTCATCCTGGCGTAGGTGGTCTTCATTTTTTTGTCCTCTCGGCCGCCGTCGAAGATCACGAGCGGGGTAACATCGCATTTTTGTAGCTCGTCGAAGAACTTGTCAACGCAGTGGGCGTATCTGTCGTAATCGCCGCCGAACGCGCAATTGCACCTTGAAGAGATGTACAATTGGGCCGCCAAGCTGTGACCGTCGATGACGAGGTAACCGCCGTGCAACTCGTGAGGCTCGATGTAATCGGGATTGCGAATTATGTACGTCATCAAACCTCGGATACCCATTTTTGCGTAATCGAATATTTCCTGATCGACGAGGTGAATGTGTCCAGCTTCGAATCAAAAGTGTCCCCGGACTCGGAGACTTCGGTGGACGTGAAACTTTCCGTGAATGCAAATCTTTCTGTGGGCTTGAAAATTTCTGTAGTCTCGAAGATTTCCGTGGGCTCAATGATTTTCGTGGGCTCAAAGGCTTCCGTGGCCTCAAAAGATTTCCGTCGGCTCAAAGGTTTCTGTGGGCATGAAAGCTTCAGTGGACTCAGAGATTTCGGTGAGCTCAAAGGTTTTGTGGGCTCAAAGGTTTCCTCGGGCTCGAAGATTTCCTTGGACTCGAAAATTTCTTCGGATCCGAAAGTTTCCGTGGGTACAAAATTTTCCCCGGGCTCGAAAGTTTCCGTGCCCTAGAAAGAGTTTCGACGAGCACGTCGGGCCGCACTTCTGTAGGTTACGTACAGTTTGTTTATGTGTCCATCGGTAAAGTCGCGACGCGGACCTCGACAATTGCGTCACCACTCCCCGCCCGTGTGGCGGGCAAACAACAAGTGTCGGCGGAGAATGCCGGACTCCGAGGGAAACTCGTTATCGCGATAATCGGACGCTACGTCACGAAGTGTCGACAATGCTCTGGTCGTCGTCCGTCCAGTGACAGTCATACGGTAGGAAACGATGCGAGACGACGAACGACGATGTGCGATTTCACGGAGCACATGTATTTCTATTCCAACGCGTGTCACGTGTGCCGAGCTTATGGAAATAACGTCCAACTGAAGCGATGCTCGGGCTGCAAGATGATCGCCTACTGCAGCAGGGAACATCAGGCGAAACACTGGCAGCTGCACAAGGACCTGTGCAAGTCGCTGGCCGGCGTGGTCAAGCAAGCCGGAAGCGCTTTCGGCCTCAGGGCAAAACGCGAGTCGAGCATGGAATCCTGGACGCGCGCGAAGACCAACTTGATGCTCCTCGTTCAAATGAAACTCGGACGAAAACTGCTGCCTTACGAGACCGAGATGTTCAAGTTCCCTCGGGCCTGCACCGTCTGCCACGAGACCGATTCGCAGAGACTCGTCGACTGTCCGGACTGCCCCGGAACGAGCTTCTGCTCCGACCATAAAACGAACAACTCCCACTCAGCGAAATGCGACGATCTGAGACTCTGCTTCGAAATCGAGACAGGAGAGATGAATTTCTCGAAACCGATCGAAAAAACCGTCGACAATTGCCACTTCGGCAGAGGAGACGTTCCAAAAAATATGCGGGAGGTCGTCGACCTTTGCGCGGGGTGCGAGCGAGACGTTACCGTTGCGAACGGAGTCTGGGACGTTCGCGTCTCGGAGTATCTCACCAGGCCGCTGACCTTCCTGCGCGCGATGGAAATACTGAACGTTGAAAAATTGGCTCGAGTCACCGTTCATGTGATCGGCGCCAACGCCATAGAGACCGAGAGTCTGACGTACTGGGAAACTTTGCTGCACTGCCGAGAGGTCATAGAGGAGCTCACGATCGTTCTCGTCGGGCCGGAACTGCGTCAGCAGAGTTACAGAATGAATCTCTGCGAACGCTGCGCTGCGAGAAATGCAAAAATTTATGTCCAGACGGTGAACTCGCTGTACGCAGACTACGTCGTGAGCAAAGCCTTCGTGCGAGCGAATTACATAATCGGGTTCAATCTGGGAATTCACGAATACGAGGATCATTCTTCGGCGAACGACACGTGGTCGACTTCGATAAAGGAATTGGCTAAACAGGACTGTCCGGTGGTCATGACGTCGTACACTTTGCAAGAGTCTCACGAGGAGAGGAAGAGGCTGGGTGTCGTACTGGGCGGTCGGGTAGATTTCTGCTACACCGGCAAAAACCCCTTTTCGAGCTTGAGGCCTTACAGGGATTTTGAATCCGAAGATTTCTTCTACCAGAACAATTACATGACCGTTTACAAAAAAATCGAGTCGAGGTAAAGGTTTTTTTTCTCCACCTTTAACTCTTATGGGTGAAAAGCCCGAGTTATCGAATTGTTCTCCGTGAAAACTGCATGGCCAGAAACGTGACAATTTACACCCAGACCATGGACACGCTCTGCGCCGACTACACAGCCAGCAAAACGTTTGTGGACCCAAATTACATAATCAGGTTCAATCTGGAAATTCACGAGTACGAAGATCATTCTTCAGCCAACGCCACAGGCTCGACATTGATTCAAGAGTTAGCTAAAGAGGATTGTCCAGTATTCTTGACGTCGTACGCTTTGCAAGAATCTCACGACGAGACAACGTGGCTGTCTTTCGTACGACGTCGGATAGATTTCTGCTATACCGGCAAGAACTCATTTTCGAATTTGCGGCCTTACAGGGATTTCGAATCCAAAGATTTTTTCTACCAAAACAATTCCACGACAGTTTACAAAAAAAAAATAGAGTCAAGGTAAAGTGTTTTTTTTTTCTTACCTTCGACTCTCGCGGGTGAAAAGCCGTTTCTCGTGTCTATGTAGAGACTGCGGCTGTTGAGACCTCCACATTCCTCGGGCAGTCCGGACACCACGCTTGTCTGCATACTAAACCGTATTTTTTTTTTATTTTTTTTTTTACATAAACATTTGTAAAGTTTTTTCTATCGCATATACAGCACAAATATTTGTACCACTTTTGTACCGACGAAACAATGTAAGAACGTCGTTTATCGTAATACAAACTAATTGAATCATGACTCACCAGATTTGCGTTTTACCCGACCCGTGCGCACCGCAAATTTCGGTTATTGCGCCGCACAGCAGACCACCGTCGAGAATAGTATCGAGAGCGTCGCAGAATGTTGTCGCGCGATCGCTTCGCAATTCTTCCTGAGTAAACAAACGAGTCTATTACTGCAGACGGATCTATCGTTACAACACTACGGAAGATAAAAAAAGATGCAGCGGAACAAGGTACATACATTTTTATCCGACACTACACTACACAGAAGCGGATCAACAAGTGGACACTTAAATTTTGTAAACAATAATAATAATAGTAAGAACTGGCATTGCGTACTTGCCAGAGATCAAGGGCCGACACGGTTGCCGGTACCGGTGTCGAAACTTCTCTGCCATACTTCGCCGAGTCTGCAAGCCAATAAACACATGCGTAATACGCATATTAGCATGAGTATGTTTACGTTTTAGTTTGCTATGCATCGCTTACTCTGCGAGCCAACAAACGTATCCGCAATACGTGCGTTGACAAGACTATGTTTACGTTCTAACTAAGGTAATCCTTGCAGCTAAAGAACTGCGTCATGGAGTCCAGTGACGGATACGCGACGAAACGTAGGCAGTCAGTTTTTAACTCGACAACAAATACCGGGACTTTTTGCCGATCGCAAACGACTATGCCTTCTTTTAAACACAAAAACGACACGCATGCTCGTAATAAATGTTCTTCTGCTTAAACAAAAAAAAAAACACTTCAAGGTACGTCTGTGCATTTATTGAGATTTTCTTTAGCACATTAAACGAATTTAAAGAAACAGGCTGGACTTTTACATGTTCATATGATAAGTTCGTATGAAATTTATATATGGACACACGAAACTATACAAGAATTTATAAGAAGAAATAAAAATGGTATTCGGTTATCGGGATGCAGACTTTATAAGTGTTACAATTCCTTTCTGTAATGTTTAATAATAATCATTGTAGGGTTGATAAAAAAGTACATCCAGAAATATACAAGAACATCGGATCATGGGAGCTTCTCCTTCAGTCGACAGACTGACTGACTAACGATAATAATAATAATGATAACAATAATAATAACATTAATGAGTCTCGACAAATTTTAGGTCCTCGTTGAACAAGGACCGAGTACATGAATCGCCAAAGCGCAAAAGCCGGGAGTTACGCCTTTCACAACGATCGCGTGACTTTGTCTGTTTTCTCCCTAATCCAGTATTCTCCGAAACGCAAAAAAAAAAAATCTGTCGCCAAAATTCGACAAGCAGTTTCTCTGAATCGCGACCTGTCTCTCATTTTCGCCTAAGGCGAATAAGTGGATCAGGCCGGTAAATCTAATTACCTCGAGCGTTGGCGATGTCCTCGACGTACGTACAGGCCGATTTGCCGAGTTCCAATATCGCGCTCTTCGACAGAGTGAGCGTTGAAATCGGTCGCAGCATGATTTCTTTTTTTTTTATCGCTAATCGCGTTTACGCGAAAAAAGGCGACCGGTCCGAGCACGCCGCGAGGGAACGAGGGAGCGATGGGGATCGCCACGATCAGCTGGTACCAGGGATGTGTCCGAACAGCTGTCCCGTTGGCGCTCTAACGCGCTGCGCAATCGCGCATCAGCCCACCTCTCTCGGTCGTTTTTATCTAGACTACGAACAATCGTTCGGCACGGTCATTATTATTGTTATCGCGGAACCGCCAGTTGACTTTTGTCCTCGGGTTTATCCGCTCGGGCGAAAAATCTAAAAAAAAACGCAAAACAACATTTTACTACAATGTTTTCTTTTAACGATTAAATTTTTTTTTTTGTCGCGCCGCGAGCCGGGATCTTTACCATTATTTTTTATATGCATCTTATCGAGGAAACAACAACCCCGTGGCATGGCTCCCAGTCGACTGGATGCCGTTTATCGCAGTATATTGCTAACGAAGTTCTTCACCAAGGGATGGGGCAATCCGGACAGTTTACGAAGGTGAGCCGAAACGAGCCCCGTGGAATCCGCCTTGTTTTCCTCCGTGACGTTTGCACGCGACGAGGGTTGTTGCAATCGTCGAAGTCGCGTTGGTCAACACGACCCAAAAATATCGTCGTCTCGCGCGACCGTCATGCCCCGACGGATCCGATCGCTTCTTCGAACGATATCATAATCGCCGGATTGAATGAAAAATTTTACCTCTCTAATGTTATTAATTTTTCTTTTTTGTTCACAGAATTTTTGCATTCAGGAAGGTGGTCGCGAATAGAGAAGCGTGCTACAATCTCATACCACGCGATTACGCCGTAACGATCACCAAGGTAACTTTGTTGCTCGTGTCTGCGAATGGGCTTGGAGCTTTGTCATTGCCGGACTCAAGATTTTTTTTTTTTTTCTGCAGGATGAAGAATGGTCGGATTGTCATATACTGGAAGGATGCTTCAAAAGTCCGTTCGAGCATCATCTTCCGGACATCATGCCGGAGGAAACGAAGACGTCTTATTTTCAGCTGATTTTACCGCTGCACTGGAGTTCACAAAAGATCAAGCCCGTCTGCCTGCATCTCGCGGGCACCGGCGATCATGTAAATACTGACCTATCCGGATAATTGCTGCACAGTGAAAAAGGTTTGTGCGTTCAACGAACGTTTGTTGTCCGGAAATGTTCATATGCTTTTTTCTTAATTTTAATTTAAATTTGGTTTTTTTTTCATTTTTTTTTTGTTGAGAGACTATTTTTTTCGTCAATCAAATTTTTTTTCAGAGTATCACAAGTATCACTCGATGCATCGAGTACTTTTTGTAGTTGAAGAATTTCTCAAGGACTTTTTTCAAGTACTTTTCGCAATTAGGTTCGTCGCGTTAAGCGTTATTCAAGGTTTAAACAAAAAAGATGCAAAGTGATTTGCTTGTGGCTTCCTCATTGACAAAAATCGCGAAATGAAATTTTCGTGATTCGTCATTTTGAGACTATTTTTGAAATGTATACTTAACTGTTTTTTCTCACAAAAAAAACTTTATAAAAATCTCATTTAAAAAAACGAAAAGTGTCCCTTCTCGTCCCGTTTCCTTAGTTTTAAAGATATTTTTTTAAATAAAAAAACGTTAAATTCGATTTTTCATAAAAGTTTGAGTTTCATAAAAAATCATTTTTTCAAGGAAGTTTAGTAAAATAAATTATTTTTAATTATAATTATTGAAAAGTGTAGAAAGATAATCATACATTAATAGCAACAGGATGTCGCGCTACTCATCGAGTATCCGCAATGCTAGCGTGTACTCAAAAAGTATCTGTACTTGATACTTGAAACCGTCAAATAGTACTTGAAGTACGAAAAAGTACTTGTGCACTTCAAGTACGTACCTGAAGTACCAAACAAGTACTGCCCAGTTCAAATTTTTTTAATTACCCAAAAAATTAGTAAAAAATGTGTGGACAACAAATGTTTGTTAGATGTGCAAACCTTTTTTGCGGTGAACGGACAAACAGCCGATGTACACTAACATATTTGGTACTTTGCAGTATTTCTGGAGAAGGAGAAATCTGATCGCTAAACCGTTGCTCAGAGAAGCCGGAATTGGTTCGCTGTTGCTCGAAAATCCGTTCTACGGCCTGAGGAAGCCCAAAGATCAAATGTAAGAAAAGATGAACGCCGGAGAGGTTTGTACAATGAGAAACCGAGACGGTATCGCGTTTCACGAAGGCTGAATATTTATAGATAAAGTATTTGATGTCGACAGACGTTCGAATTTGCACAATGTCTCTGATATATTCATCATGGGAGGCTGTCTGATAATGGAATCTATCGTGCTGCTGAATTGGTGCGAGCAGCAGGGTTTCGGCCCGCTCGGCCTCACCGGATTGTCCATGGGTGGTCACGTCAGTCCATTATCCGTTTAAACTCCAACGAAACCGATTCGTTGAGTTTTCTTAGTACCAAAAACAAAAAAAATTAATCTCCTTGTTTTTTTTTCTCGTAATTCTTGCAGATGGCTTCGCTAGCGGCTACGAATTGGCCGAAGCCTATACCTCTGATTCCTTGCCTTTCGTGGTCGACGGCCTCGCCCGTTTTTACCGACGGCGTTATGAGCTCGTCGATAAACTGGCAGCTCCTGGAGTCCCAGTACTTCGCGAACGAGGTCTATCAAAACGATCTCGCTAAAATGGTCAAGATAATCGATCAAGACGTAAGCGACAATAACTTCGAACCAATCCCCTCCCAATTATTACCGAGAATCAAGGTGCGCAGTATTTCTGAATTATAGCATAGATCGAACGAAAGCAAACAAAAATCATTCGACCCGCACCGCTTTCAATGTTCACCGCTTGATCATGATCGAAAGTACGAAATAAGAATCGTCTACTTAGACCGTAGAGCCCGATCGGAGACGGTTCGTTTCTTCAATAACTTGTGCTTCGATATTCGCAGGACGCTTTCTTGGCCGGTCAACACTTCGCCATGCACTATCCCGAAAGTATGAAGAGAATGAATAAATTGCGAGAGGAATCGCGGAATCCGGAAGTCAGCAACGTGTCCGCGATTAATGGTTTTACCGAGACGGGAAATCAGGACACTGCGAACAATCGTGAGGCCGACGAGAAAGCGGCGGCGAGAATGTTTCCCCTCAATTTTATATCCCCAAAGTTTAAACCGAGCGAACCGGAAACCCTCAAAGGTATTTCTTTGACGTAATTTTTTTTCTTGTTCGTTGTCTATGTCCTATTTATAAATCTATATTTATTTATTTATATACATTTACACGAATCTATCGCGCAGCCTGACACTCACTAACAGCCCTCTACATTTTTTTTACAGAGGTGTGCGTATTGCCAGCTCCAAAGGATCCATTATTGTCGAACAGTAAATGGCGGGAGCGCGAGGCCTTCCAGTTCATGCGAGGGGTGATGGACGAATGTACGCATCTTCGTAATTTCGAGGTACCGGTAGACACGGAGCTGATAATTGCGGTGTGCGCGAAGGACGACGCGTACGTGCCTCGGGATGGCTGCATGAGCCTGGAGAAGATATGGCCGGGTGCCGAGATTCGATACATCGACGCGGGTCACGTGACCGCTTATCTGTTGCACCAAAAGCTCTTTAGGCAGGTCCCAATCACCGGATTGTCCCAATCAGTGATCTAAAGCCATAACGTGACCGTCATTTGAATGTCACAGGATTGTCGCATGACGAATGCTAAATTGATGAAAA
This sequence comes from Amblyteles armatorius, assembly GCA_933228735.2. Lineage (NCBI taxonomy): Eukaryota > Metazoa > Arthropoda > Insecta > Hymenoptera > Ichneumonidae > Amblyteles > Amblyteles armatorius. The sequence goes on along the minus strand of OW121688.1, from coordinate 15,150,047 downwards.
TTACCGAGATCCGTCGATCACGAGCTCTATACAGTATCGAATGATATAAAGTGCAAATTTTTTAATAAAAATTGCGTAGCTCATTTTATATAGCTACATTAAAAATGATAGAAAACATAAATGATGTTACCTGACGGTCATTTTACATCACTGGTTCGAACAATCCCAATAACTGTAAGAAGCTCGTAAATTATTTTAAGCCAATGCTATTTCGTTTTCAGGTCCACGATAGTCGAGGCCTTCGAGCGATCGTTAAAGAAATATCCCATCAACGACCGAAGCTGACACGAACAGTGGCCGTGGCCCCTGGATCCACAATTACGATGGAGCTACTTTTATCGCTTGTTAACGCATCGCAGATCACACTAAACTTGAGGCGTTTTAATGTCTGTGATTATTTCACTGTCATCAAGAAACGAGTGGCACTAACTCCGATAGCTAGTGATATGTGCAATTGAATACAGGGATAAGGAATGCGATCGTCTAACGAGATCGGTGATTATTGTGCAAGGTAACGATGAAGGCGCCAACCGGCAGGTAGACACGATTGTACAAATTATTGAGGATACCGAGTTGCAAATTAACTTTTGTAATGAATGTTATTCTATTATATCTACACACTTTACGTTTACAAATTATATATATATATATATATCTATATATCTATACATATAAATACTCACTGAACACAGAAGCAAAAGGTGTTATTTTTCTGTAAATTATTAAGAGCGTGCGTAAAGTACAATCGGCCCGATGTGCGCGTGCGCCGAGCATTTATAGTACACTCGAGCGTACAGCGCTACTTGCGCAACTCTCTGCAGTCACGTAGCACATTTCATGCATGAGTTATATAAAAATGCGTTTTCATGAACAATTGAAACATGCTTTTTTCCCTGTCGATGGTGACAAACTGAAGGCGATAGCTGAAAGCATTTTAAAAAAGATAATCATATAACTTATCGTTCAAAAACGCCAGTCGGCAGTCGGCCTTTTCGCACAGCCTATTTTCCGCACGTTTCCCATTCCCAACGCGACAAGCCGGGAGAGCCGTGACACGATTTTTGAATCGCGGGAAGAACCGGTGGCGCCGCATGCGCGTCGTCAGTTGCGCGATGCACCGGGCCATTCGCGAACCGGAAGCCCGGCGAGAGCGGCTCGTCTCTCGCGCAGAGGCCAAGAATCAGCGTTGGCCACATGTGTTCGCGGAGCGAATTTCCCGTAAGAAAACTCCACGGAAATGCCAGGGTGTTTACGTAATCCGGGATAACGCGGCTTCGCTCGTTTAAAAAGTTCGGTCGCGAAGAATCGAGAGAGACGAATCCCATGGACGAGCCGAGTTGACGAGCAATAGTTCGGATCGAACGAGAGAAGGCAAGAAAAAAAGAAAAAAAAAAACGATCGCAGTGCGTGGGGACAAGTAGCTGGCTGTCTGCTAGTATCTTCCATAGGCGCACAGTAGCCGTACGCGACGGGCCACACGCGCGCACGGTGTTGTCTTTCGCGTAACCGTGTGATACCGCGATCGCACGCAGAACCGTGACAATAATCCGCGAACCCGTCGATATCGTCGAATTGCGTCGTGACCGTCGCACCGTGTCGGTGCATTCAAAATTCGTGTGCATTCGTTAAATCCGCCGAGTCACAGCGTGGCTGCACGCGGTGCGAGCCGAGCGTTCGGACCTCGTGCTCGGTGCGTGCGTTAAAACACGGCGAGCGGTATTTACAATAAACGTGCATAATTTCCCGTCGTCGGTAAACCGATAAAATTCATCCGACATTCTCGGTGCCCGAGTCGGTCCGCGTAACAAAGCGTGCGCGGCTGACTACAGGAAACCTAACGAAATATTCGTTCCTCGGGTTAAACACACAGTGTGCCGTGCGGTCGCGCGCACACGCGGTCTCCCGTGCGCCTTCTGGAAAGAGCCCATTGCTCCGTAAGTAGTTCGCCGGATCGACGCACGCGGCCACGGAGGGTGCTGCGAGACGTTCGTTCCTCTCCGTGCACGGTGGGATTCGAGAGTTTTAACAATAAATAGAAAGAGGAAAAGAAAGAACCGAACGGAGGAGGAAGAGGCGTCGATAGAAGGTGGATCTCGTCCGGCAAGCGAGGGTGTCGAGAGTTATCGTTTCGGGTGCGGTGAAACATATATCGTGAAGAGTCCGTCGGAATTCCACGTCGGCCTGCGTACGGGTGCGTGGTCACGGGAAATCCGGGGGGGCCATGCGTTCGGCGGCCCAAGGCAGCATGGACTCTTCTCAGTGAGTCCCGGCGGCCTCTTCTCGTGCCGCGATACAAAAAAACGGGTCAACTCTTCTCTGATAAAAAAATAAAATAATCAAAAAAACAAAACCTAACGGAACAAAGTTAATAACGGAGGATAGATAGGACCCGCGAGAGGTGTCGGAGCCGAGTTTTCCCGATCGCGGCGAAGTCCTGAAATATCGTCGTTACGATATTTTTGAAAAAAGTTTATCAATTCGATTCGATTTAATTATTTTCCTTCACCCGCCGGTTCCGTGGCTCTTCGAGAGAGTGAATTTTTCTCTGTCTCGCGAATCGGTCGCCGAGGAGCGGCAACGAGGTTGAGGACGGAGCGTGTGCCGCTGCGGGACACCTCGTGTTTTTGTCTCGGCGAGCGGATCCAAGATGGCGGCCAAGGTGGCGAGCAGCGCCCAGGGCGGCAACGAGAGAGAGGAGGGCCCCGGTGTCTCCTACGCGAGCGTGCTCAATCCGGCGAGGAGCGGCGAGACGGTCGTCGCCAGGCCCTCGATCGCTAAGGACAACAACAAAGAGAACATCGGGCAGGTCGGACCGTCGCCGTCCGCTGCCAAGGAGCGCATAGCCGCGCATGCGCAGAGCGGCGCGCCGCGCGGCAAGTCCTACCAAAAGACCGGCAGAAGATTCAACGCGTACGCGCCGTCCAAGACGGAGAGACGTCCGTATCACGGCAACGCCGGGCCGTACGGCGAGAGGGACGGAGTCTGCAAGACGCAGGAGTCGCTCGTCAAACAGAAGGAAGCGAGGACCGAGCAGGCTGCGGGCACCGAGCACCACAACGGCGATCTGGGCAGCGACGGAGAGTTCCAGACAGTCGCGCCGAAATCCGCACGCAGGAAGGAGAAACTGCAGCGGGACTACAGAGAGCATCACACGCACAGGGAGAGACACAGACATCACGAGAGACACTCGCAGCAGCCGAGGGGACAGAGCGCCGGCAGCAAGGAGAGAGTCCACAAGGAACGGGTCGAGAAGCACTCGGAGCATGTTCCGGGCAGCAAGGAGTGCGGTTCCGAGAGGGAGGAATGCGCGGTGGAGGGCGACGGGGAGCAGCCTGTTAAATATATCGAAGCTCCGCTGCCCGCGGTGAACCCTTGGATGAAGAGCAAGGGGCATCCTCCGCAGCCTGGCAGCGCGCCTGCGCCGAAGCAACAGCAACCGCACCAGCAGCAACAACAGCAGCAGCAGCGAACGCAGCCAGCTCCTGCAGCTGCGAGTGTTACTGCACCTGCCGCTGTCCCAGCTCCGGCTCCTCTGCCGCCTCCTGCGCCCGTCGTCCCGGCTCCTCCGGCTCCGGTTCCGGCGGCAACGGCGCCCAAAGTCGAGAAACTGCCAGCGCCGAGCGAACGGGAGAAGAGGGTACTCCAGCCTCAGCAGCAGCAGGGAAAAATCGGTGAGTCGATAACGATGCTTGCTCGGTCGGTAACGGGAGAGATCGGTCGCTTTAACGTTTCTACGGTTTTTCACGTGTTTCTTTTTGGGACCATATATTTGGTGTTTGTCGGAGGGAAAAAAGTCTTACGGCGGAACATAATTCAGCCTATGATTCATTTGATTACGCTGAAAAAAAATTTTGTTAGACAATTAATTAAGGGTATCGGAACGCTTATTTACATAAACTGTTCTTGAAAGTTCAGGCGAAATATTTGTAATTTTAACATCTGGTGTTTTCATTTTATTTACTTATTTATTTATGGGACGAACCCTTTTACTTTTCGAATTTTTTACAGTTCAGATAAACTTTTACAAAAAAGTACATTAATGTTCAATCAATGAAAATAATGTGAGTAAATTTCAAGTTAGAGTGCATTCAATTTACAATTTGTTTTACAGTGTATTTACCGTCGTCGTCCCGTTTTTATCATGTATGGACACGGATTTATTTTGCGACCAAGTGTCCATTTGTTTACTTATTTATCAACGGGGGAAGACCCTCTCGCTAAGAAATATAACATAGCGTATATAACTGAATATAATATAAAGCTCCTGTTTCAATATTCCTGCTGTTTAAAGTTGTCCGCCACAGAGATAGTTTCGTACTTTGCGCCGATGATGCAAGAGGTTCTCTTATCAGAAGTAAAGTCGAACGTGAGTGTGTATGAAGGAGTTTCGTTTGCGTGTATGTGATCCACGTCTCGCAATTCACGACACTTGTCTCGTACTCGACTCTCTTTCTCCCACTCCCCGGTTTTTTTCGATCCACTCGCGCGCCACGGGAATCGGCACGATAGCGCGTGTGGAGAATTTTTCGGCTCCCGAACGACTTCAGGGCCGTGCGATCCGAGCCGGAGAAAACCGACTCGGGTTGCGCAGTAACCACGTGTGAGAAAAAAAAATTATCCTCTCCAGTCGAGAAGGATGTACGCCGGTTCTAACGAGCCACCGTCTGCTCTTGTGTAACGAAGCTAACGGTGCACCGGAGCTTGACCGCGAAACTAATTAACCAGTCGCGAAAAGCAATTAAAACTTTGTTGCCACCCGACGATCGGGATGTAAAAAAGCTCCGGCTCTTCGAGGCCCCAGCGACGACCGTAACGAGCATATTATCGTCGTTTCGAGTGCAAAGTCAGCCGGCGCGCCGATGGGAGAGACGCAGCCGGTGTCGGACGACACGACTCGTCTTACGTCCCTGGAAACGAGAGATAATTTTATTGCTCCTTCGCTGTCTCGCCGAAGGGCCGTTCTCGTGTCTTTTCGGTCGCCGCTGAGCGAACGTCGCGCTAAGGGCTCTCCGGACTCGATTATCACACTTTCTTAGCTCCCACGAGGAGACGAGGGATTGTTTGGTTCTCGTCGACGCTGCGTGGCGGCGCTGCTGTCCGCCTCGCGTCTACTGATGCAAGTTCGGTAAATAACCAGTCAAGTAGCCGGATATTTAACCGGTTCACAACTGCAGCTATTTATAATATTTTACCGAAAGCTATTTATTTTCCGGTTGGAATCGTTGGATGCAATTAATTAATCTCTATACGTCGGGTCTTCTTTTTCATCGGAAGTATTTATTCATTTATTTATCATTAATTTTAATAAACGTTTTGCTTTATTTCTTTTTATTAAAGTAATTTATTTTTTCAATAATTTAATTTTTTTTTCATTACTCGGTTATTTGTCCTTACATAAAAAATGTATGTTTCTTTTCTTTCATCAAGTTTGTGAAATCCCGAAAATTGTGAAATACATTCTCGGTCATTTCTGATTCAGTCCTGAATGCCACTCATTATAAAAATATTATTACTTGTCACAGCAATGTTGTTTTCGCAAATTTTAATATATACGCAAATTTTAATTAATGATAGGTGTTGAAGAGTTTGCAGCACGTTCTTTGCCGAAAATAACCGGTAATAGAACCGTGGCGACATTACCGGTTATTTTACAACACTACTCGCGCCTCTGTAACTCCGCTACTGTGCCGCTCCGCCTCCGCCGGTACGATGTGGCCGTGCGCCGAGTGTGCGACACTCGAAGCGCGATCAACGGAGAGACGACGTGAATCAGCCCGGCGTTCGGGGCTTCGCGAGATTATCCACGGATTTCACTCACGAGGCGACGGCATGTCGTGTCTTTCAGCTTAAATGGGCTTAAACACATCGTGCATTACGCAACGCGGAACACTCTCGAATATTCCGGTAGCCGTTTTAAGCGTAAATCGATCGACGATAAGTTCGTATCGAGACACGTGAAAATCCGACCGGAAGCGACCGCCTCGCGCGCCCAAAGCCTTCGGCTTCGCACGCACGGTTGCTGAGAGTCTCTCGTGTGCGGAACCGTGTCTTGGAGGGAGAGTCTGCATTGCGGATAGACAATATTTTATCCCAAGATCTCGCGAAGTTAAGGCAATCCCTGCGAATAGTGTTCACTTCGCATAAGTTCCAGAAAAATGAGAGGGAATTGCAAACACTCCTGGATGGTACGAAAATCTGGAAAAAATCAAGCATATTAAAGGTGCTGAAAAGATTAATTTTGCATAATAATAATTCCAAAACGTTATTAACGAATTGATGAAAAATAAAATTGTTCAACAAATATCCCGGAAACTTAAATTTGCGTGCGAAGTTATGGAACTAAATATTATTTCGTCGCGCTCGATTCGCATAGTTTTATTTTTTATTTTATAAATGTCCCAACAAATGCTGGAGATGTCCTGGAAATTGTCCTTGAATTTCGTACGGACTTTTTACCGGAACACCGTGAAACTCTATAAGAGTCGATGAGCCCGAGTACAAGGAAGCCACGCGTCTCATCGTGTATCACATTTTCATTCTATCTTTTTATTAGAGCTAGACTATCGAAAGTCGAGGAGATCGCTGGTACGACCTAACTTTCTACCGCTCGTCTAGGCCCCTCCGGCTCGTAGACCTTGCGCTTAATAATAAAAAAAAAGAAGCCGACATGTGGCAATAGCCGGAATAAATGTATGCCTTCGTTTTCTACACCGTCGAAGATAGATCGTGATCGCAATGATACCTAAAATTCATTATGACATTCTTTTGGTGAACGAATTATTTCCATGTAGTCAAATTCGATTTTGCAATAGTGTATCGAAACTTCGAGAGAACCTTTTCCGAAGGCAAGGCCGTTACGAAATCGTCGCCACGGAGCCCCGAGGGAGAGAGAGAGAGAAGAATTGTGTGTGATTTAGGAGACTTTGGGTCAAGCGGTCAGCTTGAAGGAACTTCGACAGGGACAAACTCGCTGACCTTTACAGCCCGGCTGCGGTGGAACAAGAAAACGAGGAGCGTCTCGCCTAAGTGTTGCAAGAATACCTTCTCGCGAAGGGAATCGAAGACACACCGGCATAATAATAATAACAACTTATTTATTTCTACATAAATAAATAATAATAATAATTTATTGATTTTTATTTAAGTAAATAATAATAATAATTTATTGATTTTTATTTGAGTAAATAATAATAATAATTGATTTATTTTTATTTGAGTAAATAATAATAATTATTGATTTATTTTTATTTACATACATAACAATAATAGGATGGGAAGTACAGTTACAGATGGATGGCAAAGCAAAGGTGCTAAAGTAACGTGTGTACATAGTTATGCAAACACTATCCACGCGCGGTTTCGTATGCAGCCATGTGAAACGTGCCTACAGAAGACGTGTCGAGTTTATCGACGCGGAAACTTTTAGGTTCGCCACGTCGCAATAAACGTTGACGGTTACGGCGTGTCCTCGTCTCCGCAGTCTGTTTTACCGACGATTCGCAGATAAGCCCCCTAGAGTACCGAACTTTTACGACGATTTTACGTTCGAAAGATAATCCGAGTGCCGCACCACCGACTCGTCTCCACGTTCCATGTTTCCGTACGTCTACCAATCGCTCCGCCGTTATTTATTCTTTCCCATTCGCTCTCGTCGTCTCGCCGTCGAAAGCCAATTTTGTTACCTCCGTCTTAACTTATTATTTTGATTTTTTTTCCTCGCGATGGTCGGACAAGTCGAGACCGAAGCGAAAAGTCGAATCGATAGTGTGAGAAGAAATGAAACAAGTGCAAAAAAAGAAGGGAAAAGAAAATGATTATATCGTTCCGTCTCGTACGCTCTCGATGGTGCGTATCGTGAGAATGGTCGAGGCACGCACTTGGCGAATCGCCAGCCCCCCCCCCCCCCCCCCCCCCCTACTCCTCCCCCTCTCCCTAAACGCTCACGCAGCTGTGTTCTTGTTCTCCGCTCTGGCGGTTTCGTATATTGGTTTCTTTATTTTTTTTCTTTTATTTTGTCCTTTTTTTTCTTGATCGTATCGTTCGTTTTTTTTTTTTTTATCGCGCCGATGCGAGACCAGGAGTTCGGCCGTCGCTGACTGCGTGAGGCCGTCTACGCGCCGGCTCCTCTATTTCGATCCCCGGCGAAGCAGGAAAAGAGTGGAAAACGCTTTTGTAATTAAGCGAGACGTCACGACGTACGCACGAGCCCAGCGAGCAGTCGCGCTCACGATCTTCCGACATTCTCGCCGAAATTCACAGGCCACGAACACGCGCACGCCGTATTGTTGCCCGCAACGAAATTCACTGCGGAAACGCGTGCCCGACTCGGGGAGGCTTCCGCTTTTGAGCATCAATTCACCCCACTCTCTACTTTATCGATTCGGATATTAGGAAAAAAATACACCGATTCATCTCAACCGCTTAATTTATCATTCATCATTTATCATTTGAAAGATACGTTTTTTTTTACATTTTCAAATTGTTTTCTTTGTCTTAATGAAAAAGTGAAGAATAGACCGAAAGTCACGAATTACCATGTGCCAATTGCTACAAACCCAATTGCTAAAACTACTTGAGAAAATACTTCCCGTATTCGTGACACTTTATACTTTGCACTTGACATATGTTTTGGTACTTTGCCCGGCTCTGAATCACCATCATCATTATTATTATTATGTTGCAAGTATTAGAAACTTTCGTCAGCTTCGAGTTTCAGCCACGACTGCGTGCCCGAGCCGCTAGCAGGTTAATTATGCAACACAGATACACGATATCGATCGCTCGGATTGCCGTATTCGAGACGTCCGGACAGTTCGACACTCCGTCGAGACGTTGGCGGAGCGGAGAAATTATGCGAGAGCGTCCCCCCCCCCCCTCTCCCCCTCCCCCCCTGTGGCGCGTGCCCGAGCTTCGCCGAACCGAGGGGGAGAGGGAAGACCTTCGGGCCGGAATAACAACGGATTTTATCGTCGACGACCGTTCGATGAAAATCCCGTCGGGAACCCCCCGAAGGGCAAAGGAAGGGCGGAAGGGAGTCGCTTCCAACGGCAACGCGAGGGCACCGTTCGTTCACCCGTTTACCTGACGACTCGGCCGTCTCCCCGATGAAAGGACGAGAGAAGAGAAGACAATGTCGAGCAGCTGGCCGACCGGCTCGGCGACGAAAGCAACGTCGACCGAGCGTCGATCGTCGATTTTTCTCCGCCTCTGTGTCGGGCTCGTGACGAAACGCGAGTCCCTCTCGCGAGACCGAGGTCGTCCAAGAGCAGCTGCACCCGCCTCTCACGAGACCGCACTTCCACACGCAGTTGCAACTATCCGAATACAGTAGAACTTCGATCACACGAAACCCGTCGGCACTGCGTCTAGTTCGGATAATAAAAAAAAATTCAGATAATCGAAACGCGAAATTTTCATATCGCTTTCTCATAAAAGTTGAAAATTGAAATTTTCGTACGACTTCCTCATAAAAGTTGACAATTGCAATTTTCATACGGCTTGTTCATGAAAGTTGAAAATTGAAATTTTCATACGGCTTCCTCGTAAAAGTTAAAAATTGAAGTTTTCATACGGCTTCCTCATAAAGGTTGGAAATTGAAATTTTCACACGGCTTCCTCATAAAAGTTGAAAATTGAAATGATTCCATTATTCCATTATTCGCGAAGCTTTCCATTATTCGAGAAAGCGATATGAAAATTTCAGTTTTCAACTTTCTTTCAATTTTTGATCATTGGAACAAAACTCGGTCCAGACGGGTTCGCACAATCGAGGTTCTACTGTATCCGGCTGTAGATATTCCGGCGTTCAACCGCTAATACACTGTACCGCTGCTTCGCACAGCCGAGGAATCGCCTTCTGCATATTCTCCTCTCTAAGTTCTTCTCCCCGTCTTTCTCGGCGTTACTCGACTGCGTGCGTTTGGCTCAGTTCGCCGCTGGCTCTCGTGTCGACCCAACCGGCTCGCGCAAGGTCTTTTCGCGTATCCCGTTGCAAACCGCGCACTTTTTATCGCTCCGCCACTTTTCATTTAATTACTCGAATAATAAATTTTTTCGGATTTTTAATTCATTTTTTTTCGTTTTCTTTTTTTTTTATTTCTTATTTTTAAATTATAGTGAGCAAAGACGAAGTGAGCGATTGAGGGACCGCGAAAAGGTCGTCTACTCTGGAGCGCGTTACGCTCGGAGCCGGGAGTGTCTCTCCCGGCGTCCCGGCGGATGCGACCAACGGGGACGAGTTCAGGATGAAGATCGAAGAGAACGAGACCGGAGACTATCAGCGTGAGTCGCATAGAAAAAAAAAAAAAAAAAAATGTCGACGACGAATAGCCTTGAACTTGCTTGCCGGAAGAAGTCGGTGGATGGAAACTAAAAAAATTGGTACAACTGCCGCCATCGCACCGAGCGTGGACGAGTTCAGGATGACAACCGACGAGAACGAGAACCCAGAAAAATAATTTATTTAGTGGGCGCAAAGAAATATTCATTTTAATCAAATAAATATTTACATAAAGCAAATAAATATTTACATAAAGCAAAAAATATTAAATTAAAGCATTAAAAATATTTTTCTAAAAAAAAACAAAAACAAAACGGAAATTTGCTCGAGGCCGGCGAGCCTTGAACTTGCCGGTGGAGGTTGTACGATGAGAACGAAGAAAAATTGATACAACTGCGAGGATCGCGGGGCGAGTGTCTGCCAATAAGCGCGGGCCGATCGTCTTGGAGAGGCCGCGGGTGGTTAAAATAAATCGCCTCACTCGCGTGAGCGGCGGCCGCTCCGTACTTATACGGCCGGCTCGAACTCGATCGAGAAACCGTACAGTATAGAATTAACGAGATTCATTTTGTTCGAGAGCAGGTGACCCGAGAGAGTCGTCGAACTCCCCGATCGGTTGTGTAACGAGCTTTTTTTTTTTTCTTTCTATTCCACAGATAGCGCCGAACGATAGCCGAGAGATATCCGGATGGCCGGACGGGTCGTCGAAGAAAAAAATACCGCGTCACCCACGAAACACCTCGGACGAAGCTCTATTCCAGAGTCGGCGAGCCGCGCTTGATCGAAATGTCACGTACGCTGATAAGCCGACGCTAACTTTAATCGCCTGGCGCGCCTCGTCGGTCTATTGTTCTTCATTTTTTTTTTTTTTTTTTTTTTTTTTTTTTTTTAATATCGCATAAATAATCCTTGCGAGATTAACAACGGGTGACCTTGGAGGCGCGCACGACGAATCGCTTCTTGGCAGCGCGGACCACTGGAAGAAACTCGATAAAGAAGTTTGCCGGTCGCTGAGGAGGAAAAGATAAGGAGGAAAAAAAATCGACTGCGATTGCGAGAATAATTAACGTTTTTCTCAAGCAGAAACCGGAAGTGGAGTGAAGTCTTTACTGAGCGGCGAGCACGACGGAAAATGTACTGTTTTCGTTCTAGCCGGCATATACGTACGGTTACACCGTGCGTGTGCTGGCAACGTGGACCACTTGATTAAACTCGATAACGGAGTTTGCCGGCCGCTGAAGAGGAAAAGAAGAATGGGGCGCTCGGAATGAGGAAAAAAAAAATGTATTGACATACGAAAAGAATAACGGTGGAGCAAACAAGCCGTTTCGTTGAGAGGCGAGCACGACGAAAAATTCACTCCTGACGGCACCGGTGAATAAAAACTTGAAAACCACCGGTTTGGCATTCCCGCATTCGATGTCTTCCGTAATCCAGATGAAACTCGATATCGAAATTTATAGCTCGCTGAAAAGAAAAAAAAACAAAAAAAACACCTGTTGTACGAAAAGAATAAAGTCGTCTCGAGCAGAAACCGGAAGTGAAGCGAACGAGGTTTTTCACTGAGAAACGAGCGCGCCCGAAAATGCACTTCTGCCGGCACCGGTGACGGAAAACTTGGAAACCATCAGTTTGGCATTCCCGCATTCAATGTTTTGCGTCTTCCGGATGAAACTCGATAACGAAATTTACAGCTCGCTGAAGAGAAAAAAAAAAACTGCTGTACGAGAAGAATAAAGTCGTCTCAAAAACGAGATTTTTCACTGAGAAACGAGCGCGACCGAAAATGCACTTCTGCCGGCACCGGTGACGGAAAGCTAGAAAACCATCGGTTTTGGCATTCCCGCATTCGACGTGCGTTCTCCGCGCATCCACGTGGCTCTCCGTGTTGCGACATCGTTCGAGCCGGCGTACGTACGGTGACACCGTTGGCCGTGCGATTCTAACGCGTCTCTCAGGGGCAGTGGACTCTCCGCCGTCGCCGCCGCGCTTACGACACGATTACGCAATCCATCACGAGACCGCGCGAGCGCACGAGGGTTTCCGCGACTCACGTGCTGCACCTGAGCCAGTGCAAAATCCGATGAGTCACGCACGAGTTGCGACGGACGATCTCGTTCCCTCGCCGGACGAATCCTCGCAACTGCTCGATAAAACTATTCTCGAGGACGGCTTCGGCCGAAGCTGTCGGAGCTTCGAGAGGTCGAGAGTCGACTAATTAAAGAAATGCTGGACTCGTTTTTAACTCCTCACGCACATTTTTTTTATCGACGGACTGGGTGAATTTTTAGTTTCACTAAGAATGCTTTTCGCACATACCCAGGCAAAAAATTTTAATTCTTCGCGATATGCCGAAAATCTGAACAAAAATCGGCCGTATTAATTACGTCAAGACCTTTGATTTTGCGTAATAACAATATTGCCAAAAAGCCATTAACAAATTATTTAAAAAATTAATTGTTTACAAACATATTGGAAAACATTTTATTCCCTCATTTTAAATGAATTCCTTAAAAATAGAAAGAACAAAATAGATAACATGTCACCACGAAACCCTTGCCGTCGTTCATTTAATATCGTTTGGAAATGTGAGAATTGAAGGTAGAATAGGAATAAGAATTTATTTACTTCGGCAGCCCGCAGGTGAATTTTTTTTCAATCTAGTCCTTCAAAATTTGAGACGTGTGCATATATAATATTAATGATTCAAAGTCACTTGTACGAAGTCGCCTCGTTCCGTCGGTAAAACAGGAAGGTCCAGCAGCCCCTTAACGACGAATGCAACAAAAAACAAAAACGAGAATTGCAACAAGAACCTGCAGAGAACTCGATCGACCGCCACAGGGCAACCGGTTTGCCGAGCTCCGTTTCTTCGGTCTCGCGTTGCCGAACCTTTCTGCGAATTATCGCGGTACGTTAAAGTTCCTCGGAGTTTCTTTCCGTTTCGCTCGCATACAGTGTTGGGCGTCGGAAAATGGCCCTGAAGGCGGTCGACGAAATTGTCACGCGCCGCACGATTCGCGGCACATGCCGAAAAAACGGCTATTAAAAATTTCTTATCACTCACCGCCACCGCTCGAATCTCGCTCTTATCGCTCGCCAGCGCTCGAATCGACTTTCGCCGTCGGATCCGCCCGCTCCGATCGAGCCGGCCACGAGCCGCACGGGGCGTTTCAATGATTTTCTTCTTATTATCAATCAAGTATTTTTGTATCCGGAGAACTTTTTTTTTTCTGCGCAATGTCGGAACACAATAGTTACGACAATCTCGAAACGATCGCTCGGCCATTCGTCAACAGCCGTCAAGGTAGTCGGAGCGGTACAGTCTCGCCAAACGTGAGTTTCAGGGAATTTTTCGAACACTTCTCGATGGAACAAAAATCTGAAAAAATCAAGTATATGGAAGGTGCTGCAAAGATTGTTTTTGTGAAACAATAATGCCAAAATGTTATTGACAGATTAAAGATAAAAATAATTGTTCAACAAATTACCCGGCAACTTAACTATCGTTTTTTTGCCATGAAAATGATTCGTTTATTTTTCTGTCATTTGTCATTTGTCAATGACAAACTGGAATTATTATTTCACAAAAACAATCTTTGCAGAACCTCCCATGCACTTGATTTTTTTCAGATTTTTATCCCATCGAGAAGTGTTCGAAATTTTCTCTGAATGTGAGTGAGTTTCAGTGAAACGTTAGTCTCTCTGAAACTCACGTTTGGTGGGACTGTACCGCAAGTACTACCTTAATACAGCGTCGACCAGCTTTCCGCTGCACGAAACGTTCGTAAAACATATAGAAAAAAAAAAAAGAATTCTAAATGTAAGCGCCGACACGTGCTAGCGATGTTTTTGTCGTTTGCTGTTAGAGCTCGCTGTGTCGTGAAACGCGATAAGGCGCCCGCTTCGCCGTTAGTCCGGCGAACGAACGGCTCGCGTTCACTGCGGCGAAAAAATCGTACGACACTTTTTTTTTTCTTTTTCGTCGGAAAATTTTTTACCCAGAAGTCATCGGGGCCGCGGCGAACGCTGAGGCATCGCCGGTCGAGAGTGGACTTTTTTTGGGGGCTGAAAAAAAAAAGAAAGAAAAGTGATTTTTTAAATCCCGTTCTCTTTCCGACAAGTCGCTCCGACGGATGCAGTGAAAAAAAAAAAAATCGTCGCGGTGATCGTTCGCGTCCCTCGCGCTGGTCTCCACGAGCAATCGGAGCGACTCGCTGGAGCGCGTCGAAACAAACAAGCGACCTGCAGTTTGATCGATCGGAGTTAATTTTTTTTTTTTTCGTCATTGTTACGGACTTCCGTTTCAACCCAGTTGCCGAAATAGTTGCATCGGGCATGTCCGGGAATCTCGTTGAAAAAAGGCGCCCTCCGTTCGGACGCCTCCGCCAAGTGGACCGAAGTATGGCCGATCGTTCGATCAATTTTCTTAATGCGATATAAATATTGAATGACGCGTGACGATTATTACGCGCAAGCAAAAAAAAAGCATTTATGATAGGAAAAAGAGTTCTAGTTGCACGGCCGCGTGTAGAATCAGCGAGGTCGTGCGAGTCTCGAGAACACTTTAAACTCGATAAGGATTATCGTCGTCTTCGATGTTCGGTCGCACTGATTCTCGTATTTCTCTCGACGTAAACCGGAAATGCTAAAAAAAAAAAAATTGATTTTTTTTGTTTACTGTAGACGGTGATTAATGGAAGATTTTATTTTTTCCAGAGAACGGACCCACCGTCGAAGTTCAGCCCACAATCGTCAAAGCGCCAAAGGACAGAAGAAAATTTAATCAGCGGGTAGGCCGATGCATTTGAAATTGTAATTTTTCTCTCTCTTCTGACTTGCTGCACCCCGTTTTAACTTCTTACTTACCTTTGTTGCCGACGGGACTAGGTTTTTTAGCTTCAATTTCGAATTATTAATGTGCTGCGCATATGCTTCAAATCGTGCGCTGTAATATTTACGTAATAATATTTATATAAGAGTCGAAATGAAAATTGAAATGATGGAACAATTCACATGTATTCTGAAAAATCAAGGAATTCATTTTAAATGAGAAAATAAAAAAACTGATGTTCTGTAAACGATTTATTTTTCTAATCATTTGTTAATAACTTTTTGGCATTATTATGGCAATCCAAAATCAAAGGTCTCATTTTCGAACATTCGGGAAATTTCAGAAAATTACCTTGCACTCTCGTTTTACGTATGTCATTTTATATTCTATGTTGGTTTTCGCGACAATCTGTAAAATTCGATTTTCTTTATTTCTGGGACGTTTTCAACCGAAATTCAAGTGCACGCCGAAGCGTTTGTGGTTAGTTTACAGTCCTGCTAAATTTGTGTGATATTCGTAGCATATTAATGGTCTAAAGTCGATTTTACGAAAGCGTCTCGTTCCGTCGGTAAAACAGGAAGTTCCACCAGCCCCTTAAATAGTGAATGGACTCGAAATATACGAGATTATTAAGACACATCGTGTTCCCGTTTTAGAATCATTCATTCGAGGCCGCGGTGAAAATAAATGCGTCCGAGTCACGAGGGGGATAAAATTGTGAACGATATTTGATCGTCATGTTAACCGGATGACTTTTATTTTGCAGGCGAGCGACTTCACGGATATAGGAGACTGGCCGTCTTTGGGAGCTCAAGGCGAGGTGGGTCCATTTTACGCCGTCCTTTCGCTTCGCGTTCGCGTCCTGTTCCCTCTCGGCACGTCGTCGATCAATCGACGACCCGGCCCGTCTCGAATATGCAAAAACTAGAGCCCGCAGTGTCACATTAAACGCAGTACTGTGGGTGTAGAATTTTTGCAACATTGAAATCGAACACTCCGATCTACGGACGCTGAACGAATTTCTGTGGCAGCCGTCCTTCGATTATTTCCGCAGTGTTCGGACACTTGTCTTTTTTTTTCATGGAGGAAGATTCGTTCTCGTGAAAAAAAATGGAGTTATTTCTATTTACACCTTTACCTATCGAGATTCGCGCTTCATCATTCCGGTGCTTCGAGTTTTTACCGAAGCGTCGTACTAATTAAAATTTTTTTGCAGAATAAAAAGACCGCCGCTCCCGCAGCCAAGCAGAATGGCGTCGTAGAACAGAGCAACCCGAAAGAATCGGCCTCGCCCAGTAACCTGGACAGCAAGGGAAAGGAAAACAAGGAGCAGAATCATTGCCAGGACGACAGCGACGAACAAACGGACGGCAGCGACAAGAGAAAGAAAGTTAACAAACAGAAATGGGTACCGCTCGAGATAGATCTGGCCAAGAGCAGAGGCAAACGGGAGCGTTCTCCGAAGTACCACGGACCCAGGGAGAAGAATGGCGAAAGTGAGACAATATTTTGAATTATGAATTTCGAATTTTTAACTTTGAATTTTGAATTTTGAAACAGTATCACATCCAATGTATCGCCGACATTGTTTATTTAATTGCTAATGTTGTTTGTTTTCAGACGAGGAAAATTGGAGAGAGAGAGATTACGACAGGCAAGGAAACAATTACAGAGGTCGGGGGAGCCGAGGATTCCGCGGAAGGGGCGGCCGCGGACGCGGCGCGGGCCGCGGCGGTTTCCGACACAGACACGATCTCGAGTATCCGGATTATCCGGCGGACTTTGCGCAGGTACGAAACACACGAATCGAACCTAATGAAATTCAATACTTCCATGAATTCACACTGCCGTGATGTTAAAACGAGGGCCTGACGATACTCTGAAGGAACCTATAGAAAGTAGAACTGAGTACAGATTAAGATCTGTAGAGAACTTGTATCGGTCTGGAGGGCTTGAAAATTATAATCGAGTTTTGCACGTTTCGCAGATGAACAAATTCGGACAGGCCGACCCGTCGTACATGATGCCTTACATGGGAACGTTTTATTTCAATAATCAGAACTTCGTTAATCTAGACACGATAACCCTGAAGGAGTACATCAAGAAGCAAATGTGAGTATCGTCGAGGATTGACGCCGTAAAGCGGACGACCGCGTAAGTTGCGTGCTCGGGAATGAAGCCGATTAGGCACGACCGTATAAGTTGGATTCCCCACTGCCCTGCCCTAGTAACTGCCCACTCCCTCTTTCTGTTGACAAAAACTCAGAGCAGGAACGATTTTATAGCCGGGTAAGAAAATGGAAGCTGGAGGAATTTCGTCTCCCCGCCAAGCAACTAGACGGAATCCGATAAACTGGAGATGGTGTGGATTATTTTGCCGAAAATTTAACCAACCGAATCGACACATGGCCGAAAAACATGGTTCCGAACGCACTTCTTCTGAATCGTGAAATTTCTGAAACTTAAATTTTCCGAATCGTCAAAATGCCGTAACTTTAAATTCGACAGTTCGCAAGAATAAAGTTTTGGAAATTTGACGATTCGGAACATTAAAGATTCAGCGGTTTGACGATTCGTAAAGATAAACTTTCGAAAGTTTGACGATACGGAAGAAGTGCGTTCGTACCCATGATTTTTGGCCGTACGACGATTCGGCCGATTGAACTTTCGCCAAAATAAATTTGCCTTTAGTGGATGAACTCAAAGTCAGTCTACTTCCTCTATAGTCTTCACTGTTAAAGTGTCGCTCAGAGCACATACTATTCGAGACGATTGTTCGATGTTCGATGCGATCAAACGCCAGAAATGTGCTAGAAAAAATAAAGAGAAGGATTCGCTAACGCCACTAGGACTCTGAGGAGCCCGATGAGTGGAGTTTGAAAGTAGACCTGCTCACAATTGCTTTATATCAAACTATAAAATTATTCCGATTACGTTCGATCCTTTCCGTAACGATCTAATTTTTAATTACTCGCTCGTGCTTCCCCCAACTTATCCGGTCGGTAAAACTTATCAGGACGCAACTTACCTCGTTGTCTGTTGTACAAGAGTCGACTGCGTTCACCGAAATTGGCCTACGTTTTTTATTCACTGTTAAAATTGTTCTTTTTCGATTATCAGAGAATACTACTTCAGCGAGGAAAATCTGCTGCGAGACTTTTTTCTTCGTCGTAAAATGGACAACGAGGGCTTTCTGCCGATAGCGCTGATCGCCTCGTTCCATCGAGTTCAGGCCCTGACGACTGACGTGGGTCTCGTTATAGAGTCCATCCTGGAATCCGACAAACTGGAGATGGTGGATGGATTCAAAGTCAGTCTACTTTCTCTTTACCGTTATTATCTTTAAGTGCTTAAGTATTGCTCCGGGCACATTTAATTCGAGACGATTGTTCGACGTTCGATGCGATCAGACGCCAGAAATGTGCTAGAAAAAAATACAGAGAAGGATTCGCTAACGCCACTAGGACTCTGAGGAGCCCGATGAGTGGAGTTTGAAAGTAGACCTCCTCACAATTGCTTGACATTAAACTTTATGAGAGGTATTCCATAAATCGGCCTGGATCTGACTTCTCAGATCTTGGATTTGACCCGCGATTTCTTATATGATTTTTTTAGTTAGTTTCTAATTGTAATTATTCATCATTAAAAACAGGAAGTTATTGACCGCCACAATTAAAAAATCTGAGAAATCATGTGTCACACATAAGGATTTCTAACATTTAAGCCGGAGTGGGCCGACTTCACCTTCTAAGCGATAGCCCATCATCGACTGCTTTTTTCTTGTAATTTTTTTTCGACAAAAAATTTGAAAATATGGAAGTCTTAGAAATTCTTATTTATGACACATGATTTTCTAGAATTTGTTCAGATTTTTTAATTGTGCCGATCAATAAACATCTTTCTTTAATTATAAATAATTCTAAACAAATCTGAAAAAAATCTTTAAAAAAAGATCTAAGTGTTTTTAAGAGTTAGTTCAATAATATAAAAAATTGGGGTTCAAATCCAATATGTGAATTAGACTCGGGTCGATTTGGTACGGAATACCTCGCAATTATTCGATCCTTCTCGCAACGATCTAATTTTTTCATTTTTTTTATTATCCAGGTCAGAACCAAAGTCGATCCATTGAAGTGGCCGATACTGATAGAGGCTGCGAATTGCGTGTACGAGCAGCCGGATAGTATGCACGTCCTCTCCGAGTCGGTCCCGCTCGGTCAGCCGGGAAAATTTGAATTTTGTCCCGCAGCGAGACCCCTATTGACCATTCCCGTTCCTCCGTTGCCCCGAATCCTCCAGACCGTGCCGAGCGCGTTGCCGACGGGCGCGAGACACAGCGAGTCCGAGAGCATATCCTCGTCAGCAGGTGAGAGCCTGAATCCCGACGTGCCGGAGTTTGTGCCGGTCGTCATGGCGGCCAGCAAGCTGGCCAGCGAGTCCGCCCTTAATCACAGAGAGAATAATCGACCCAAGGATGAAGAGAGCACGAGGGGCGAGAGGAGAAAGAAGCCCGACGATTCGACCGACTCGAAGACACCTTCGGCGTCGTCCGCGAAGAGAGACGATTCGTCGAAACTCGCCTCGAAGAGCAACAGCGTCCAGGCACAGGTTAACGGCAGCATCGAACCCACCGCCAACGACGTGTGGAAAGAGGTGCGTGTGCAATAAACACTGTTGGCCTTTGCCATCTTCGTCGTTGGACCTCACGAATGGATTCTATCCTCTACTAACCCGATCGACATTCGACAGGTCAAGCGGAGAGTCAAGCAGCCGCCGAAAGACAAACCCGAGGATAAGGGCAGGTCTGATCACAAGGGAGAAGAGCGCGAAGAGCTGGACTTTCAGTTCGACGAGGAACTCGACACTCCGCCGCCCACCGGACGCCACAATGCTTTCTCCGAATGGTTTGTACATCTTTTCGTTCGTTCACCGTACACACACTGCGAAACAAAAAATTGTAAATAAAAACTGGTACTTTAAATTTAAGACTTTCGCGGTCACTCTATCTCAAAACTTCCCGATCGGTACATTAATTTACAATTTTTTTTTTTTTTGCCAGTGTACTCGCTGCGCCGAATTTATATTTTTTTATTTTTAAATGATGATTATCTACTTTTTGTCTTCTTTTCCCGACTGAGGAATCGTGATGATTATTGTGATCTGAAGCATGACGAGTCGCTCCTGCTTCCGTGACGAATTAAATCCGGAGGCAACTTACGAACAGGCAAAATTTTTTACAATTCGCAGGTCCGAGGACGACGACGATTACGAACTCTCCGACAGGGACATAAACAAATTGCTCATCGTGACGCAGACGAGCACTGCGGCGACTAGCGCTGCCGCTCCGATACCCTCGAGAATTCCGAAGCACGAGGGACACGATCGCACTGGCGATTGGACGACCAGAGTGAAGATGACACAGGATTTGGAACAGGCTATAAACGATGGTCTGTTCTACTACGAGGAAGACCTGTGGGACGAGGATGGTCACAGGGTAAGAATAACGTCGTTCGCAGGACCGATCGGTCGCGCGGAGTTCCCGCCCCAATCGTCCGTCGATGCTTTATAGCGTTTCGCTCTCTTTTGCAGTACGGTTCATCGTCGTCGATCGGTAGCTACAAGACTGTCAATGTGATAAGCCAGGCGGCTTTCGAGAAGATGGCACCGAAAGCTCCTCGCAAAACCAATCCCGAAGTCCCCCCACCACCCCCCGCGTCCTCCGAGGACATGGAGATCTCACAGTCTCTGCCGGCACAGGTAAACGGCGAGAGCCCAAGATTTTGGTCCTGTTCGAGTTTTTAGGCGACTTGGAAATTTTTGAAAAAATCTTCTTCGCTCCAACTTGTGTCAATTTTGAGCCATCGTACTAAAACTCCATACAAATGTGATACTATGATCAAGGACCTTTCGTATTCAATTTTGCCGAGATGTATCCAAGCGATCAGATTTTATAGAATTATGGTTTTTTTGAGAAAATTAGTAAAAATTTTGTAATTCGCGTAAACATGGAGGTATAGAGCTGAAATTTGGGAGTGTACGGGAATGGACTAACACTGTACAGCGATTCGTATTAAAATCGGCGAAAATTAGTCTAACCGTTTAAATTCTATGGATATTTAAAAATTCTGAATTTTTTTTTTTTGTTAAACACATTCCGATGTTTTTGAACATTCTGAACACATTTTTATGAAGATTTCGATTTTTTTTTCCACGAAAACAAAGTTTCCTCTGCGAGGAAGCAAAAAAGAAAAAAAAACACACTCTTCATGTACAATTTTTTTTGCAAATCAGTTGCCGAGCAGCGTGGATGATAAACGGGATCACAGAGGCGACAAGGCCCGATGGAGAGAGGACAGAACGAGAGGAGGAAGTCGTGGAAGAAGAGGCGCGGTGCCAAGATTCTTCGCCGTTGTCAAAGATGAACCGGCGGTCGATCCACGAACGCCGAGGAAACGCAAGACCCGTCACAGCAACAATCCTCCCGTCGAACATCACGTCGGTTGGATAATGGACGTTAGAGAGCACAGACCGCGTACTTATTCGACGGGGTGAGTTTCGGCACCGAAAATGCCCGTTACCTGAGGGACCAAAACAGTCGACATTTACTGCACACTATTTGTTGTAGTAGAAAATCGCTAATTGAAATTTACGTAGCTCGTCGTCTTGAGGCAATGTTTTCTGTATTTTTTCCTACTGATAATGACTCCAAATCATTTTACTTCTAGAGCCGAATTTAATAGACAAACTCGTGTCGGACAAAAAATAAAAATTATCCGAAAAATTACAAAAAATTAATAATCTCAAAATTTTAACCTTTCGATAAATTTTCGAAAAATGTATACCAAACATAGTACAGTCTTAGTCCATCCTATCATATATTTGGTATACAGAAATTCATTTCCTATATTTTATTTCAGAAGCAGCGCAGGCACGAGTCCAAACGAGGGCTTCCTGGCGAGCAGCTACGGAAGCGCGCCGCAGTCTCTTCCCACCTTCCAACACCCCAGTCACGCATTGCTCAAGGAAAACGGTTTCACTCAACAAGTCTACCACAAATATCACTCGAGATGTTTGAAAGGTGTGTTTCTGTGCGTCCCGTGCATTCGCCTTATCACGAGTTGCATCGCTTTAAATGATGATTCTATTTTTTTGTCTTCTTTTCCCGACTGACAAAAACGTCCGTGCTGAGAAACTTAGATTTGAAAATTGCGAGAGAAAAAAATCTCGCGTAAGACCGATGAAACGGACAGTTTCTATATACGTGGGTATTTTTCATGTTTTTCCAGAACGTAAGAGACTGGGTATCGGCCAGTCGCAAGAGATGAACACCCTGTTCCGCTTCTGGTCATTCTTCCTGCGGGAGAATTTCAATCGCACGATGTACGAAGAGTTCAGAACAATAGCCAAGGAGGACGCTACCGAGGGCTATCGCTACGGCCTCGAGTGTCTCTTCCGCTACTACAGTTACGGCCTCGAAAGAAAGTTCAGACCCCAGTTGTACAAAGACTTCCAGACGGAGACCGTGTGCGACTACGAGAACGGTTAGTTCGCGACGTATCGACACCCTAGCATCTAGAGTAACCGTAGTTTACTTTTTTTTTAAATAACCATAGAATAACCGAACAAATTATCGTAGTTCCAGGTAACTTTTTTCTCCGTAGAAATACCCGTAAAAATAATCGTATTTCAACTTCCGTACTGCCCGTGTATTCGGCATGCGCGTTCCTGCTGCGGTTATATTTTTTGTTCCTAAAAAAAAGCAAAAGTGTGCAAGCACAAGCAGCGTGAGTGAGTTGTGCGTTGAAGTATGGACATTTTTTGCGGTTATTTGTAGTGTATAACATTTACCCGAAATACCGTGATTTTATCGGTTATTTTGACGGTATAAAAAGGTACTTGAAATTACCCTAATTATTTTTGGTTTTTTTTTTACGGTTGCTAAAGCTGCTAGGTTTGTTCAAATAAAATGCACGCCGTAATGCGAATTGGCTATGCACATTCAATTGCATAGCCGAACGATCGAATCGTGCAAGAACAATCGTACGGTTTCGCTAACGCCATGGGGCCCCCCGGTCAAAGCATGGAGTTTGAAAGTAGCCCGTACTACAATTCTCGTTAACATTTAAAAAGCCCTTTCTCCGAAACCTATTTGCCCACATAGTTCATCGTCGTTTTTCCGTTTTCAGGCCAGCTCTACGGACTGGAGAAATTCTGGGCGTTCCTGAAGTATTACAAGCACAGCGACAAATTGCAAGTAGAAGCAAAACTACAGGAGTATCTCTCCAAGTTCAAGAGTATCGAAGACTTCCGGGTCGTCGAGGTAAGCACGATACCATCGTACAAATCTAGATTTTTTTTTTACTAATTAATTGTAATCGAATTAATATTATTTATTAATTAAAAATCGAATTGATTTATTCATTCATATTAACTAACATTATGATTAATTCCGCATTAAAACGATGATCCATTAACGCTCCTCTCACTCAACAGCCCCAGATAAACGAGATGCTGCAGGGCTTCGGTGGAAATCCCCGATCGCTAATGGCGAACAAGAGACGCAACAGAAGCGTGTCGGAGAGCGCGGGCGTTGCGGAGTCCTCGTCGACGAGTAGAGTGCGACGACTGTCCGGTGGCGCCAGCACCGTAACACTGCCAACCTCGAACGCGGGAAGCGCGAGTAGTGCCTTGCAAAAACCGTCGACGAGCTCGGTGAATCTCGCCCAGTATCGCAACAGGACCGGCTCGTTCGGTTCCGGTAGACTAGGATATTCGAAGCGTCGCAACGACCCGGCCTCGACGTCGAGCAGTCAGCGGGATCTCAGCAAGCAGCAGCCCAGAAGTAGGCACAACTCGGGCTCGTTCGCGAAACCGCACGAAGTTCCGAAAGCGCACAGTGGCGGCGCCACCGTCGGCGTTCCGACCGCGCCAGCAACGAGGGATCGGCTCCCGGTGAGCGCGAAGCCCGAGCTGACGAACAAGCCGGCCTCCGCGTCGAGCGCGAAGATCGAGTCGACGACGACGACTTCGGCGGCCGCGAGCCTTCCGCAAAAGTGACGTGTACCAAACTCTTCCGGGTAAGTGAAAGAAATCCACGCGCACATCGTTTCGTGACACGAACGCGATGTCGAAGTGAATGAATGATAACGATAAACCGGATACCGGAGTAGTTAACGATAAAAAGCTCTTCGAGAAAAAAAATATATATATCCGCGTAGCGAAGGATACTCGACGAGTGACTAAAAGCCCGATAACCCGTATGAGATATATAGTAAGACAAAAACGATGAAAAAGAAACAAACAAAACAGTTCAGAAGGATCTCGAGCTCTCTCCCTCGAGTGAATATATATTTTTTAACTTAAAAAAAAAACGAAGAAAAATGGAAAAAAAAAACAAAGTTGCGGCTTTATCATGGTACGACGGGGACGAGAGCCAGCCCCCTCCCCCAAGCAGCTTGTGCCTAGCGGTTGTTCACAATAATAAGAGTCAGAGCGCTGTTTATAGCTTAGTTTATAATAGAAAAAAAAAAAGATACGTCGAGATGAAACATATTACGAAATCTGATGTAATCGAGCCGAGGTCCCTGCTTAGCAAGGTGCACGACTAAGTGGTCACATTTATTTTTATTTTATTTTTTATTTCAGTGTCTTTGCGAGAGAGAAAGAAATACGACCGGTGTTCGACGGATGATAGATAGAGAGGCTAAATGGTTTTTAAATTGGTCGAAGTTACGATTAACGGGGGGCTCGGAGTGAGCGTAGCGGATAGAGAGAAGGGGAAGGAGGGGATTTAAGCGTTTGCGGGACGACGAGGAGTTTTCGGGTGGTACGCGAATAAGACTATATTTTTTATTTCTTCCATCGGTGCTTCTAAACTCATTCGTTTATTATCGCGCGGTTTTACTACTACGAATAATTTCAATGTGATCGATTTAACCGCGCATGCGTCGCGCGCGCGAGACACTGCAACGCGCATGCGCGACGCTTGAACGCAACTAAGGCGCGTCGTTTGTACAGCTTTCGCGAGGCGGCGATTTCGTTGGACAAGGGTCGTTCGATTGCCGAAGTCTTCCATGTAATTCGCGCGAATCGCCTTTGCCGTCGTCGCCGCTCGTTCGCGATCACGTGCGTTTCCATCGAAAACGCACCCAGCGGGGGGCGACGAAAGCTTATCGCGAAATCCTATCGCGAGTCGTCGGGGCATAACTGGAAGGCCTCCTCGAGGATGATCGAACGGAGGGGAAGTAAAATTAATCGAAGGCGAAATCAAGGGTCGGACCTCGGAGGAGCGAGCGCGAGCGTAAATAAATAAAAATTGCCCGTTCGGCGCAGATTAAACGGTTAAAAAAAAAATACAACAGAAACGAAGTATCGAAATACAGAGCTCGAAAATAAAAAAAAACATAATAATAATAACTATACCCAGTCCGTGGCCGGTGCACAAATAATTACATCTGCATAGAAATTTACAGATTTATACAATCACTTTCCATAAGACGAGTAGGTTTAAGTTTATTAAAAAAAAAAAGCAAAAAAAAAATAAATAAATAAAACTATTATTAGCGATAGAATAATTAATGATACCATTACGATTAAGGAGCTATATAATCCTATTACGGCGTTGCGTGGGTCTATGTAGAAGTATCATTGAGGCGTTAAAAAAAAAAATTCACGAAAGCTGCTCATTTATGCCGATCGTTCTCCGAATGTTTGATATAAATTATATAAGCGATGATGGGGCGACGTAGATTTAGACCGCGAGCGACGCGACGCGACCGCCGTTCTCTATATTTTGTGAATTCAAGAACGGCCGTTGCCTCGGTTGCCGTGATATATTTTTGCCACAGAAGCAGACACGGAGAGATAACGAGAGAGAGAAAGAGGGAGAAGAGAAAGGATCGCATGCGCGGTAAATGCCGAGAATGATTTTTTAAAGCGATGATCGAAGACAAAAAATCGACTCTAACGCGCTGCGATTCTCCGTCGATGAACACGGAGTCGAAGATTTACGAGCCTCGGGACTCCACGTCCATCCTCTTCTCCAATGTTGTCGTATGATTTCTTTTTCTAACTGGGACTATTCGTGGGGCGTCTTCGATTTTATTTTAGTTTTTTCGCGAACGATATTCGAGGGTAGTGAAAAAAAAAAAGAAGAATAAAAACGTGCAGTTTTCTCCGTGTAAGATAAAACGGGCGAAATCCACGCGGATCTCGGGTAGCCATAACGTGCCTCAATTTTTTTTACGGCAAGGCAATACGAGTCCAGTAGTAACGCAATCGACGAGGGTCGTCGAAGCTATACCGACAATTATATTCAATCGCGTTTGGAACCAGTGCAGCAGCAATAAGTAGCGCTTATTTTTGAAAAAACGATATAATAATGATAATAATCGAGCGCTCGACGCGATTATTAAACAGCTCAAAGAAGAAAGAAAAAAAAACAAGAAAAAAAATACCGAGCAATAATTAATAATTTCTCGTATCCCGAGGATGTTAGTGATGAAATCAAGATCGAGCCTGACTTCTGTGTTGTTTTGTTTTTCTTTTTTTTTTATAGTCCTTGACGATATCACACTTCATCTTCGATGACCGACTAGTCATGCACCGAGCCATCGATTCCCTTCTCGCTTGACTGACACAGACCCGATTTGCTAATCTCTCTCCGGGAGAGGGGGGGGGGGGGGGGGGGGGGGAGTCAGCGGTGAGATTTTGAGCTCGCAACAGATTCCTCGCAGCATCTTCCGAGAATCGAGAAGACATGCAATAAGCCTCTGGATTTAAAAAAATAAACAAGCGCCCGCGATTAAAATATCGGACGACGCGACCGCTTGATTCTATCTTTCTCTCGATGATTTTTGGAAAACGGTAATTTTTTTTCCCACCCCCTCGACGATTTAAAGTCCGATGGACGAGGCGATTCGCAAATGAAGCGAAGGAAGGTGCTCCGATCGCAAGCGCCATTTTTTTTTTTTCTTCCTTTTCTCAACCTTCCTCATGCGGATAAAGCGACACATAACGACGATAATATTTCATAATGAATAACGATTAAAATTAATAACTAGTTAATAAATATACCGCTAGCCTATAACGAATATAAACGTTTACTTGTATGATTATTAGTTTTGTACATTAAAAAGAAAACGTACTATATACGCGGATAAACTATGAGATAGTGATATTAATTAACGATTTGTTGGCTTTTAAAATTAATTGGATAAAAAAAATATATTGCGAATTATACAGAATAGCTCGCGCACATTTTTTACTCCCGTCGATCGATGAAAAGAGAAAACGATTTAAAGGACAGAAAAAAAAAATGAAAGAAAAACAAAATCGATGCTAGAGACAAATTTTTTAAACACAACAAAATAAAGACAACGAGGCACGTCGCAGCGTTGCCGGCTGGCCCGCTCCGTTTCTACGTTTGTTCGAATGTCACGCTTGTGCAACGAATCGAGAAGATTGAAAAAAAAAAACGGGCTTTGATTTTGTATAATCATGCGGATCGCATAGAAAAACTCGTGCCGAGAATAATGGCGAGCCGGCGCTTGGAAGAAGGAAGCTCGTTCCTCGACTACTCGGCCAACCCTTCTCCGAGTCCTTCGGCCGCTTCGCTATAAATCGTCGTGTCCGAGAGACGAACGATCGAACGCCTGCGCGCTATCCCAACGATTATCACGCATCGTGATTGTTCGAAGTATAAAAAAAATTGCTTAAGGTTTAGACGTAGCTCTTAAGGTTCCGCGAGAGTTTATTCGTCGTTTCGTACACCCGAGGTCCCTAAATTTTCCTTTCGGTTACATTTTTTTCTATTTTCATTTTTTTTTTCGAGATTTTTTGTTCTTATCGTTTCTTAAGCTGACAAAGGCGTTTACGCACGGTGACTCGCGTTCGATAGCCGAGCAGCACAAATTTGACAGTCCAGCGCATGCGTCGTGCGTACGGGAGGTCGAGCATAAATTTCCTTCGAGAGAGTTCCGGAGGGACTTTTGTTTTAATTTAATTTCCTTCGCACTAAAGCCCCGGAAGCCAATGCGGGGAAGGAGGAAAACTGATCTTAAACGAAACTTAATATACTGGGAAGCTCCCACGGTGATACGTCGGACGATGGTAACTCTCAGCCTGTAAAAAATATACATATTATTATAGATTACATATATATATATAGAGTATATTACTCACTCCCGTTACTTATGCATTAAGTTGATAATCCTTCGTACGTTCAAGGCGTATAGTGTAAGTGGATGGGGCTAATGGTAAGGCGAACAAGATTTAAAAAAAAAATTAATTACGATGTATAAAAATTTGATAAACACTAACACGCACTCACGTACGTTTGGAATGGTATAGAGGCAACAAGCAAATACACGAGTACACCTCTGGCACTTTCACGAGAGTTATCGACTACTTTGCTTTGTTTTGTTTTTTCGTAGTCCCACGTTAAGGCTTGACCTTCCTGTTTTACCGACCAAGATAAGCGATTTCTTATTTTTCGCTATTTGTCGTTACTATGCTACGCATATGCTAGAATCTTACAGGACTGTATTGTTAACATAAACCATTTGGCGTGTAGGCAATTTTCGGTCGAAATATTCCGAGAGTTAAGGCAAATCGAATATTATAAATTGTCACGGAGAACAACATGGCTGCTGAAAAAATTCAACAGCATCCGTTCTAGAACGATCTAGAATCTAGCATTTTTTTTCTGCCCTAACATAAAAAAATCTAGATCGCACCTACGTAAAAAGAACGTGCATGCAAATTCTTCGAAGTTCTCCGAATATTTCAAAACCGTCGGAAAGTTGCTCACACAAAAGATAATCATGTAGGCTGCGTTCAGTTAGTCTATCGACTTGGGGCAGCACGATTGCAGAGCCACCTGTGCGTAAATCGTGTCACTACATTCTAGCCCTTTCGCAAACTATAAAATTCGACATGTCACAGTTCTGTACGATTTGACGCATACGCGTAGCGTATAAACAATGCTAAGGTCGGAACTGAACAATTGTCCAGTTCCGTCGGTAAAACAGGTAACGCAGGTTTAAAAAGATGAAAAAAAACGCTGATTCAGAATCAGTGAGAATATTACTCCTCCTTGATCTCCCTTTCGATATCTCGGCCCTACTCGATTGTCGTACGATGACTTCCATACGTTAAGCTGTAATCCCGATTCTCGCTCCTTCTCTCTCTATTTATCTACGAAAAAGAAAAAAAAACATCTCGACGTACGCGGTTTACCTCGTATCCTCGAGCGATCAGGTAGAATCTGCACGACGATTTCGTCCGATAGCGCTGAAAAAAACGATTAAAGCGACACGGTGAAAATGTGTTCCGAATAAAGCCTAAATCGTACTTTCCAGGGTCACACATAGATTCAGGGTGCTTCACGATCGCGCCGGTAGAGGGCGTAACGTAACCTAACTTTTCCGTAACAAACTTCTGGCGAAAGCTTTTCGGCCTTCGTTATTTTTTATATCAGGACTCGTGAGCGATCGAGCGATTCGTTTATTGTTTTTTTTTTTTTACAACAAATCGTACTCTGCAGTGCCTTCGATCGAAATATCTCCTTCGGCCGAACTCGAACGTAGCATTTTTTAAATTTTAAGTCGTCTCGTGCCACGTCCGTTGGATTATCCTCCTTCGTGGCAGCAGACATCATCCTCCGACCTTGATCGACTTTCGCACACGACTCTCTCTCTCTCACACACACACACAGACACAGTTACGCGGATAAATCTCCGCGCAAGTTTAGTCAAAGGGGAGTGGCAGCGACTACCCGCGTATTCCAACGACAGAACACATTCGTTAAGAATACCAATGGACTTTTCTCCCTTCCCCCTCCCGAGGACGCACTCCGGCCAAGTCGCATTGTAAAACTCGCCCGTACACAAATGCCCCCGGTGTTCGATCGATTTCACGATTAAATGAACCTTATTGGCGTAGATTTTTTTACATTATACATAATACGTACTATATTAAAGACATACTATAGCGTGGCATCCTCCGCAGCGGTGAACGGGACAGCGTCGTTACACCGATAACTATTTGTAGCGTGTATAAAAATTATTATAACTACGAAACGGCGATGAGGGCCGGACTTACCGCGTATATATGAAAAATAAATAAAAATAAAATATATATATAGATTATTAACTATTATACTAATAATTGTTAAACGCATTAACGCGAAATCGTTAATGTCAGCCATGTAAATAATAATAACGATATATAAATGAAAAAAAGGAAAAAAATGCAAAAAAAAAACAACATAAAGACAAACAGGCACATACCGATACACGTATATACAGACACACATACACACATGGATAAACTACAAAACACATAAATGAATACTATAAATAGCCCGAGGTACTTTCAAAGTAGAACATGCAGAGGAGACGAGGAAGATTCGATTCGGTATACATCCGCTTAGAGTGTCTAGTGAGTGAGAACCGCTGCATCTAGAGGGCGTGCACGTCGCGTAGGCTATTGTGTGATAGATTATTTGAGACGGAAGGACAAAACTGAAACCTAAAGGAAAAAAAAAAAAAAAAATTAAGCTAATGCTTATGTATCGTACGTGTGTCTGATGATTTTTTTTCGAGTCTTTTATGCATATACTTGGGAGTATTGTAACGTTTGTGAATACATAAAATAAAAAAAAACCAAAAAAACCGAGCGAACATCGTGTTAGTGTGTTGTTTTCTTCGAAACCCCCACCCGTTCCTTGCAATGCCTATTGTCAGTCAATACATCAATCTTTCAATACATGCGAAATATTTCCGGAACATAGTGATAAAATGTTATGAAATATCTTTAGTTTCATGTTTCACGGAAAGATGATCTTGTTATTGCAATGTATTTTAATTACCTTGACCGTCGCCACGCGGCGCTGCGGGCGTTGCGAGTCGCCCGAACGGAGACTCGCAGTGTTTGTCGCCATAAATTTTGTAGCGAGGGGGGGAAAAGCCGCACGTCGTAACAAACGTCGAGGCCGTGACGGCCGGGACGTCGTACAAATAAATAACGTTGCCGAAAATTATCGACTCGTTGGCCACGGGAACTGAGACACGAGATAATATCTCGGAAAAAGGGTTAACCCGATGAGCAAGAACGAAGTGGAAAAAAAGAACGTGAAGGAGTGGGGGGAGGACGTAGCGAGGGACGGAAGGAGGGGAGGTAACAGAAACGACTAGTAGCAAAATGTAGCGCGGAGCCTCGGTGTGTCTGTTCACGGTGTTTCCACGTTTTACGATTATGACTCCCGTTTACATCGTCGCCACATGGCCCTCGCTAGTTCCGGCCGGCGGATTACATACCGTATACCCCAAAGGCCCGTCTTTCCTGCAGATCGTTCCGCCGGCTCTTCGATTTCTTCGCCTCGACCCCCACCTCAACGCCCAATCACCCATTACCCACGAATTGGATCGCGTAAAGAGTAACAAAAAAAAAAGAATGTTCATGGCGATTGTTCATGAAATTTAATGTACCAGTTTTTGCATAAAAACTCTCAGTCCGGTAAATTAAATTGACAATTTTTGTTTTAATAGTGTGATATTGATAAACTGCAGGAATATCGTTCCGTCTCATGCGCATGCGCACTCTCGCCGACTAACGATAGCGTTTGTTCTTCCGGTCTTCGTCAGTGCAGTTTGATAATCCGGCGAAACGCGCCACTTCCGGTACGACTCAACCCCATGGTCGCTGCTCAAGAATGATCGAGAGCGCATTGGATCGACATCGTCCAATCACCGATTACCCGCAAATTGGATCGTAAAGAATGACAAAAAAAGTCACTGCCTGCGCAGGAGCGTAGACGCTTTTCTTCATCATAAATACAAATATAAATATGCTTCTTTATTGATTCTCATTTGAGTTACATAATATCAAGATTTCACGCGTTCGAGGTTACCGCTAAACCGCAGGAAAATCGTTCCGTACCAGTGCGCATGCGCACTCTTCCGGTCGTTCGTCAATGCAATTCGAGGATAAGCCGGCATGGCGCGCCCTGTAACGTAGAGCGGAGCTTTCCGGTTACTTCCTGTACGAGTAGTTTATGGAATAGAGTAGTTGGAGGGTTTTTCTTTAAAGTTTCTGAAGCATGGCACGAAGTCGGCGTCCGAGTCTGGGCGAAGGAGCGAAGGGCAGTCGGCGACCGAGTCGCGGCGCGAATGGCGGCGGCGGCGGAGGAGGCGATTGGCGTTGATCAATGTCGTCCTGTCCCTCCATGAGTAGTCTCGCGAGTCTCGCGTTGTCGCCCGTCAGAAGGTACTTCTGAATGAGCTCCTCGCCGGACTCCCTGCCGAGTCGAGGTGTGAATGGATTCGTGTGTCTTTTTTCACCTACACATTGAGAAAAAGAACAGATAATTAATGCAACGGCGATAAACTCGAGAACACCCAATGAGTAGCTTTTATACGGAGAACCCGTAGCAACATTTTCCGCTTCGAGCGATATGGATGTATAAACTGCGAAATACCTTTTACAGTTCAATACATCCACATACAACAAATTTCAAGGACATTTACAGACATTATGTTCAATATGATAAAATGATAAAATAAAAACGCAGTTAATCTTCAAATAAATGTATCTACGAATCTAGAACTCTCCCATTACGCGAGTCATGTCTCAGGCGTAAAATTACAGCAATCCTCGTTTGTTCTCATAGCAAAGTAAATCGTCGCGGTAACAAGAAAGTCTTCTTGTGATAGCAAAACTAATTGCGCAGGGAAACTGCGGAAAACCTGCCCCGATACAGCCGGTCATTAAAACTGAGTCTTGATGTTCCTATTCGATACTTCGAGTACGAACTCCAATCCTCAGAATTCGACCTCCCGCGCAACGGTTCCAATGCGCCAGTTAGAGCACGGCTAGGCGGTCACCCATCCGAGTACTGGCCGCGAACTATTCTGCTTGAGTACCTTGGATCGAAACGAGGGTCCAGGGGGCGCCCTCTATGGCGTCGGCGATCGCGTTGATCTGGTCGTCGTCGTAAGTCTCGGCTCGCTCGCCGCCGGACCTGCGTCGTCTGCCGAGTCGGGGTCCGAACCACATAGCGCCGGAAACGGCGCTGCCTCTCTCGGCGCAATTGGCTCCCGAGCAGAGACCGTTCCCGTTAACGTCGACGTTCTGCCCAGCGAATTTCTGCACTCCGCCGGATTCTGCAAAAACAAACCAATGAAAACGACCCCTCACAACCTCTTTCGCAATCCGCAATCGAGCCTCCGTTAATCCTCATTTACTGAGTTTCCACCTCGATTAAGAACGGTCTGAAACGAATCTAAACTGTTGGCAAAATTCTAGTTAATTCGAAACCTTCTAGTCAACAGGAAATTCCATAAGTGAATTTCGAGTCTAATTTTTCCACTAGTAAAATCTCGGCCCGATTTCACTCACGGTGAAGACTCGGTAGTTATCTCGCGAATCGTTTCGTTCTGGACCGATACGTACCGTATTCACCGGACGCGCCCTCGAGAATAATCGCGAGAAAACCGACGACGACGAACGCACGGCCGGTAATGCAGCGCTCCGCGTTACTTTTCGATCTTAACGATATCATCGTCTCGGCGGTCAATTTTTTTTTTTTTCACAATTTCCGTTCGCGATTCTTTGGGCCTTTCACAGTCTACGCTCGTCGATAAGTGTCGGACGAGTGGTGGCGAAACTACCGGAATCCTCGGGTTTTATAGTCGACGTAGCGGGACAGGGTGACTACCCCTTGGATGCCCCCTTTTCACCTCTCGACGGAGGGAAAACAGTGCGAATCGCTCGACGAAATCCCTGCGGGTTGTCGCTTCGCCTTTGTGTTCGTGCCTGTGGATTTTAGGTACGTCGAACGCACACACGCCGAGGGAGTGGAATAAAAAAGAAAAGAGCGAAGGAGAGACGTGCTATTTGGTGTAGGTGTGGGTGACAAAGAGGGCGACACGTGTTTATGTCGCTGTGACGTAATTGACTGCCGTCCCGTCGACAGGCTGCACACGGACGTCTGCGCTCACGTCCGTACACGAGCGCGCCGATTCCCTCCGCTCGGTTCACGTCCCTGCGGCTCAGGACTCTATTGAGGTACCCCCCCGGGTGCAATCTCGACAAGCCGGTGATTTGTCTCCATTTTATTGAGACTCCGAGTCGCCCATACTCGATGAGGTTAAGAGTGAAAGATCGGGAATGAGAAGGCGCGAGGGCGTCCCCGCGGCTCTCTCGCTTCGATCCTCGCGAATCTAATTGAACGCCTCGAGAGTCGCTTCCTTTTCTCTTCCCGGCTCGGAATAACCCAGAGAGGCGACGCTCCACTGGCACACCTACGCAATTGGCACGGGGAACTTCCACGCAAGTCAACTTCGTTCGAGACGGTAGGTGAGTACTCGTTTCTTTTTTTTTACACTCGTAGAGGTTTAATGTACGATATAGGTATGTATACACATACATATATCGTATAGATATATTTAGCGATTTTATTAAAAAGGCGCTGGGCCCAATTGCAGGGACAATGGGAAACCCATTGTCCAGTGAACGATATGAGAGAAAATCCGACGGTTATAAATCGTACAATATATATATATATATATATATATGTAAACATATAGATGCGTTTGAGATATGTGCTGGGGCCAATCAGTGAAGCGTGGAACGTGATCAGTTTTTCATTTAGCGAACGACGAAAATAGGATCTTCCGAAGTCCAGGATTTTTGTCGCATATCATTGAGAGCTCGTGAATCGTCTCGCTGTCTCGTTCGCTTCATTGGCTACCCCATACGGCGTAATAAATGAATTACGGGGGTGTCGATGATGCTCTTTTATCGAGTGTGTACCAAAGGCATAGATTAGCTCAGCGGAATTCTTGAACTAGCCGGATGGCGCCGGCAGGACTATCAGTATAGGAATTAGAAGCTGTCAATTGTAAGATTTAATTTAGGGTTCGGCGGCGTTGTCGTTCGAAGCCCTCGAAGCGGTGGAACTTCCTCTCGATATACTCTTTGCCATATTTGTACTATCGCGATAAGCGCAGAACGTGTTTTTTCGTTCGCGATCGTCAATTCATAATATAACAAAGCAGCAGGTTGTTGTAACTCGGCCGCTTCGCGTCCTCGCTATGGATTGTGGAATTTAGTAACCAGAATTTGATATTTCCGAGGATTTAAGGTGAATGCGCCACTTCCGGTTCGGAAGTCTCATTTTCCGACCGGAAGTGACGTCATACCGGAAATCCGTCACTTCGGCGTGGAAAACTAAAATGTTCAAATCGTAAGTGACATATTTCCGATATGACGTCACTTTCGGTCGGAAATTGAGATTTTCGACCGGAAGAGACGTATTTCCGGTATGTCGTTAGTTCCGATTCAAAAAATCGGATGTTTTAACCGAAGTGACGTATTTCCGGCCGAAACATGGGTTTTCTGTTTATGTACTGCCGGTATGACGTCGTCACTTCCGGTTAAAAATTAGGTTTTTTTTGTAAACGACAATAGCGTAAAACTTACTACGACGCACAGAATATTATCAAAATTGTATAATAGAGGAATAATAGGGGACAACCTGGATTCTTGAAAATTCGGATGAACAAACAAACAACTTTCCAAAATATATATAAGATAACAATAACAATACTATGTGTCGGACACCTCATAGAGAGCGTCACTCTTTGCCCCTCGCGATTGAGAATCTTTCTTGCGCGCATGCGCTCTCGGCGCTTTTTTGAGAGGACAGAAAGAGAGAGAGAGAGAGAAAACGATCGAGCTCGAGTACGAGAGTTCCACTACGCGCGAGCTCTTCGATACTTACAAAAGCAAACAAACCCTCTTCCACGCTGCCGAACGTTTTTTTTTTTCTTTCCATTCTCGAGTGAATCGAATACGGCGCACGAAAGAAAGAAAGGCGTTATATCGTGATGTGCATCTGCCGGCTAAGTTTTTCGTACGAACGAAGTACATATTCCCACGTCCGATAAAGAACCCTCCTCTGCTGTACAGAAAATACTCTCCTCACTCCCTCTCCCTTTTTTTCCCTCGTTCTAATCGCATCAGTGTGATCCGCGTCACGGCTAACGCACGTACGAAAGTTTACTTTGTCACAAGCGTGTATGTTTTCTCATTCGGCGGACACACATTATCCGCGACGGTAAGGATTCAGTGGCCTCTGATGCACTTCCTTCCGCGCGCGAACCCTCATTCCTGCACGCGGTTTCCGCGCAATTAGCGCTCGTCCTTAAGTTGGGGGGGGGGGGGGGGAGGGGGAAGGCTTAACGATTTTTTAACAAGAGTCTCTCCGTCGGCAGTTTTGCCTCGACCTTCTGAAAATTGCAACCATCCATCGCGCTCGTTTATGGACTGCTGGTTAGCCGTCGAAATATAATTTTTTTGCGACACGCTTTTGTCCCTCCAAATTGATTACCCACTGCAATGATAATTCCGGAGGTCGTTCGGCGCTGCAGGTGGTCCGGCGCGCAGCTGCAGATCTAAGCTGTAGTCGCTAATCTACCGTGGACTGCGTGTTTACGGTCAGTCGGATGCAGTCACGGGAGGGGCGAAGGGAGGGGTAGGGAGGGGGGGGGGGTGAAAGAAAGGTACACAGATCGATCTTCATCCGGACGATGCAGCCTGCCTGCCGCTTCGCGCAGCGTTAATTGGCGACAGATTGCTGAACTAGATCGACGTTTAGATAGATCCGGAACCCGGGTGACTTCCGTGGAGGTTACCGGAGGGAGATTGAATGAATCGCCTGTACCACCTACCGTAGATCGGCGTACGATAATCCACTCGAGAACCGAACGGCGTGAAAGTAGACATATTTCTGGAGTCACTGCAGCCACTTCCATTCACCCCCCGCAGGCCATAGACGGGAAACAAGCTGTCGCTGTAGCGAACCGGCCGAGCATCTCCCGCAATTGGATTAGTTTCACCCTCCGAAAGAGACCGTGTCGAAAAAAGTCCGATAAAAAAAAACAAACTTAGGAGTCTTCGTTCCGATCGTGCCCGACACAGACTCTGTCGGTAACACATCGACTTGCCTATTTTCTCGACTACTGTTAATGGGAAGTGAAATATCGAAGTCGGTAATGCAAACTGTAATTAACTTTTCGCAAGGATGCTAATTTTTTTTTAGGAAAAAGCAAATTCGAGCCTTATGCGCACGGTAATTTTGCATACGGCCCGAATTCATTTTGTTTTAAAAAAAATTAGCACCATTCAATAATGTTAATTTGAAAATTGCAACTATTTCGCACGCACAGCTGTTTCACTTCCCCTTGATATTTGGGACAAAAGAAAATTAGGTTTTCGTAGGCTATATGTGTAGTTGCGAGAAAACTCAATTTCCTCGTGTTCGAAATATTGATTGTTGACTAGAAAATAGGGACACCGATTTTTTACCGGCTGAGTCTGTGTCGCACGCCCTCGGCGAGTAGGTATTCATTGTAACGTTTTAGTATTTTCTCGTACATGGTCTAGTAAGTAATTACGGTCTTTTCTCGCTTCCTCGCGATGCGGAACGACTAAGAATAAACCGCGAGAGAACCTCCGGTCTAGAGCACCGGAGTGTTTACCCGACCGGCGCGATCCTAGGTGTTCTGGGCTGCGTCAAGGGGCAAGAGTTTACCGAGCAGTGGTGTTATACCGGGTGTATCGCCGCGCACAGCGTGCACCGTGCGGGGAGCGTGTGTATTTGTGTGCGGCACGTCCCGCACTGCACCGGGACGCGTGCTCCATCGCTCCCTTCGCTCACCTAATATCCTGTGCGTTGATACACTTACCAACATTCCCGGAGCATCCACACGAGTCCATACCAGTGGATACGGAGTATATATATCTGTAGCGGAGGGAGCGAGTGTTGTCAGCACACGAGCCGTCGCGTGTCGGGCACGTGTAATTCGTGGTCGTAGATACAGTGGGGGGGAAAAAAATGGCCGATACCGGTGTCTTGCAAACTTAAAAAAAAACAGTAAAACGGGGGCGTTGAAAAGAAGATCCAGACCATCGGAAGACTGGCTGGGATCACGTTCGTTGTTTCCGGACGGACAACGAATAAAGTCTCGTTCCCACAATAGCATTTCGAACGTCTCACGAATCCCGACTTATTTCTACCTATCCTACGTATATCACGCGCAATTCTAGCGAATATTAGAAAGGGTCAATAATTCACGAGGTGTCGAGAGACCTGCGCATGCGTTTCCGAAGCTCCACCCCGAGCTACCTTTTATTGTTGTCGAATCGGCGCTCCGCTGCCGACTCGCCCGTGCAATCGCTAAGGACGGCCGTGTCGAGAAGCTTGCCGAATTCTCGAGGGAGGGACTGGGGGGGGGGGGGGGACTCGGGCTATGATCAGTGTGACCTTCGGGTTTCACGTTCTGTTTACACAAGAGGAGAATCGATCCCCGAGGGAGTATCCAATGTCTGGCGTGTAAGCTTCTCTTTTTTTTTCCTCTACATACATCTTCCTCGACCTTCTTGTTTGCGAAGTCCGTAAGTCGAGAGCGGCGCCGAGCGGAGAACGAGAGGACGGGCCGACCGATCTCTGCTGGCGTCCAGAACCGAGTAGTCCGCTTGGGTCCGACACGCTACTAACTGCTCCGGCATGAGCACCGATTTGTCAGCGACGGAAACGTCCTATTTTTCCGCGCCTGCGCTTCGCTCTCTCCACTCCCCGCGCCGGTATAGGACGAAACTGACGACGCCCGGCTATCCGATTCTCTAACAGAAATTCGATACCAATACGACGCGGTAGTTCGTCCGTGGCGGCAGCACCAGACTCATGAATTATGTGGCTCCCGGTGTCGAGAGCCGGACGGCCATCGCGCTCTACATTGCTCTACACATTACTTCGATAGATACGGCCGAGAGGAGCCGAGCGGCGAGAAAATTCCTCTGCAACCGTGTAAGTGTATGCCCTCGCCGAGACCTTCCAAACATTCAGCAGTCGAACGACCGGTTCGTCTACGATCGCCGTTATTTACTGCGGACTGCGTCTCGGACTCTTCGAGCCGCCGGAGAAGCGCCGCTGTGCGAAGCCGAGAGTGTTTACGATGCAATAACCTAACTTCGACGGGTAACAATAACATTCTCGATAGCTCGAGGGTACGCGAGGCTTGAGATTCTCGCGTATTAAGGTTGATATGTGTATTCCAATGTAGAGAGTGGTTCAGAAGCGACCTACGCTCGGATTACGCTGAGGGTAATCGCGAATAGGAAGAGAAATGTTTTTAACTGTATGAGAAAGAATTGGTAGGTTATTGACGGCTTCCTAAACGTTCCAACTGTACCAATAACATTCTCGATAGCTTTAGAATGCGCAAGGCTTGAGACTCGCGTATTGACGTTGATATGTGCATTATAATGTAGAGAGTGATTCAGAAGCAACCTAAGCTCGGATTACGTTGAGGTTAATTACTATTAGGAAGAAAAATGTTCTAACGGTACGGGAAACAATTGGGAGGTTATTGACGGCTCCCAACCGTTCCATCGCACATTCGATTATAGCGAGTTTACTACAAACCTTCCCTCGGCCAACTCCGCGAGAAATTTCGTCGAGTGTCGGCCGGCCTGTACGTCTCGCGCAGTGCGCACGTCCGACGTCCATTTAATATATCCGTCCATACATTTTACGACGAGCGATCCACTCGACGCTTCGAGAGATAAACAAGAAGCGATCGTCGATTCGGGCCGACGGACGGCTCGATTTCTCACTCTCCACGTATCGTCGGACTCGACGTTTACAATACACAAATTCTACAATGTCGTCGGCGCGTCACAAACGTCCCGTGTTTTGTCGGCGCGGCGTAACAAACTCTGATCAAAGAGTCGAAGATAATGTTACTCTGGTGAGTCGACCGCGCGTATGAAAATTGAGACGTCGATGGATCATCGTTGATTCGGTGCTAAAGCAGTTTTTTATACTTAAAAATTTCGTTTTTTTTTTCTGTCTCAGCAGCACTCCAGGTGTGTGAATTCCTTCGCTTAAGTTTCACTTTGACGAGAACAACGGATCTCTTGTTCGAACAGCTCCGGGCTTTTCACTACCGAGAAATCTTCCAGTATTATGTCTCCCGTATCGTTTACGCTCCTTACCGAGAGTTCGGTCCGTGCCGGGAAGTCGCCTCGGGCCTCAAAGAAGGAAAATCCTAACCCCCGTCCCCCGAGACTGTAGAATAACAGAGACCTAAGAAGAAACGCTCGTGCCGAAGTATCCTTTCGGAGGAAGAATAACAAAAAATAACAAAACTGACACGAGACGTAAATTAATATTCGTAATTTATTGCTCTCTTCGACTCTAAGTTTAACATCGCTTTGTACAAAATTTTACAAACTTATTCGACGTCGTTTAATTTTTTTTTTTTTTTTCGTCACTTGGAAAATGCTTTCCCAAGCGTTTATTCCGAAGAATGCACCAACGATCGCCGGTCTAATACTCTTTGGTATATTATTATATTCACTGCACGATAGACACGATTTCAGCATCTGGCCCGGACGAATTATATTTACACGTATATTGATCTTTTGTTTTCGTTATTTTCTTAATTTGAAGAAGGGGGTAATTTGTAAAGCGCAACAGTTATTTACAAATCGATGACTAATCGATACTCTTCTTTTTTGTTTTTTTTTTTTTTACGTTACTCTGAGTGAGCGGTTTACGGCTGCATGTGATTAATCGATTGGACCGATATCGAAGATGTTATCGTTGTTCCCGTTGACGTCGGGGATTCCTGCTTGAGCTCCAACGCCCACATGTGCTGCGGCCAACCGGTGCGCCCTTTGGCCTTCGACATCTCCTCGTGAACGTAAGTCATCACGCTCTGACTGCATGTCTCGCTCTGCAACAATGGTCGTAAAGGGGGAAACGTTATTTCTCATAGCCAAACATTTCGATTAAAATCAGAGGTTAATCCTTATAATAAAAACTGCATTTTTATAATAAAATTAAATTTTTACAATAAAAATTAAATTTTTATAACAACAATAAAATTTTTATAACAACAATTAAATTGTTATAATTGAAATTAAAGTTTTATAATTAAAATTAAGTTTTTACAATTATTAAATTTAACTTTTTAAATTTATTAACGATTTATTTTTAGACCGTCTCTAAACAATTTCACAAGCCCTAAAACTCGAATTATATCTCAGCGCTGACCGAAAATCCGACGATAATTTTACTCCAAAGTCAACCGGGACTGAGCCACTCGCGTGGGAAACTTTTATCGTCCCAAATATCTCGGGATCCGTTCGACGTGCAAGAGCGAACAACGCTTCGCGAAACGCGGGAGGAAATCGAGGAATCGACTCCCGAAAGTATTATATATTTACTCGGGCGCCCGGAATTATAGTTCGCGGTACCGTCGCTACCGTCCGTCCTGAAAAAACATACGCGCAAAAAAAAAAAAAAACATCCGTGAAACGAATTGCGATCCTGATAGCCGCTATTTGATATCCATATAAACTTTTTTTTCTTTTACTTTTTTGTTTACAGTGCGGGCATTTCGAAATTCTGACGCGAGTCCCGGAGCGGAGCGTGGAAACCGAAGAGACCGAGAGAGCTCTCTTCAGGGCCTCCGCAGCCTAATTTACGAAGTGTTTCGAGATATTATCGCGTAAACAGATCCCTTTGTTCGCCACGCACCGAGGACACCGAAAGAAACTTTGGGACCATTATATATATATACCTGTTTGGACCATAATATATACATTATATATATACAGCTCTCGTTACATCTCGGTCCACTCGCACTTAAAAAAAACCCGAGTTATTATAACCTGGAGATTTAGTTGCCGGCTTAATTCGCTCGATGAAACCGAGACGTTAAGACCGAGCTAATCAGTCAAAAAAAAAGATGAGAAAAAACTCCCCCATGATCCACGGGGACCATCTTTGGGACCATTATATATATACCTATTTGGACCATTAAATATATACGTTATATGTATACAGCTCTCGTTAAATCTCGGTCCACTCGCACTTAAAAAAAAAAACCCGAGTTATTATACCCCGGAGATTTAGCTGACGGCTTAATTCGCTCGATCAAGCTGATACGTTAAGACCGAGCTAATGAGTCAAAAAAAAAAAGAAGAGAAAAAAAAACGCCCCCATGATCCACGGCTCCCGATGAGTCACCGATTCATCGCCGTTATTCAGCGGACGACGCCCTGGACAACTTTAAGCACGTTGCAGATTTGATTTATTCCGAATTAAGCAACAGATTCAGATTTTAGTAATTCCGATTCAGCTAATTCCAACTGAGTCCCGATGTTTGTATTCGATATTTCGAGTACGAACACCAATCCTCAGAATTCGACCTCCCGCTCAACGTTTCCAACGCGCCGGTCACAAAAGACCCTCAGAAGGAAGAAAAGAAGTTTCCATCGACGGAGTTCCAAGTGCAACATCGAAGACATTCCATGTTTCTCAAAAAAAAAAAAAAAAGCTCACCGAGTGCTGCTGAGACTTGTTTCTCCTCCCGTTGGACAGTATCTCAGCGCGAAAAGTCTGCGGCTC
Organism: Amblyteles armatorius; assembly: GCA_933228735.2. Taxonomy (NCBI): domain Eukaryota; kingdom Metazoa; phylum Arthropoda; class Insecta; order Hymenoptera; family Ichneumonidae; genus Amblyteles; species Amblyteles armatorius. The sequence continues at coordinate 15,107,450 of OW121688.1, read as the reverse complement.
TTCGCCCTCGTCGCTCTCCAGCACGGCCATGAGATACCCGATGTACGAGGCCGCGAGTCTTAAGGTCTTGATCTTCGAGAGTTTCGTGTCGGCGGGGACGTTGGGTATGCAGTCGCGAAGATCGGCGAAGGCGTTGTTGATGCTCTGTGTGCGTCTGCGTTCTTTCTTGTTTGCGGTGTTTCGCCTCTTGGGCCTGACGACGAGCCCTCCGACGCCGGATTCCCTCATGCCGGCGTGAAGATGATGATGATGATGATGGAGACTGAGTTGGCGATGAGCGGCAGCGGCGGAATTGACGATGCCGTTCGCCTGGTGTTGGAGAACCGTCGCCGCGGCCGTGGACATGGAGAAGTCGTTCTGGTGATGGGACTGCGGATCCTGACGGAGGTCGTCGAGGTCCTGGTTCCGATGGTCCTGCTGCTGGTGCTGAGGCTGCTGGACCGAATGCTGAGAGTAGTGGACTAAAGTTGTCCCTGTGGAGTAGAGTTGCCCGCCGCCGGTACCGGCCATGTGGTTGCCGCCGTAATGGTGGATACCGGTCGGGTACATCGTCCCACCGTCCCGGACACCGATCTCCTCGATTATCAAGGGCGGCGTCGAAGCCGCTGGACTTCCGGCGCCGGAACTGCCACCCGATATTCCCGAATCGGCGCCACCCCAGTAGGTCGACTGACTATCCCCGTCGGGAATTCCTAGGGCACCTGGAAATTAGAATCGATTGGGAGAGGTGAGTGTCGATCTATGGAGCGAGTATAGATTAATGAGTAAGTATGGATCTATAGATCTGTAGAATAAGAGGTAGGTGTAGATCTATGGCTATTAGTGGCGGAATCCAAAAGTCCCATGTGAGAAAAGTGAGTCCGAAAGCATGTTTTTTTTTTTTTTTAATATATAAAATATAATTTCCAGGAACATTTATTTGTTTATTTACTTGGTGTATGGTCGGGCGTTGCCCATTCAGATACCGACCGTCAAAGAACCCTTAGCTGATGTGGAGACGCGCTTTTAGACAGGAATTTTAACTTTGAAGTGAACGCTTTTGCAAATGAAAAATAATGCAGTTTAGGAATTTTAGAAAGGTCGCAGATTTTTTAAATATAGTTTTTAGTTTGTTTGGCTGTATCCGAGAAAATATAAAACGATGATTCTCGCGTACATGAAAAGTACATCATTTCGGTACGGAAATACATTTTCGAGGGTAACACCGAATATTTTTGTATATATTTTTGCCATATACTTTTTTTCTGACGGTCCCGCCCGGAATGCCCAAAGTACTTTTAGAGAAAAATCTACGGGGCGAGGGAAGTGTCGATCTATGGCGATAGATTAGTGGGGGGGAGGCATCAAGAGAACTCCCGTGTAAAAATAAATAAATGTGAAAACATATTCAATAACATCAAACATAACTTACACGAAGATTTTTTTATATAGTTCGTCTCTTATCGTATGTTCGTGAGGGTTCAGTCCGAGCAAGTATAAAATAATTCATGGACGCAAATAAATTTTCGAGGGAAAAATGGAATATTTTCAAATATTATCATGTGAACTTAAGTAAACTGAAGTTTGTAAATTTTATAAATCGTTTTTACCTTTTTCAATTTCTATAACTCGTTACTCAGGAGCTCTTATATTTAGGATTCACTGTATATCAAATTTCGATTCTAAGCGATAAATCCCTCAAAAAAATTAAATCAAATCTAAATTAGCATATTTTCGCACATACTTTTTTTCGTGAACGAAGAGACTTACCGTAGGGTAGTTGAGTGACGTAGTCGTAGGGCTGGTGCCATTGCGGGTAGTAATCCGCTTGCGCCTCGTACCCCCCAAGCATATTTGATCTCCCGTACAGTACTAACTATTTCGGAGTAAAAAAAAAAAAACCAACACCTACACCACAAATCCTCGGCCAAATTCACCACTCCAAAAAAGTCACTTCGTCTAAAAATTTTTTTCGAACCCGTAGAACGGTAACAGCTTATTCTATCCAACGATTCTCGTCGAACCTCCGATCGACTCTCCTATAAAAAAAAATTCGTCCCGACCGAAGAACCAAATTTCGAATTTTTTCTCCCCTACGGAAACCGTGGATGAAAGTTGGAGCACGCGCGCGCGTCGCGGATGCTGCCGGAGTGACACTGAAGCCTCGGGGGTGTTTCGGTAAAAGTTGCGGTATCGCCTGACTGAAAAAGCAGCGAGGAGTCCCCCGGAGGATTTCGAGCGGTGAAGCTGCGACATGGAAGCTGAGAGCCGATTGGGGAAGCCTCGGACCCGCCTTTGGGCGGAGCTTGCTTTTCACCCACGCGACGACCCGGCCGGGTCGGCTGTGCGGCCCGATTGTTCCGTGGGTCTTTATCGTGCGGGCGCTCTCCGGCCGCCCCTCCTCGATTCAATTAGTAAATTGGTGCTGCTGGTACACCGCCGATGTACTGCCGTGCCGGGCGGTGGGGATGATTTAAGATCGCCCGACCGCGCTGCCCGCCGCACTCTCGTCGTATCGACTCGATTTACGACGACCGCGAGATTATATCATCTCGGTGAGTAACAGCCTGACGATCGAACCGGAGCCTCGCGACCATCGGATCCATGGCGCAGAAAGAAGTTGGATTAATGAGAAGCTATAGGCATTTTTTTATTTTTTTTTATTTTTTAGCTCGCGCTCGTAGTTGAAGCACATTGGCTTGGAAGCTTAAGGCAACATTACCAATGCTTGCAGACGGACAAAGTTTTTTCGCACTCCACTACAATAAGAAGTCTCCAAGCTTTGTTGAAAGGAAGGAGTCGGCTTCGCCGAATGGGGGCTCAGCTGGGGCGGAAAGGAAGGGAGAGTGGAGGACACAAACAAATCAACAATTTTCCAAAATTTGTATAAGATTCACACACAAACAAATCCACAATTTCGAAAAAAATTTATGAGATACGATAAAGTTGTAGGACACTAATCGGATCATTTACAACAGCGGCTACGTTTCGAAATTGTTATTAATTAATTAATTAATGGTCAAAAATAGTGAAACACTTGTTTTAGTCAATTAAGTTTCTGAACTTTTCCATAAAACCAGTTATTTCAACACCTCCACTATTTCCAACAACCTTTCTCCATTTCCAATGCCAAGAAGAGCTTAGGTGGTCAGTGACTGGGCCATCCACCTCAACACCCGACGATCCAACCGGAGCCTCGGGACCATCGGATCTACGGCTCAGAGCGAAGTTCGATGAACAAGAAGCGATACTTCAATTTTTTTCTTCTCTTTATTTAGCTTCCGTTCGGAGCACATTGGCTCGGGAGCGTAAGACGACACGAACCCCGAGTGTGTTACAGCCGTCCGGTCATCGGAGTATAATAGAAAAAAGAGACAAAACACTGGGACGCCGAAGACACGAGACACCGGTGGCGCCGACCTCCCCCGTCGATTCGTCTCGTAAGGAGGATATCTTCTCCGGTCCGTCCGTGCGAGCCGTCTTCGTGGCGAACAGATGACGCTAAGGACGCGAGAGTCCTCGCGCGCGACGTCCGCTTTTTTGACCGTAATAAAGTGTAACCGGAGGCACGGACGACGACGGAACGGGACGGCGCTGGGACAATGCCTCAGCGCCGGCGGAAAGGATGCCCCGAAGACTGCAAGGAGTCTTCGTCTCGGTGCTCCTTCTTTCCGCCCGGTCGGGACAATGCGAGACGCGTAAACTATCCCGCTCTGCCCACGAGGCTGCTTTTACGTCGACGGGACGAGCCTACGTAACACGTGGATCTGGTCCGCACGTGGAGCCGAAAAGACGATCGACTATGGATCACAATGGAAAGATTAAAAGACGCTGCACTCAGAAGCGGCATGGCGGTCCGTGCATTTTTTTTCACTGTTAAAAAAAATTGTCGATTTAACTTACCGGACTGGAAGTTTTTATGCAAAACTGGTACATCGAATTTGAAGTACAATTGTGTTGAAACTTTGATATAGTTTTCCATTGAGATTAAAGCGAATGATTGAAAATAAGCTATTCCCAATGTTTTTAATACACTGACCATTCATTTTGTACATGAAATTTGACGTACCAGTTTTCGCATACGAAACTTCCAGTATGGTACATTAAATTTCATACGAATTTTTTTTACAGTGTTGCGTTTAAGGGGATGCCTGGACCGTCCTGTTTTCATCGTTACTTGTTACTTGTGAAATATTTTCTTGTTTTCTTTTTCTTTATACCTAGACATAAAACATTTAATAACTTGTTAAAATGTGAAAAGGGAGTTTTCCCGTCCACTACTGCAAATAACTAAGTAAATAAATTATAAACTGTCGCGAAAATCGATATGGCTGCCGAATCGTCAATAACATCCGTTCTGTGGGATATAAAAGCGTAAATGCGATTTAGCGGGCAGCAGCAAAGCGAAAAAAAATATATATGTATGAGCGGAGTACATACAGCACAATAAGAGATAAGAGTGTGAAATGTGAAGAGGCGAGCGAAGGGCTCAAGTGGTTGCACGTGAGGGTAATTTCGCTGGACTTTCCTCGCACACTTGCGACTCGACTGTGGTCGAAGGGGCCTCCGAGGGGAGCCGAGGAGGCGACCCGCCTCGACGTCAACGACTTTTCTTCGGGAGGTCGCGCGAGCACGCGTGTGACTCGGGAAAGAAATGCTCGTAAATCGAGAGAATGAGAGACGAAAGAAAGCAAGGGAGATTTCGGATCGACTGGCGCCATCGCGAAACTCGATGTCTCGCTTTTTCTTCGTCTCCGTTCCGACCTCGGTTCATCGCTGTATCGGCGAGCCGGTATCGGCTTCGTCGGCTCGCATGGGCCTAACATTTACGGCTTTAAAAAAAAAAAAAAAAAAAAACATCGTCCTGCGTCTGAAAACCGATATTCGACTCCGCCTTGCTCATCGGCAAAGTGCACTGGACTACTTGTTTTTTTTTTCTTTCTTTTTCTCTTTGCATCTTTGTGTTCTCGGAGTTATTGCGTTACGTGAAGTTTTCTTTTTTTTTAATTGAAAATCTCGTGTGTGTAACTTTAATTCATTGAGACTTCTTCAATTATATGCCGACTTCGTCGGTTTGCGCATGCCTCACATTTACTGTGGTTAAATACAAAAACAAGTTCCTGAGTCTGAAACCGATATTTGACCCCGCCTTGCACATCGGTGAAATGCTACTTGTTTTTCTTGTATCTCCGCGTTTTTCGAGTTACTGCATTATTTTTTTTCAGAACAGAAAAAACCTTTTTGTAATGGAAAAAAGCTTTTTGTAATATAAAAAAAGTTTTTGTAATATAATAAAAGTTTTTGGAAAATGAAAAAAGTTCTTGTATTATACAAAATTTTATGTAAAACTCGCGTGTAATTTTAATTCATTAAGAGCTCTGAAATGATATGGTTGAGAATTATAGGCATATGTATATCTGATAGGAGAGAGTGGATAAAAAAAGTGAAGTATATCGAGAGAAGTGACTCGTGCAGAGTCACTGGTGGTATCGAATTTCGTGTAAAGGATCCCCGTGACGATGGTTAACGCCCACCGTGTCAGCGAGGAATCCGCTGCTCCCGCTGCTGTTGCCGCTGGCCTGTCGGTTACTCGAGAATACGAGGGTGCATGTCGTGCAAAGGGGATTCGGTTCCTTACTGATATTTTTCGGGACCGGTTCGTCCCCTTCTATTTATTTCGAGCTATAACTATTTATCTCGAGCATATAAAATGTCAATTATTATTTTTTTAAATTAATTAATGCGTCGTTTCCAAGAACATGTTATTTTGCAATACACCCGGTAAAAAAAATTTGTTTGAATATCAATGAACTGTATTGGAAGCTTTTTTACATAAACTGTTTCTAAAATTTCAAACACACGTGCGTTGGCAACTTTACAATAAAATTTTTATTTTTATTGAAAATTGTAGTAAATTCCAGGCAAAATATTTGTAACTTCAATATCTGCTATTTTTATTTTACAAAAAAAAGTACATTAAAGTTCAATTAATGTAGGCAATGTTAGCAAATTTCAAGTTCCAGTACCAAATGTACAAATTTATTTTTACAGTGTAGACTTCAAATTTTTTTTTTTAACTCGATATCACGATTGTTTCACGTTTTCAATCGCGTACATATGAAGTGTACACATTTTGTGGATGAGCGTGTACGACGAAGCGGCAGACGAGCGCGACGTGCGAGACGATTTCATTGACGGTAAAGCGCTTTGACGTGTCGTACAAGTTACGATGACTTTTTGCCGCTGCGTCGAGTACTCGAGAGCCAGCGGCGCGGTCGCTAGCCTGGGAAAGGGGCAGATAAAGTCACTCGAGATCATCTCGAATTAATTTCAACCGAGCCGCACGATAAATGTATCTTAAAACTGCTACGGTGACTATATAAAAATGTGAAGGAACGAAAGCTGGCGAGACTCGCCGTAAATCCAGGTCTATTATTATCGCTTCTATCTACTACCGCAGGATGCTTTTCATTGAGGAACTTTTACCCCTTAATTTGTGAATGACGAAGCGATGAAGAGTAAACCATAACATAGTATATAGTAGGACACGTGCACGGGTGAGATGTTTATATTTTCATGTTCCCGAAGAAAACCAGCAGCAGGAAGAAGCCTCGCGTTGTATCGTCGTAATGAATCGAAAAAGCGTGTCACGCGGAAAAACTTGAAAAATTTCATCGCGACGTCGCTTCCGGTTTGAAAATTACGGTTTTCGACCGGAAGTGACCTCGTACTGAAAGACGACACGTTTTTCGGTTTTTTTTTACCAGAGGTGACGTTTTTACGTACGTCGTCACTTCCGGTTGAAAAGAAAAAGTTTTTCAAACCGGAAGTGATGTTTTCCCGCATGACGTCACTTCCGGTTTAAAACTGAGATTTTCAAACCGAAAGTTACGACTTCCCGTGTTACCTCACTTCTGGTTTAGAATTGAGATTTTCAAACCGGAAGTTACGTTTTCCCGTGTTATGTCACTTCCGGTTTAAAACTGAGATTTTTAAACCGATTTTCTGAGGGAGGTCGCATCCGGTTTGGAAGTGAGATGCAACAAAAAAAATGATCTGCAATTATCGCGAATGCAGTCACGTGCAGAAACGGATGAATTTGAGGAACACACGATCGGTCTTCGGGTGGAACGTGCGCCGACCAAGTTCCATCCGAGCACCTGCCATAAACGTTTCCTTCCTGCCTCGCGTCGGTCGTAAGTCTCAGGTCGAGATCGGCAGCTCGGAGCCTCCGCGACACGAGTCGTGCGGCTTCGTCCCGACACTCGCCTCATTTACGCTCCCTAATCTCAATTTTCCACGGGACTTTGACGCTTCCCGCGCGAGTATCGCGCTCGTGGCGCGTACATTAATACCCGGTAACGCAATAAACTATATTTAGTAGGAGGAGGCAGCGTGGCCGTTCCAGCAGCTCACGTACGTAGATACAGCTCATCATTTGATATCTTTCGAAAGGCCACATGGCCCGTGCTGCGCCGTGGCAGTCCAATATCACTTTTCCACCAACCTCGAGCGGCGCACGCCGGATATCGTTCCAATTTCTTCTTTCATGTTCCACCGTCGCGCACTCGTAGGAAGTCGAAAAACCTCGATGGGGTAATAAGTAAGGAACTTTTTTACTTTTCTTGGTCGCGTGTTTCACCTGCGCACGCGGTCGAGATGCGCAGATTGCGCATCTCGACTGCGCGGTACTCGAAGGCGCAACGCGTGCCGAGCTGCGCCGTGGCAGTCCAATATCACTTTTCCACCATCCTCGAGCGGCGCACGCCGGATATCGTTCCAATTTCTTCTTTCATGTTCCACCGTCGCGCACTCGTAGGAAGTCGAAAAACCTCGATGGGGTAATAAGTAAGGAACTTTTTTACTTTTCTTGGTCGCGTGTTTCACCTGCGCACGCGGTCGAGATGCGCGGGTTGCGCATCTCGACTGCGCGGTACTCGAAGGCGCAACGCGTGCCGTGCTGCGCCGTGGCAGTCCAATATCCCTTTTCCACCAACCTCGAGCGGCGCACGCCGGATATCGTTCCAATTTCTTCTTTCATGTTCCACCGTCGCGTACTCGTAGGAAGTCGAAAAACCTCGATGGGGTAATAAGTCAAGAACTTTTTTACTTTTCTTGGTCGCGTGTTTCACCTGCGCAGGCGGTCGAGATGCGCGGGTTGCGCATCTCGACTGCGCGGCACTCGAAGGCGCAACGCGTGCCGTGCTGCGCCGTGGCAGTCCCATATCCCTTTTCCACCACACTGAGAAAAAAAAATGGTATTTGGTACTGTAACGAATAGTTCCCAGAGGGGACGTCTATATAGATAGTTCGTGACAGTATAAACTCGATTGATTAAACTATAATTATAGTTGCAACTACAATTTTCGGTCATTGTCGTAACTGTAAAATATAGACGTCCCCCCTGGGAAATATTTACTATGTAAGTTTTCCTCAGTGCATCGTCAAGCGGCGCACGCCGGATACCGTTCCGATTTCTTCCTTCGCGTTCGGTGCGTCGTCGCGCACTCGTAGGAAGTCGAAAAACCTCGACGGGGTAATAAGCACACCGAGAAAAAAAAATTGTTAGACGAACCAAGTTGCGTTCCCCCGCGTTCAAAGGCGTTACTTAGTTGGTGCAATACATTTTTTTCTTTGCATCGAAATATTTCGAATCGACTAAAGCGAATGATCGTTCGATAAAAGTATGGTTCAGTTGTACCAACAAAATAACAGCTTTGAACGTAGGTGACCGCGAATTTGGTTGAACCAACAATTTTTTTTTCTCAGTGTAAAGAACGTTTTTACTTTTCTTGGTCGCGTGTTTCACCTGCGCAGGCGGTCGAGATGCGCGGGTTGCGCATCTCGACTGCGCGGTGCTCGAAGGTGCAACGCGTGCCGAGCTCGTGCCTCTGTTGTTTCGATACCCAACGAGCCTTTCTCGTCGGTTCGTCGAAGTCCACAGTCACTCATCGGAGGCTTCGGCGATGAAAGACCGAGAGGACGAATTTTTATTATTATTTCCGCGGTTAAGTAGGCCATTTCCCCCCCCCCCCCCCCCCCCCTATAAGCCCTCCTCTTCGGCGCAGTGGCAGGCCGTGCAGAGGAACGGAGAGCAAGAAACCCCGAGGAAGATGAGATGTAAACAGAAAACAAGGTATAAGGCCCAGAAGCCTCCGACGCTACTACCGAAGTTCTGCTCTACATCCTCGAACAGCTACTGAAACATTTATTTATTTTTTCTCTCGATGACACGTGGTCCTCGCCTTCTACTCTTCTCCTCTCCCCCCCCTCCCCTCCCCTCCCTTCCTGTCCTCACTCCCTTCTTCGCGCTCGCATATATGGACCCGCGTGTTTCCCGATTCACGGAAATCCCTTCGCGAGCCTCGTCGTCCGGCGCAGACTGCAAGGCGTAACTAGATTGTTTCGTTTTATTTCTCGTGTCGCCCGTCTTCGAAATTTTTATTCCACTTTCGTAATTTTTTGCGACCAAAATTATATCTATTTTTTAGTTTATTTTTTATACTCTCAGTCCTATTTTTCGATTATTAAAACGGGAGTAAAACAAGTAACAAAATCATTTGTTACTTAAACGAATAAGCGATTAGGACTAAAATTCAAATATCACTTGACCCGATTGGTCATTTTTTTTTGCTCCAATTGAGAAAAAAAATTGACTTGTTGGTATTCACCTAAAGGCTACAAGTTTGTTTTATTTTTCCAAACTTCCCCCGTGGAAGAAAAAAAAAAAAAGAAGCGGGTGTCGGAAAATAATCAGTCGATTAGTCGACGATCAAGAGTGTTCTGGATTGTGTCGCGCGCCCGCCCAGTCGTCTGTTCGGGCCGTCGGATGTGCGTTTCCACCCCGTTGGGCTACCGGGGAGGGAGGCCGCAGACCTCACCCCGATATGCGCGCCGTTCCATCGCGGTCTCTCCCGTGCCCGGAGAAGATATCGGGACGCTGCGCAGAGGCACCGACGGGAGACCAGCAGGCCTCTCCGTTGCTTTCACGGTAAAATCTTTCTCCGCTTTCATATCACCATTCCGCCCCCAGGCACTTCGCTCTATCAAAGATCATTACTTAATAGGCATCGTGCGGCGCGCGCGCTGCCGGAGAGTTTTTCCGAGGGTCGGCACTCCTGCCCGATGGCCGCTGTGGTGGCGAACGGAAAAAGAGGCGGACGGGACCGGATGCGGGGAAGAAAGAGGAGAAAACGATTATCCGACGGGCTTATCGAGCGCCTGCGTCGGAATATTCGACACTCCGCCCTTTTCCGTGCACCTACAATTCTCCCAGCCTCGTCTTCTTGATACCCAATCGCCGCACCGCGAGCGACCGCACCCTGAAAAAAAGATTTCTTCGTCACAAATAAAATTTATTTCAGACAAATAAATTATCTTCTTTGCACATCTGCCTACTAACATTTTACTTGCATCAAGCATAATTTTTTATTTAACCATGTATTTATTGTTTACTTGGTGTACTTGTTTGTATCCAATGCGATGTTGTAGTTGAGACGAATGCATTAGTTATTTACAGCAACTATTTTTTGTAACTACAATTTTTATTTTAAACTTTGAATTGCACAGACTTTGTCTCGAATAATTAAGGTCGTCGATCCAACATGCATATTGTCTAATAAACAATGTATCTCTTAATGCTGAAGTATTATACGGCGTAAGGATGTATAGCAATTGTTCAGGAATCTACGGAAATGTAAGGGAGTCGAATATGACAAATTTGCTGTCGATGGCTCTCTGAGCCCACGTTGGTTAAGAACAGCACCGTTTCTTCCTCCATTTTTCACGCACGGTACACTGAGAAAAAATTACATAGTAAAAGCAACAATACTGACTTTTTACCATAAAAAATAGTTTTACCATAAAAATCTAGCTCCATTTGATCGGAAGAAATGCTTACTTAAATAAAAAATGTTGAACATCGTGATTAGTTGATATTCAAAGAAGTTGTCTTTGCGTGTACCAGCTATAGGTAAGTAAAATTATTTAGCTGAATGAAGGGTAAGTAACATATAGGTAAGTAAAATTATTTAGTTGAATAACACTCGTGGGTGCACATAAATAAAAATTTGTTTCGCACGAATAAAAAAACATTAAATTTGAATAAACAGAATTCTAATGCATTGATTTATTTAAGTGTGATGAACCATTTCTCTGGATGCGGATCTGACCGCTCGTCGCCGCGTCTTCCTCTCTTCGACCCTTTTGGAAACGGTAGAAGGAAGTCTGGCGCGTCTGGGAATTCAAGCTCCGCTGCCTTGGTCTGCATGACGAACGAGAGTTCATAATTTCAGGGACCGCAAGCGCTTCCTCTCCAGATTGCTACCTCGATGCGTCCTCTCGAGAAACGTGCCGTTGCCTGGAAGGATTAAACATCCGGTGATGGAATTTCTTCGTCTGTATGGATTCTTTTACGTATTAGCGCGAGCTCTCGTTACTCGAAGGGTCCCACTTGATTCACTCAGGATTCGAGTGCGGGACAAACTTTGAGCAAAAGGCTCGTTTTTTTTGTTTAACTAAAATTTCTATTGCCGATGAGGGAGATAATGATTTTTTGGCGGATTAAAGAGGCTTAGAACAATACAGGAAATGGGAATGAAAGGAATGGAGAATAAAACATCACTGCGCATACGCGCAGATTAATAATGATCTTTGGTCAATAATGGGCGATTTTTCGCCCGTGTTGTAGGCAAGGTATGTGGTTATTTCAACGAAGTCAGAAAAAAAGCTCATTTGAATCCAAACAGCGATAGGAATAGTACCGATATGTTTATGGGTGAAGGCAATCCCGGCGTTTGACCCTCTAGAAACCAATTGCCTCTTACGGACGAAAACGATAACCCACAATGACTTCAGATACATTAATAATAATCGTCAATAAGCATGATTCTTTCGATCCGTTCCGAAAGGTAAGTCATATAAATTTCTGTGCAACTGTTCTATGAGAATAACCTCCGTAAATGGGGACTTCCTTGGACAAAAAAACGTGCTTCGTTCCCATTACTTTTTTTGTATTAGTTTCAATGCGATTTTCTAAGCAACGAGAGCAAGTCTCTGATAATTTTATTGCTACACACTGTTTAGGTGAGGTGAACGCCATGTCCACCGATCCTATGAGTGTGCTATTTGTAGAATTTTATTTTCCAGGTAAACCTCACCGAGCAAAGTTTTTGCGATGCTAAACACAGCTGTTACAACTTGACGAAATTCGGTCTCATGCAGATGTCTTCGGAGTACTTAAAAAAAAAAGAGTAAACTTATGAAAGAGCAAAAAAAAAAAATTAGTAAAACTAGAAAATTAACAAATAAAAAATTGTGGACATTTGTGGACAATAAGTTGTTGTAAAAAGTACAAATGTTTTTTTTTACTGCGTGTCATTGCTTCCAGCATTGAACATCCGGTGATGGAATTTCTTGTGTATTATTTTCGGTACTTCCGCGAACCCTCGTTACTCAAACGGTCCTACTTGATTCACTCGGGACTCGAGTGCGGTACGAATTTAGCGCAAAACGCATTTCCCTTATCGACGAAGGGCGATGACTATTTTTTGGCAGATTGAAGCGTCCTGCGACACTTTGCCCCCACCGCGATAATGTGTCCGAGCGGCGGAGGGACGAAGCGATGGAGCTTCAAAGGCGGCCTCGAATTAGTCGTCGGTAGATAAACTTTCTTCATTCGCGGTCCTGCGGTATTTTTTTCTTTGATGGTCCCGAGCACCGAACCCCTTGTCCATGAGAATCTTTCGCCCTCCTTCTCTCCTAGAGCTTCGGGTTCACAAGTACTACTCGCGCCGGGCGAAACCACTCGAGAGTGTCGGCGATTGCTTTTCACTGTACTTATCTCTTCTCTTCCTATTTTACTCGTGTTCCAGTTCTTTTTTTTTTTCATTTTCTTTCATCCACGTCTGCATGATATCTACACGGAGCGGTCGAGTGAGTACGAGAATAGTTACAGACACGCTCGTGCGAACGTACGAAGAAGAGAGTCCGAGAAGACGAGACATCTCTCAACGTCTTGGCTCTACACCCAAAAAAAAAAATTATTTGACGGCCACCGTTTATTTGGTTTAGGCAAAATATTTATTTGATTTGAATGAATATTCATTAAAATTAAGTAAATAGTCACTGAAATGAAATGAATATTTAGTTAAATCTAATGAATATTTTACTTAAACCAAATAAATGGTGGCCGTCAAATAAATTTTTTTTCTGAGTGTGCTCGACCAGAATTTTTTGTTCCTTTTTTTTTCTGTTGCAAGGATTCTACCTCTGCTTCTGCTCTTTGCTGTGCACTCACCGTTTTCTACATTATCGACCGAGTGGGCGGCCTGGGTGCACGATAAGCTAATAATGAAATTTCTCTTCTGATTATGAGTTCAAGGGCCGATGTCTGGTCTCCGGGATGAAACCAGACTACCGTATTATCTATTATCGCTCTTCGTACTCAATTGCATTGCAGTCGTTCTCGGTTCCCCAGTTTCCTAGCGGAGAGATGCCGATCAGCGTTTTCCCTTATTTCGTATCATCGGCATATGGCCTGCGCAGCATCGCTTCAACCCTTGGCGGTCGTTTTACGACAAACTCGATCGATTGATATTACAATCTATTTTTCGGCGCGGAAAAATGTTCCGTTCAGAAAAAAAAAAAATTATTTGGTTGAAGTAAATACTTATTTAAATTAATTAAATAGTAACTTAAATGAAATTTTTTTTAATTTAAATGAAATGAACATTTATTTAAATGAAATAAATACTTATTTAAATGAAATAAATACTTATTTAAATGAAATAAATACTTATTTAAATGAAATAAACATTTATTGAAATGAAATAAATACTTATTTAAATGAAATAAATACTTATTCAAATGAAATAAATATTTATTTAAATCAAATAGATATTTTACTTAAGCCAAATAAATTATTTTTCTGTGTGTGTACGCAGACTGGTCTAAACGGGAAATTTTTAAAAAATCGGTGAAGCAGGTGCGATATTATTATTTATGTGGGCAGGTTGAAGCAGGGAATTCTCCAGGGATGGCCGGGGCTACCGAACGGCATCGAAAAAGTGCACCACACGAGAAGTCTCGTACGAGCCAAGGCAAAACACTGCACACCCTCCTCGATCGCTTTGTCGGTGACCGACCCGGAGACTGTGCCACTTTTTCAGCCACTTGTTTCCCTTTTTTCTTCATCCATCCAGGGAAAGCTCGCTGGGCCAAAAACTGGCACTCCAGTAGTCTCCCCTTTGACTCTAGCCTGGCTGTAATTTTTTTTTTTATCAACTCTCACCAGCGGAAGTTTCTCGTAACAATTTAGCTGACTAATCGCTCTCTATTTTTTTTTCTTTTTTTTTCCATCCTCGCACACCCGCTCTCTGTACGCATCATCAGATTAGGCCGGTCTAATGCTTACTCATTGTGTTATAATTTATGTTCGGCACTCGGGTGAATATGCATATGCCTCGTCTAACGGAGCCGAACAATGGTTGGTCGCGACCGTAAATGGGGAAAGCCGTTTTCTGCCCGCTATGCGAGCGATAGGGGAGAGCGGGGCAAAATGGCACAGCGGGGTAAGACAGGATAACGAGACAAAACCCAATTTTCCAATAACTCTTGGATGGTGGCGATGGCGGTCCGTGGCGCAAAACGGTCTTGAAAATCCGGATGTACACAGAAAAAAAAAATATATATATATAATTGATTCAAGAACAGTGACACTTGCGGGCTGCCATTGACAAATCGGACCCCTAGAACAACAGTGTGACATCTATTATGGAATTGCCATATAAGTTGTTACACTGTTCTTCCAAAGATGCCACATGTAGTCAGTGTAATTATTATTTCCATTCTAACAATTGTATATCAAAATGAACCAATGTCTATAAAATTTACGAGACGATATGTAATAGTTTCATTAATTTTCATTCTAACGATTGTATATCAAGATGAACCAATGTCTCTGAAATTTACGAGAAGATATGTAATAGTTTCATTAATTTTCATTCTAACGATTGTATATCAAGATGAACCAATGTCTCTGAAATTTACGAGAAGATATGTAATAGTTTCATTAATTTTCATTCTAACGATTGTAAATCAAAATGAACCAATGTCTCTGAAATTTACGAGAAGACATGTAACAGTTTCATTATCATGCGTCGTTGTCTCAAGCAAAATAGACTCGAAACAACAGCGCATGTCCATGGCAGCCCGCAAGTGTCACTGTTCTTGAATCAATGATATTTTTTTTTTCAGTGTATCGTTGGGACAAAATGAGGTATCGAAAAATTATTGAAAAATGGAGTTTTGCCCCAGTGTCCGGTTTTGCCCCAGTGTCCCATTTTGCCCCGCTCTACCCTACTCGCGACGATGTTATTCGATTCGGTGGTGGAGAGAAACGAGTGGATAAATAGGTTGGCGAGAAGCGCGGAAGGGGGTGTGCAGATGTCGAAGCCCGGGTGGAACCGTCGTGGCTCACAATACCAGCATCGAGTAAACGGTGTACGTGTGCGCGCAGTCGCGTAACTGCGATGCAAGCATACGCAAGGCCGAGGCGATCCGCACGGGGAGGAAGCCCTGGAAGTGAGCGACAATGAGAGTGAAATGCATCCGTCTGTCAGTCGCGACGGGGCGCGAGCGACCTCTCAGCGGGGTGCGCCGTGTGCCGCGCAGACCTCCGAATCCAGCGCTCTCGAAATGCGACAATCCGCTCGGTTGGCCCGATTCTGTTTATGGAAAAATCGCGGCCCAACCGGGGCCAGCAGCTTCCTCGGTTAGTTATTATCTAATTTGACGGGACGGGGCGGGCGGGTTTAATCGGGGTAATCGAGCCTCCGCGTTATCCGAGTCTCGATTGATCGACTCATCCGAGCCGCAGCGAATAGCGTTCGCTTCGCATAAGTTTCAGGGAAATGAGAGAGAATTGCAAAGACTTCTGGACGGTGTAAAAATCCGAAACAAAATCCAGCGTATCAAAGGTGCTTAATACTTTCAGCACCTTTCAGCACAATTTTGCATAATAATAATTCGAAAATTTGTTATTAAAAAATTGATGAAAAATTTAATTGTTCAAGTAATCTCCCGGAAACCTAAGTTTTTTTTTTTTTTTATGGAAATAATTCGTTCGCTTTTCTGAATGCGAATGAATTTTTCCACTTTTCTGGATGCGAATGAATTTTTCCACTTTTCTGAATGCGAATGAATTTTTCCACTTTTCTGGATGCGAATGAATTTTTCCACTTTTCTGAATGCGAATGAATTTTTCCACTTTTCACTCATTTGACGTAGGCTTTCCACATATTACTTTGGATAAACCTGGTTCTACTGTGTAACGGAGCTTCGACCCGCAGACGCGCGCGCATCCGTGCAGTTTGTGACACGGTACAAATCAATTTATATCTCGGCTCCGGGCTGAGAGCCGACGATGCAAATGCTCGAGTTTGTTTTACAGACCGAGAGAAACTTGGTAAAAAAAAATAGAAAATAAAAATAAAAGGAGAGAGGCAGAGTGGAATATGGAAAATTGAATGCGAGCTGGGACTTTCTTTTTTTCCCACGGCGCGGTAGAAGACAATCCCCGGAGAGCCACATGCACGCGTGACCGACAGGATTTGGCACTTGCGAGGAACGAAACTCGAATGACCCGTGGAACACGGCGGGCTCGAGGGGGAAAAAAATAAACAAAATTAACTACCCCCGAGGGAAGTTATTAGGTAATCGAATTCCCACGTACCCAATGCACGTCGCCAAACCCCTTTTACGAATGCCGGTGTCTTAAGGTAGTCCCTGCGAATAGTCTTCACTATAATGAATATTGAACGGAAATATTAGATTGGAATGTATAACAATAATAATTCCAAAATAATATAATAATTTCGAAACAATATAATAATTTCCAAATAATATAATTTCCGAATTCATTATTTTCTCAAAAAAATTAGCACCATTGAATAAAGTTAATTAAAAAATTGCAACTATCTCTCACGCACGAACAGCTGTTTCACTTCCCTTAAGAAGGATTTTTGTGCATTGCATCTCGGGGAGGAAGGAGGGGGCAGAGGCTGTGGTGTAGATTGCGCTTCCTTTGCTTCGATATATTTTTTGTATTTTTCCATGTATATTCATACTTCTATCTCTAATTTGTATTCATATTTTTTTATTTTACAAGTATTATATATTCGCCTCTATTTTTCTTTGCGATATTAATTCATGTACTTTCGTTATTATTTTGTACCTTTTGCACTTTTTGTTTCCTAGTTTATTTACTCGGTTTACTCCTATGACTTCGGTCCCAGAGAACGAAACAAATATCTCTTTCTCTCTCTCCCCCCTTTCATCGCGCTGCTACAACCCTAATCATGGTGGTATCGCAGGCAGCCCCGAAGGGGATGCAAATATTAATTCCAAATAAAATCAAGTCGATTCCTGCCATGTAATGTAGCATTACAAAAGGTAGACAGTTCGTACTTGCATGGCAACTCAATAATTGATTATCGTCGTCTGAAATTTGTACGCATCCCCAATTTTACTATGTCGCGGTCTTATAATATTTTACAATCGCGAACGATAAATTATGCTATCGTCTTTAATTTTAAAAATAAACAAATTTCCTATCACATCGCGAGTTTCGTTTGCTCGTCAACTATTGTTTTTTTTTTTTTTTTTTCAAATCCCATATCTGTCCAGCGGATTCGCCACTTCGAAGTTCCTCGCGCCTGTGGCTTCGATCGCCTTTAACCCACTTTCGCCTTGGTCCGACGGTCTGTAAGGACCGTCTAAACCGACGAGGGAACTCGTAGCAGGCTCGGGCGAATTAATTCCTACGCTCGACAATCCAGGCTGATCCTGACTGCCAATGACGACTTCCGCGTAGCGATCCATGAGATCGTTGTAGGTCTGCGAAACGGTGGAGGTGACGTCGTCGATAGATCGATAGATTTCTTGGGTGGATTCCGAAGCGCCTGAGGTCGAAGCGGTTGGCGTGAAGCTCGTCGCGGCGAAAGACATCCGATGGCCTCTCGAGGTCAACAGACGATCCAGTCGAGCGAAGGGCATCTCGAATGTGAGGCTTAAGATCGTCGAGAGGATCAAAGTCATCGCCAGATTACCGAAGAAACTTTCGATCTGGGAATGAAAAAAAAAAAAAAAATGAATAAAATGAATTGAGACTATTTAATCAATTATTGAGTTTATTGAATTGATTATTGAGTTCATCGAATCAATTATTGAGTTAATTGAATTAATTATTCAGTTCATTGAATTAATTGTTGAGTTTACTGAATTAATTATTGAGTTTATTAAATTAATTGAGTTTATTACCCATATAGAAAAAAATATTTTGAAAACATTTCAGGGATATTTCCATGCTATATGGGTGAATTCGAGGAATCGATATGATTTTCCACTCACGACACCGAAGGTCGTCAATGATCCTCGCGTTCTGACGATTCCAGCGTTGTACAGCAGAATAATATAGTGAGTGAGGTAAGCCGAGTAGGTCAATTTACTCAGAGGCAGCCATCCGCTCCAGGACAGGAACGCCCCGACCGGTCCTGGAACACAACCGAGATCTTGCAAATTACTGGATCGCCCATAAGAAGGGATCATCCGTAACGCTTAAAAAAAATTACCGGCGCAACCGAAGACACTGGCGACGACGATCCATCCGACGGCGACGGCGAACACAGGCCGGTGCAATCCGGCGTAAAACGCCGCTTCGACGTTGTCGTGGCCGTGATCGACGAGGTACATTCTCCGAGGACCAAACACCACGGCTAGTCCGGCCACGACGGCGATTGTCCATCCACCGATCACGAAAGACTGGAATTATGTGAAATTTTTCTTAAAATAAAAAACGGAATCTACATTAAGATAATTATAATTATAATTAATATACAATTAACATATAATTATTAGACTTTATAGAAAGGAAGTGCAACACGTATAAAATCTGGCATCTCGTTAACTGAATTGCATTTTCTTTTTTCCTTATAAATTCGTATAAATTTGTGTGAAGCATCGAAATATCTTACTACAGGCATCTTTGCGGTGCTGGGATTAAACTTCCTGAAGAAATAGCCGAGCCCGAGTCCCACCAAATACGGGCCAGCTCTGGCGTACACCCTCGTGTAGATTTGAAGGTAAACTTTCGTCACGTCCGCCTGACTAGCGCAATAAAAGCGATTCTCAAATAAAACGATAATTCTCTCTGGCTTTAATCGCATGATCGTGATAGTTACGCGTCGAGTCTCACTCTTTGTGGTAGAGCATCGTGCCGGTGAGGGAGTTGAAGTAGGTGACTAGAAGGGGCGCGAGGACGGAGGCGAGAAGTCCGATCGACAGGACGACGAGAAATGCAACCTGATTTCTCTCGCCGGTACCGAGCATAGGGTAGAGAAATATCGGCGAGAGCCAACTCAGCTGCATGTCCACCGAGAGATACCAGGATTGCGACAGGCACTGAAACAACGGTGAACAAAGGTCCATAATTTTTATAGAGCCATCATTTTAATAGTGAACATTTTTTTCTCGAAATTTTAATGAAAACGTGTTACGTTTAATGAAAATGTTCCAAAACATCGAATAATCACGCGTGCGCGTGAATCGGGCGCGAAAAATTCAAACTGCTATAACTCGAGAAAGCCTCGACCGATCAAGCCGAAAATTCACACACAGCATGTGTGGTTAATGGTCAATGTTTCTGCAAAATTTAATCCAAAAATGTTCAGCTGTTTTTTTTTTTTTTGTTGGCTATCTGGGCGGCTGCGACGGGATGGTGAATGGGACCAATTTCTTTTTGGGAAACTAGTCTTACCATGTTCCCGACATTGACGTAGTTATTAACGTATAGAAGATTGGTCCACCAGTTATCCCGGCAGGAATTCCTGTTGGCGCCGATCCAAGTGTCCCAGTGCGGTCCGCTGCCGAGCTTGTAGAAAAGGGTTGCGTAGAAGCCGATCACTATCGCGTAGGCAGGCGTCAATCTGGATGAAATCGCTTCTAATTATCTCGTCCTCGCCAGCCGCGATCTTCGAGCCGGTATTCGGGAGGAAGTTATCGGGCGGCGAATCGCACCTGAGGTATCGATGGACGTAGAGGTTCAAAATGCTGAGTCTTCGATCGCCTGAATTTTGTACCTTCCGGCCGATCACCGTGTAAACCAGGAGTATGCCGCTGAGCAGAAAGAACGTGTCGGTGACGATGTTGCTGTTCAGCAGGAGGAGATACGACCAGCTCTCGTGCATCTTGACAAATAATAATGAACATTGAGGAGATTTATTATTTTTCAGCGGATAAATTTTGAGAAGGAGTTTGTATTTCTCACCTTCGATACTTCGGACAGGTCGAGCTGTGCTCCGACGATCGCCAGGTAATGTGTGTGAGCGTAGATTATCCAGCAGATGCTCAAAAATCTGAGACCGTCGAGACAGGGAATCGAATCGGGACCTCTTCGCACATTCAGAAGACTCTTTCCGTTCGTGTACGCGGAGAACGATGAGAATATCGTGTGTTTTATATCTGCAAACCTACGTATATGTACTGGCAGGTTGATGTGGCGCGGGCGCTTCGCAGCCTCGCAATGGTCTATGCAATTTTTTGACTGGAAATTTTCGTTTCCGGAGACTTATCAGAAGTACGTCATTTCCGGTTCGAAATCTTCATTTTTTGACCGGACGTACCGTCATGTCGGAGATACATCGCTTACGATTTGAAAATCTCAATTTCTCTACTGGAAGTGACTTCATAACGAAAATACGTCACTTCCGGTCCGAAAATCTCACTTTTCGACCGGAAGTAACATCATTGTCATCACAATAGTATCGTCAGAATTGTCATCACAATAGTACCGTAAATTGAATGGACCAGTTTTTGCATTAAAACTTCCAGTCCGGTGCATAAAATTCACAATTTTTTTTAACAGTGTAATGTAGAGCAATCCCTTTTACCGTTGGAATCCGTTTTTTCCGAACTGCGCAGTTTGACCATGTCGTACGACGTGCTGACGATGACTACGCCTCCGAACAGGACCAAGAGAGATCTGATAACATAAACGAAACATTATTTTTTCCTTTTTTTTCCACCCACTTTTTTCTGTCAATCATTGTAAAGCACTTTATCGTAGACAATATCGTCCGAATTTACGGAAGCGATAGTATTTAAGCGCGTCGAGTACCGTCCTGTTTCGATCTCGTTTGCTACCTTTGCGCACGGAAAAATAAGTACAGGCGAAAAATATATTAAAAGTATACTGTGAGTATCAAATTTTTCGCACAAAAAACGATACGAGCTATTTTTCAAAAAAATTTATATTTAATGTATAAAATGTATATTTTTCGCGCAAAAAACGATAGGAGCAATTTTTCAAGAAAAATATATTTGATATATAAAATGTATATTTTTTGCGAATACTTGTTTTTCCACGGTGGTCGAGGGTCTACGATATACCTAGACAAAATTTGTGTACATGTAAAGCCAGTCGGCCAGATCGAGGACCGCTCGATCGAGCTCCTCGGTGTGACAAGAGTCGTTGCCGACGGTAACGACGAAATCGACTCTCGTCGAGCGCTTCAGCGGGTCCAGGACGACCTGTACGGCCTCGGCAATGTCTCGGGGACCGCAGCTCGACGGGACGCACCAGAGCCACTCGAACGGCACCGATTGACCGGAAGTCCAGTTTCGCCATCCCTGCAAAATATCGTCCATTAAATCGTCAGCTTACCCGTAGTTAAAAAAAATATTACAAAGCATTACAAAGTATTTGTCAACGCGCCGATGCTAACCGAGGCCAGAGCAACGTTTATCAGCAGATCTCCCATGTCAAGGTCATCCGCGGCGCCGCCATTGTTGTCACCGGAAACCGTGAATCGCACCTGCGCGCTGCACGCTTTCCCGACGAATTCGCCGTCGCTCTTCACCCGCAGACACTCGTCGTAGTTACCCAGCTGCTTGGAATTGCCGATGACGAGGCCGGAAGGTATCTTCGTCGAGGCGTCGTACACTTGAAATGATGGGAGAATAGAGAAAGGAAAATAATTAAGATGCGTCATTGCTCGGGAATTCGTTATCAAAGCTGATGAGAATCGAACGCAAGCGGAGCGTTCGTCTTGCGTTCGTTTCGCTGGAGGTAATACAGCGCCCCCTAGTGTTCTGTGTTTCGTTAGAGGAGTCAAATTCACGGAGGTTTCTGCCATTTTGAAACGAAATGCTGCTAACCTATAACGAAAGTGCCTAAAGCTGGAGTCGGGATGAGCCCAAACGCGTCTTCGTTTATTGAAGCAGTAGTCGAGATTAGTCTAATCGAAAAGTAGTCGTTTGCCTAAGCTTTCGATTATCCGGAGACTCTTCGGTCCCGAGTTCTAATGTATATTTGGTCTGGCTCCGGATGTCGATTAGCGAACATTCCATACAGTCACGAAATAAAGTGCTCTTACTCTGCAACGCCCAGGGCTTGTAATTCCGAAGAGCTTCCCGATACAGAGCACTGTCCCTCTGGCACTCCGCGGATACGACGCCATCCTCGGGATCGAAGGATTTCGCGAAGAGTCGTAGAAGCGTCTCGTGCGGATTGCCACTGTCGTGCGCCCCGAGAGATGGCGCTGCTGTGTCCTTCCGTGCCCCCGCAGGGCCTGCGATAGTCAGGAGGGTCAACGAGAGGAGTTTGAACATAAACAGCGCACGCGTCGATCGAACTTCCATGACTGCCAATCGAACCCTCGACGCTTGCAGGTAGTATTTATAATTTTAACGAATCCGTTGATATCCTGTCGAAAATTACCGGCGACGATAAAGATGCCCGATCTACAAGAGGCACGTTCACCGTAAGCACTGGGCACTCGCGCGTGCTGGCTTTCCTGCCTCTCCGTTAACCCGTAAAACCACCTGCGTTCTCGTATGTTACACGGTAAAAAAATCCTATTCAATTTAATGTACCGGACTGGAAGTTTTTATGCAAAAACTGATGTATTAAATTTCATGTACAATTGTGATGGAAAATGAATGTTCAAACACTGGGAATACTTTATTTTTAATAATTGTCCTTAATTTTACCATGGAAGTACTTTAATTTTTATTATTTACTTTAATTTCAATAAAAACGGTTTTTTTTTTTTTTTTTTTTTTATGAAAAAGTATATTAATTTTGATGTACCAGTTTTTGCGTAAGAACTTACAGTTCGGTCCATTAAATTTACATTTGTTTTTTTACAGTGTAAGGTCCGAACAGAATGCGGACACATTACAACTTTTTACAAACATTAGGTGTGCAATATCATTTTTGACTCGAATTGTATATAAATCGAGCACATTTGGCACGCGGAAAATCGAAATAAAGTAGAAAAAATGATCTTTCATCCGTTGTACATTTTCAATTTCTTTGTAAACGTTTTCATAAAATCTTGGAAGAACACTAGAAATTATGAGACCTCATCAATTACGGTACCTCTTACGGCTTAAAAGATATACATTTTTAAAGATTTTATCCCGAAAAAACCTTCAATAACCTTACGGCCATGAATATTCGTTTCTCTCCTGGAATCCGTGTTTATAAGAAATAATACTACAATTCATTATCAATTTTATTTGCTTCATCGAATATAAATTCTATTTACAATTTCGGCTGCGCAAAAGCATTTTAATATGATTTGTTAATATTTTTCTGGATATAAGTCTTGTTTTGTTCTGTGCCGTACGAACGAAATCAGCCATACAGGCTGTTAAACTCTTGTCTCCGGGAATTCTTATGATTTTCCTCGTTTGATAATGTGGATTGCACATATCTTGGTATTGCCGCAATTTTAACCTTGCCGTTTTTTTCAAGTAATAAACAATGAAGTGCTTGCGTGTGCCTCTTATCTTCACGTTCTATAAAAATCTTTAAGAAATGTACGTTTCAGTTTAAACGAGTATGAAAACAGGAAAAAAGTTTCGCTCGAATTAGAAGCGGACCCGAGAATGGCCGAATTGGGATGGAAAGCGTCACACATAGTGCGGACGATTACAACTATTTACAAACAGACTCGAAACTTAGAGCATGTTTGTAGATAGTTGTCAATTTTTATAAAAGATTGTAGGTTGTCTTCATCCTGTTGATGCCGATAAACTGTAGTTTTCAGTAGTAATCACGTCTTACTTCTTTCCACTTTCGACCCGAGTCTATCGATCGATCGGTTGTAGAAAGTCGTACGTTTTAGCCTGCAAGCGTATTTCTATACGCTTGCAGGCTACCGGTCCAACCTTATAGCCTGACAGAGCTAATAAATCAGTAGTCCCGAATTCATAGTTCTGTCGTATTGATATTGAGTTAATATCAAGGTTTAATATCAACTAATGCGGTCAGATCGTATGTCGGATAAGCGAAATCTCGGACAACACGGATAACATACTCAATTGAAACTTGTACAAATCTATTCTATTCATCAAGTACTGAGTGTAATTGACCAGCTCTGAAATCCTGTCGACTTTGGATTTACTTATTAAATTTCAATAGCCGGTAACCTTGCTCGAATTCTTAAAGACACTATCCTTTGCGCATTAATTGTAAAGTATTTAATCAAAAAAAATTAGCATCGTATCTAATAATAAAGTTCGTGCACATACTACCTTAAATCTCGTGCCTATTCCGACTCGCTTCTGACGTGGACTCGTCTATATAGGTCGGCGATAGAAAAATCACACTGACTCCGTAAGCCACGATTATAGGATTGGGAGAACACAAACACAAACACAAACACACACACACACACACGCCCACGTTTATTCAAAAATGCGCCCGAAGGCGAAAAAGTGTACTACAAATAATGCGAACAATAAACGAGGAACGAATAGATAGAAAGTAACAACTGCAATGCACAAATGGAAGACTCGCGCCGCAACCTCTCGCTCATACTCTCGAACTCGTTAACCCGTTCGCTCGCCGGGTGCTCATTCCTGCTCTATCCCGTTCGCGCCTGCTCCGCTGCTGCATCGAAAAACCGACTCTCTTATCCACGGCTTGCCGCCCGATCGCACGGTGCCGCGCAGTCGCACTCGCGCACCGCTATCTCAGTGCCGCGTGGCATTATCGCGGCTTCTCCTGGTCCTACAGATGGTACGAAAATCTGAACAAGATCGAGCATATCAAAGGTGCCGAAAAGTTTAACTTTGCGTAATAATATTAATAATTGCAAATTGTTATTAAGAAATTGATGAAAAATAAAATTGTTCAACAAATCTCCCGGAAAAACCTAATTTTTTTAAAATTAAAGTGATTCGTTCACTTTTCTAAAAACGGCTGCAATTTTTCATATTTTTCATTTCACTTTGAATTTTTTTTATATGGGCGAAATGTGTAGAAAGTCGCAAAATTTTAAGTGAATTTGTAAATCTGAAATAATCCATATGTATTCAGAAAAATGAAGTAGTCATTTTCATTTAAAAAAAGGGTTAGACTACCGGAAGATTTTTTTGAAGAAATTTTATTTTTCATCAATTTGTTAATAACATTTTCGGAATCACTATTATGAATAATTAATCTTTTCAGCACCATAAATACGCTTGATTTTATTTAAGATTTTTGTACCATTCGGAAGTGTTTGCAATTCGCGCTCATTTCACTGAAACTTATGCGAAGCGAACGCTATTCGCAGGGACTACCTTAACACTCCGCAACGCTATGTTAAGCTTGTCTTCGAGCTGTTTTTTTTTTGTACGCGTCAAGGTCGTAATCATCGAGCCGTCGTGGCTTTCGCGTAACGCGCGTGGAGCGTTGCGCTGTGGAGGATGCTGGACCGTCGGTGCCCGACACGCGATTCTTTCTCGCTTTCTCTCACACGTACATTCCTCTTCGCTGCGGGTACAGGTTTGCCTGATCGTAGGCTTGGCTCGCTTTTTTTTTGTCCACATAGCTTCTGTCTGCTTCTCGACAGCGGGGCTCAATACTATACTGCAATTCTCAGTGGACATCGCCCTCGCAGATTCACTGTCACTTTTCCAGATATACGTCGTCGCTTTTGCACTTCGTTTTTTTGCAGTTATCGACTTGTTATCACACCTCGCGTTTACAGAGGTTTGCACGAGGTGTCTCACTACTTAGGTTTGCTGCAGCGTTCACTACGGGAGTGTTGAGGTCGCTTTCGTCATCGGTCACTGACCTTTCCCATTTTTGATCCCAGTTGACGCGTTTCCTCTCAACGCTTCGAGGACTGGTCGAATCTTCGGCTTCAAGTCTTTTCCCGGAGTAAAAATATCGTCGAGTTAAGATCATTATTTTCCGATGCGCGATAATGTATTATTGTTATAATACATTATCGCGCAATGTATTATAACAATACCGAGGGTATATTGTGCATGGCTTTAGAAAAATACGCGTGTACGCAGATTCGTCTAAGCGTGAACATTTTTAAGAATCGTTGCAGCAGGTGCGCCGGTATTATTTATGTGAGCAGCTAGAAACTAAGAATCCCCCCGGGATGGCTGCGGCTACCGAACGGCGTCCAACAAGTCCGCCACACGAGAAGCCTCGTACGAGCCAAGGCAAAATACTACACTCCCTGCTCCATCCCTTTGTCGGTAAACGATCCCGAGACTACAACTTTTTCAGCCGCTTGTTTCCCTTTTTTTCATCCATTCAGGGAAAACTCGCGGGGCCAAAAACTGGCATTCCAGTCGTCTCCCCTTTGACCCTAGCCTGGCTGTAATTTTTTTTCTATCAACTCTCACCAGCGGAAGTTTCTCGTAACAATTTAACTGACTAATCGCTCTCTATTTTTTTTTATTTTTTTTTTTTATCCGTGCTCGCATACCCGGTGTTTGCACGCATCATCAGATTTCGCCGATCCAATGATTACTCATTGTGTTATAATTTATGTTCGGCACTCGGGTAAATATGCGTATCCCTCGTCGCACAAAGCCGAACGATGGTCGGTTACGGCCGCAAATGGGGAAACCGAGCTGTTTTCTGCCTGCCATGCGAGCGATACTCGTGACGAGGTTATTCGATTCGGTGGTGGAGAGGAATGAGTGGATAATAGGTTAGAGAGAAGCGCGCAAGTGGGTATAAGGATGTCGAACCCAGCGGGAACTGTCGTGGGTCACAATAACAGAATCCAGCATACCGGTGTACGCATAGTCGCGTAACTGCAATGTAAGCATATGCAAGGCCGAGGCAATCCGCACGAGGAAAGAGCCCTGGGGTGGGATCCCCGTCGTAACTTTTGGTAACGTTATGATAATGATACGCTAACGCTACGGCAACCTTATGCTAGCAGCTCGAATGCAGTGGCAGTGGCACACGTTAATTCGATTAGTTCCCACAGGTACGAAGAGACGCATGCCGTCCATAGATGGCGACGGGAGGGATATCCGTCACATCTGTGCAACACTTCAAACTCCATTGGCTCCAAGTGGCAAATGGTTGATGTAATCGGTTGGTAAATATGCCAACCCTTACAATTTTTCGACAAAAATGGTATTTTTTCAAAAAAATTTTTTAGAATTTTTTCTTTGCTGAAATCGGTTGGTAAATATGCCACTTGAAAACAATGGCGAAGGTTTTAGTTCGATATCTCGAAATTTTTTGAAAAAAGTGCCGTTTCGCAAAATTTAACATAGGATTCCCTATGCTGGAAATGGTGAATTTTTAAAATTCCGAAAAAAATACAAGTCGCCAGTGTTTTGAGTCGGAAATGGGTCACTTGAAGCCAATGGAGGTGATAAAAAAACGATATCTCGAAAAAAAAAATTTGGTCATTTTGAAAGTGGAAAAATGAGAAGGGGTAAACCTTACAATTTTTCAACAAAAATGGTATTTTTTCAACAAAAATGGTATTTTTTCAAAAAAAATTTTTAGAATTTTTTCTTTACTGAAATCGGTTCGCCAGGAGTCGGTTCGGAGTCGCCAGGGTTTTGAGCCGGAAATGGGTCACTTGGAGCCAATGAAGTTTGAAGCGGTGCACAGATGTGACGGGTATCCCTCCCATCGCCATCTATGGACGGCATGCTTCTCTTCGTACCTATGGGAACTAAACGAATTAACGTGTGCCACTGCCACTGCATTGGGGCTGTTAGCATAAGGTTACCGTGGCGTTAGCGTATCATTATCATAACGTTACCAAAAGTTATGACGGGGATCCCACCCCTGGAAGTGAGCGACAATGACAGTGAAATGCATCCGTCTGCCAGTCGCGACGGGGCGCGAGCGACCTCTCAGCGGGGTGCGCCGTGTGTTGCGCAGACCTCCGAATCCCGTGCTCTCTCTAGAAATGCGACAATCCGCTGGGTTAGCCCGATCTATTCATGGAAAAATCGTGGCCTAATCGGGGCGCCGGAGCTTCCTTGGTGAATTATGATCTAATTTGACGGGACGGGGTGGGCAGGTTTAATCGGAATGGTTCACTGTATAAAGCAGCTTCGCCCGAAGACGTGAGCGCAGCCGTGCAGCTTATGACACGGTACACATCAATTTAGGGAAAGCCTTTTTTATTGGACAGTTTTTTTGTGCACGGTGGTAAAGTGCACGTCACTGTGGGACACCCATCGGTAGTGCACAAACATTCTTGTGCACATCTAGAATGTATACAACAATAACTTTTGTGACAACTAATTTGGCTGTGCACACTTAGTGTGTGCACAACAAGCGCTGTGCACTATCGAGTGTTCGTTTATCGTAATGATTAATTTTGCACAATAACATTGTGTACCATTAAAAATTGTCAATTTTTTAAAAACATTGAATGTGCAGAAGAAACACAATATTTCTCCAAAATTGAATTGTGCACATTTATACTGTGCTCGGTAATGGTTGTGCACATGGATGTGTCAAAAATGGCCGTGCACAATGAAACTGCCTCCAATAAATAGCGCGTCGTAAAAAAAAAAAGGAGAGGCAGAGTCGAATACGGAAAATTGAATGCGAGCGAAGACTTTCTTCTTTTCCCACGGCGTGGCAGGAGACAGTCCCTGGAGAGCCACGTGCGCGCGTGTCCGACAGGATTTGGCACTTGCAAGGCACGAAACTCAAACGACCCATGGAAAGCGACGGGCTCGAGGCAAAAAAAAAATAATTAACTGTCCCCGAGGGAAGTTATTAGGTAATCGAACTCCCGCGTACCCGATGGACATCGCATACCCCTTCCACGATTTCCGGCGTCTCAATCGTGGCGATTTTGCGGCAAGCGCAGGCGGGGATGCAAATATTGATTTCGAATAATCGTTGAGTCTTGCCATGTAATGTAGCAATTAAAAAGGTAGACAGGTTATACTTGCATGGCAACTGCATCGTCATCGTAAATTTTGCACGCGTCCCGAATTTCATTATGCCGTCGCTTATATATATATAGTATATTACAATTGCGAACGACAAATCGTGCTATCATTATTATTTTTTTTTTTTTTTTTTTTTTTTTTATCACATCGCGAGTTTCCTTTGACCTTAAACTATTTTTTTTTTCAAATCCTGTGTCTCTCCAGCGGATTCACCACTTCGAAGTTCCTCGCGCCGGTGGCTTCGATTGGCTGTACACTTTCGTCTTTGTCCGACGGATTATACGGACCGTCCAAACCGACGAGGAAACTCGTACCAGGCTCGGCGGAATTAATTTCTGCGTTCGACGATCCAGGCTGATCCTGACTGCCTATGCTAACTTTGGCGTATCGATCCATGAGATCACAGTAGGTCCGCGAAACGGTGGAGGCGATGTCGTCGATAGATCGATAGATTTCCTGGGTGGAGTCCCACGAGCCGAAGGGCGATGCGACCGGCTTAAAGGTCGTCGCGGTGAAGGACGGCCGAGGGCGGCTCGAGGTCAACAGACGATCTAGTCGAACGAACGGCATCTCGAAAGTGAGGCTCAAGATCGTCGAGAGGATCAAGGTCAGCGCCAGATTACCAAAGAAAGTTTCGACCTGGGGATGAAGAAAATAAAATTTACTAACGATACAAATACTTATTTAACGAAAATGAATTTTATTCGATCGTCAATTCAAACTAATTAACGATCGAATTCTAGGAGTCGAATTTATTTTTCACTCACGACACCGAAGGTTCTCAACGATCCTGGAATTCTGACGATTCCAGCGTTGTAGAGCAGAATTGTATAGTGAGTGAGGTAAGCCGAGTAGGTCAATTTACTCAGAGGCACCCATCCGGTCCAGGATAGAAACGCCCCGACCGGTCCTGCAACACAACGTAAATCTTGTAGATCACTGGATCATCCAGAAAAATATATTTTCCGTTACGTTAAAAAAATAATAATAGAAAATATACCGGCGCAACCGAAGACACTCGCAACGATGATCCATCCGACGGCCAGGGCGAACACAGGCCGGTGCAAACCGGCGTAAAACGCCGCTTCGACGTCGTCGTGGCCGTGACCGGCGAAGTACATTCCCCGAGGACCGAACACCACGGCCAGTCCAGCCACAACCGCGATAGTCCAACCACCGATCACGAAAGTCTGGAATTATTTGCAATTTTTTTTTCAGAAAAGAAAATAAAAAAATAAAAAATATGGGGATGAAGATTTTAAGAAGCCGCTAGACATTCCTGTTTTACCAACGGAATTTTGATTGCGAGCGTCGAAGAAATGAAGAAAATCGAATAATACAGATTGTCGCGAAAACCAATTTAGCTGCTGAAAATGCCAACTCGAACTCGCATACGTAAAACGAGAGGGCCCGCCGATTTTTCTGTTGTTTATCAATATTATAGTTCTGCACGATTCGAACGTATTAATAATTCTAAATAAAAACTAAGAAATCGTCTAGTCCCGTCGATAAAGAAGATGAGTAAGGAGTTAAAAACGCGTCCAGCATCCCCTCAAGGACGGATGGAAATATCTTACGGCAGGCATCTTGGCGCTGCTGGGATTAAACTTCCTGAAGAAATAGCCGAGTCCGAGTCCCAGCAAGTACGGCCCGGCTCTGGTGTACACCCTCGTGTAGACTTGAAGATAAACGTTCGCCACGTCCGTCTGACTAACGCAATAACAACGATACTTAAATGAAAGGATAATTCCCTTCGATTTAAATCGCACGATCGTTACAGTTACTCATCGAATCTCACTCTTTGTAGTAGAGCATCGTGCCGGTGAGAGAGTTGAAGTAAGTGACTAGAAGCGGCGCGAGAACGGAGGCGAGAAATCCGATGGACAGAACGACGAGAAACACGAGCTGTTTTCTACCGCCGTTACCGAGCATAGGGTAAAGAAATATCGGCGAGATCCAGATCAGCTGCATGTCGACCGAGAGATACCACGATTGCGACAGGCACTGAAAAAACGGTGAACAAGAGTCTATAAAAAAAAAATTTAATTGCAAGCTCGCGGCTGCGAGACGGTGTTTGGCCTTTTTTTTGAGCTCGTCTTACCATGTTCGCGACATTGACGTAATTGTTAACGTAGAGAAGATTGGTCCACCAGTTGTCCCGGCAGAAATTCCTGTTGGCGCCGATCCAAGAGTCCCAGTGCGGTCCGCTGCCGAGTTTGTAGAAAAGGGTTGCGTAGAAGCCGATAACAATCGCGTAGGCAGGCGTCAGTCTGAATGAAATCGAGTATAATTATCTCGTCCTCGCCAGCCGCGATCTTTGACCCAGTATCAGAGAGAAAGTAATCGAGCGGCGAGTCGCACCTGAGGTATCGATGGACGTAAAGGTTCAAGATGCTGAGCCTGTGACCGCTCGGATTTTTTACCTTCCGGCCCATCTCCGTGTAAGCCAGAAGCACACCGCTGAGCAGAAAGAACGTGTCGGTGACGATGTTGCCGTTCAGCAGGAGAAGATTCGCCCAGTTTTCGTGCATCTGGAAAAATTAATGATAAACGTTTAATCGATGTTTTATTTTCGAGCGGGTGAATTTAGAGAAAGCGGTTGCAATTCTCACCGTCGATACTCCGGAGAGATCTAGCTTCGCTCCGACGATCTCAAGATAATGTGTGTGACCGTAGATTATCCAGCAGATGCTCAAAAATCGGAGACCGTCGAGACAGGCGATCGAATCGGTACCTCTTCGCACGTTCAGAAGACTCTTGCCGTTCGTGTAGACGGAGAACGATGAGAGTATCGTGTGCTTTGTATCTGCAAACATACATGTTTGTACTGGCAGGTTGTTGCAAACCTGCCAGTTCGCGTTCTTGCCGTGGACTGGGACATTTTTACACCGGAAATTGAGATTATCGGAGATTTACCGGAGATAGGTCACTTCCGGTTTGAAAATCTAATTTCCCGACCGGAAGTGACGTCGAACCGAAAATATATCACTTCCGGTTTGGAAATCTAATTTTTCAGCCGGACGTGACGTCGTACCGGAAATATGTCACTTATTATTTAAAAATCTCATTTTTCGACCGGAAGTGACGTCATATCGGAGATACGTCACTTCCGGTTCGAAAATTTCATTCGTTGACCGGAAGTGACGTATTTCCGCCATGACGTCGCTTCCTGCTGAAAAATGAGATTTTCAAACAGGAAGTGACATATTTTCGGTATGCCGTCACTTCCGCTCAAAAAATGAGATTTCCTGAAAAAAAGAAGAAATTTCCGGACCGGAAGTGACGTGTTACAGGTCGGACTGACCGTGACGCACAGAAGAATCGCAGAACAATATTATAGGGTAGTAATTATTAGTGCCTTGAAAACAATCCTCCGAAGGTGACTTCAAGATATTTAACGTATGGATTTCGCGAGCGTTGAACCACGCCGGGAATTCTCCAGACTCGCGTGAATGCCCCGATCGTCAAGGAGCATTGCGCGTCGCGTTCGAGCGGGATTCACCGATGCTTTCGCAATACATGTAACGCCTGCAGGTCCACTTGATATTTCTAGCATCGAATCAGTCACACTGCGTCACTGAGCGGCGTAACCGGGAACACCTGGGTAACTTCTCTAGCCGCTCCATTCCCGCACGGTGCATCACTCATAGGCGCTCTATTGGGAATTCCAAATCACCGCGCGCGCGGAATTCCCGCGGTCAGACCGGTTCGCCTATATCGTCGTTACAAAGACCCGATATAATCGATTTTAAGAAAAAGAGAATTCGCAATTGCGGCGCGTCCAACCGGTAACTTGATAGATGAATACACAAAAAAAAAATCAATTGAGTCAACAAATTGTGCGCTTACGGGTGGCGAAACAAATGTTTGGTTGCTCGAAAGGAACACCTCGTCGATCGAACTAACTGGCCGTCGAATAAAATGTTTCCTTTCTTACTATGACAATTATTTCGTTCGAACAAAAAATTTGTTCCGCCATCCGGAAGCGCTCGTTTTGTTGACGCAATCGGTTTTTTTTCTCAGTGTAGGTTCGTTCAATCCGCAAATGAATGGAGAGCAACCTTTTACCTTTGGAATCCGGTTTTTCCGAACTGTGCAGTTTGATCATGTCGTAAGACGTGCTGGCGATGACTACGCCTCCGAACAGGACCAAGAGAGATCTGACAACATATATATCTTGAATAAAAAATATTTCCTTGCTATGTGGAAATACGACTGTTTATCATTATAATTATGTATTAATGTATGTAATTTAAAAAAAAGTGTCGCGTATACTTTTTTCCCCATGGGGGTTGAGAGTCTACGATATACCTAAGAAAAATTACGGTACATGTAAAGCCAGTCGGCCAGGTCGAGGACCGAACGATCGAGCTCCTCGGTGCGACAAGAGTCGTTGCCGACGGTCACGACGAAGTCGACTCTGCTCGAGCGCTTCAGCGGGTCGAGAGCGACCTCTACGGCCTCGGCGATGTCGCGCGGACCGCAGCTCGACGGGACGCACCACAGCCACTCGTACGGTGCCGATCGACCGGAAGTCCAGTTTCGCAAACCCTGCGAAATATCGTCCATTAAATCGTAACTTTTACCGCCCCTAGCGAGTCAAACGACCGTCTTTAACGACTATCAAAAGACCCAAAAAAAGACTCCTCGTTCTGTGAGACTTTTCGTCCGGAATAACGAACGAAAAAAATACCAATTGTTAGGTTGAGAATGGGTCGTTTTTACATCAATGACCGAAAAATTACCACAAATACTGCCAACGTACGTATTCATACATAGATCGTTTTTGTGGTAATTTTTCGGTCAATGATATAAAAACGACCCATTCTCAACCTAACAATTGGCCTTTCTTTCGGTCGTTATTCCGGACGAAAAGTGTAACAGAACTACCAGTCGTTTCTTGGGTCTTTCGATGGTCGCTTGGGTTGCCAGTGGCAGTAAAAAAATGTTACAAAGAACTTGTCAACGCGTAATTTCTCACCGAGGCCAGCGCAACGTTTATCAGCAGATCTCCCATGTCAAGGTCATCCGTGGCTCCGTCATCGTTGGGATCGGAAATCGTGAATTGCACCTGCGCGCTGCACGCTTTCCCGACGAAATCAACGTCGCTCTTCACCCGCAGACACTCGTCGTAGTTACCCAGTTGCTTGTAATTGCCGGTGATGAGGCCCGAAGGTATCTTCGTCGATGCGTCATACACTTGAAACGAAAAGAGGACAGAGAAAGGAAAAAAATTAAGATGCGTCATTATTCGGCGATTCGTTCGTCAAGTATTTTTTTTTTTTAATCCACAGCCGCAGGCTGACGCACATATAATTGTGCTCGCTCGGCAAAAACTACCGACCTAGGATTCTCGTGACTACCCTTAAAACACGAATAAACATATTTTGAAAACATTTGAAAAATATTTTCAATCTTTCTAAGACTCCGAAATATTGCAACGATACATTTCCGAAAGACTTCAGAAATATTTTCAATCTTTCATATGTTACGAAATATTTACGGAAGTCCATCAAAATATTTCAACGAAATATTTCTACAAGATTTCGGAAACAAACATATATGTTCCGAAGACATTCTGATATAAGATTTATGAGCGGACAAAAAAATATTCCCGATCCACTTCAGAGATATTTCCGTGCTATGTGGGTGTCCGGTGAATTGTTGGAACTTCAAAGTCGCCAGGCGAGAAAAGGAAAATAAAAATAACGCGTCAATGGCCGATAGGGGCGACTTGCGATAATGTGAAAAAAATTAAAGTAAGCGGTTAGAGGGCCGATAAGTATAAGTTTTATTCGCGCTCGCATTATCTGCAATAGTGTGATACACTCTTCGATAAGATAAACAATTGAGTCACGCAGAATTTACGCAACCGCAACGGACGGACAGATAGATGAGTAAAAATGCATCGAGGACTCGAGAAATTTTGCGCAACGAATCGACCTCAGACTTTAATAACGCGAGAGTAGCGGGCTCGAGTACGAGATGAATTTTATTGATGGAAAGGTCATGTTTGTTTTCGTTTGTTCTCTTATCGGGAGAAGTAAATATTTTCTCGGGATAAAGAGAGAGACTTCGTCGTTGTCAGCGCGCGTTCGCGGCCGATATCGATTTATTAACGGAGTTTTGTAATCGATGACGAAGGCGATCGAAGAGTCAACCCTTGCGGCGCAAGGGCGGTCATCGGCATGGCCTGACGATCCTAACTGACCCACTTTCGTTTCTCATTTTTTATTTACCCAACGCCGACGTTCGTACCAACCGTCGGTAATAGTCGCGGACGCGCAAAGCGATAGCGAACTGTGCTCCACGCGAGGTGAGCACAAAATTTCTAGCCAGACATTTATTATTCATGGCAACCTGCTGCGCGAACGATAAGATTTAGTGTGCGTAAAGTTCAACTGAACGTACAGTTCAACTGTACGTAAAGCTCAATTGTACATAAAGTTCGACTGCACATAAAGTTCAACGGTACGCGAAGTTCAAATGTACGCAAACTTCAAATGAACGTAAAGTGCAACTGCACGAAAAGTTCAACTGCACGTAAAGTTCAACGTAAAACAGATTCGTAGAGTTTTTCTGTACCGACCGGTAGGTGGCCCTGTCTGTCCTAAAATGAGAGCGATCAACGAGTCAACCCTTACGATGCAAGGACGGTCATCCGCACGGCCTTTACCGACCATCCTAGCTGACCCACTTTCGTTACTATTTTTATTGACGCGCTGTCGAAGCTCGTACCAACCGTCGGCCTTAGTCGCAAAGCCATAGCGAACTGCGCTCTTCACGAGGTGCGCACAAAATTTCTATCCAGGTTTTCGTTATTCACGGAAGGAACCGTCGCGAAACATAGCCAGATAAACTGTGCAAAAAAACCTAGCCGAGCGAACAATGAAATTTAGCATGCAGCTCCACGTAAAAAAGATTCGTAGCTTTTGTGTATCACCGGGTCGCCCCGTCTCTCCTAAAATCGATGAAAATATTCCGAGCGTCCGACTCGAAGATAGCTTACTCTGCAACGCCCAGGGCTTGTAATTCCGAAGCGCTTCCCGATACAGAGCACTGTCCCTCTGGCACTCCGCGGATACGACGCCATCCTCGGGATCGAAGGATTTCGCGAAGAGTCGTAGAAGCGTCTCGTGCGGATTGTCACTGCCGCTCGTCCCAAGAGATGGCACAGCTCTGTCCTTCCGCGCCAACGCAGGACCGGCGATCGTAAGGAGGATCAACGAGAAGAGATCGAACATAAACCGCGCACGAGTCGATCGAACTTCCATGACTGCCAATCGAAACCTCGACGCTCGCAGGTGGTATCTCCGATTCCAACGAATCCGTTGATATCCGGTCGAAAATCACCGACGAGGATTGGGACGCTCGGCCGATAAGTTCGAGGCACGTTCACCGTAAGCACCGGGCAACTCGCACGTGCTCGCTTCCCTGCCTCTCCGATAACCCGTAAACACCGGCGTTCCCGTATTACGATCTCGGAAATCGGAACGTCAACTGTCTCTATTAAGAATGCTCGATTGGATTATATATCGAGAGGAGAGTCGTCGGGGAAGGGCCGTTCGGGGGGGTGGACATATCATAGCCGCCGAGCAGCGGCGATCATCGCACTTAACGAGCGAGCGGTAAACCGAGCGAGGATCTCTTATCGCGGGACAATGATCTTCGCGGTAAGACGCGTATTCGGTCATGTCCGGTGACGAACGACGTACGTCGTATTCTACGCTGGACTTTCGCGCAGATAGACAGATTCGTTCATTTCGCGTTCTGAGGCCTAAAGGTCCCAAGAATACCGTGCAGATAGATACAACAAACAGAACAACAGAGAATAACATAATCAGAAAATCGTATAGAATAATGCAATGAGAAAATAATAGAAACAATACGAAGGTGCCCACAAAACATTTGCCGTAAACCAAATCGATTATATTAACCAACTATGTACACAACCGCTTCAACAGGTTTCGTGCAAATCTTTTAATTGTAATCTAAGAGAAGGAAAAAGAAAACCTTTCAAATACCAAATCAAATCTCGGGCTGAACAAATGAGGTCGATGGGCCTTCGCCAAGGTGTATAATTATCATTGGGGATAAAAATAGTACAAGAACTGTACAAATATTAAGCATTGGCGATAAATCTCTTTTAGTACTAATAGAAACAATACCATAAGGTAAATAGCAACAGAAATAATATACAAAAGTAAACAACGAGATAATAGACTGCGTTACACGTTAATGTCCGCGTATTGTTCTCGGGTTTAACCGGAGACAGCGTAATTTCCTTAAAAAATTGCTGATCGGTTTTTGCCATTGACCTACCCTGTCGGAACATACAACCTTCCGGTAAACCATCCTGCACCGTTCATTTCAGCGAGGTTCCCTCGCACACATTGTCAACCGCAAGTGGACGTTGCTGCAACGTTCCACCAACGTCCACTTGCGGTTTACAATGTGTGCGTGGGAACCTTGGTGAAATTAACGGTGCAGGACGGTAAAATTTTTCGACAGGGTACTGCGAGCCAATGCGCTTACAGATAAAATCGTCGTCCGATTAATATAGATCAATTATTACGATGACTCCGCGCCGGGACTGCGTGCCTGTAAATACGCTGCCGCAACGATTTCGGTATACCGATCGCGCGATCACATTGGGCTCCTGGCCCAGATTTTTTTGACCACTTACGGCGGTGCTGTCCCATACCACACGAACTTTCACGAGTTCGCTCCCGACACGGTTCCTCCCGCCGACCCCCTGCGGTCACCGCGACGACCTTCGACGTACATAGTTTCGGTGCTTTCCCAACAGCCACTTTTTTTCCTCAATGAGATCTCGATCTTGCGACCGAGTGGGGATAACGAGTACCGGCTGTCAGGGTTTATTGATCTCTCTCGCAGACGCGAAACTCGACGCTTACCCATCGCTTTCTCATTCCAATACTCCAATGTCACGATTGCGAAATGCTGTCTGATTAGTAAGAGGAAACGTTTCATAATCTGCTGTGCATAGGGATAACGGAGACTATTCGAAGCAAACGTATTTCGTCAAACTATATTAAGGTCTAAAATCAATGCAGCAAGTAAACGATTTGTTTTCGACTCTCGGAGCTATGAGTGGACGTGATTTCCTACTTAATCAATCTTACGGTAATTTTTGAACTCATCGAGTCGTTGTTCTTAGTGATTCGATGAGGTAAAAAAATATCGTAAGATTGATTTCTAACTGAATTTATTTCATCGCTTATCGCTTATCGCACGAGAATGCATTTCGCAATATCTATAGTTACATTAAGGGGCTGTTCCTTCCTGTTTTACCGACGGAACGAGACGATTTCATGGAATCAACTTTGCGTCATTAATATGATATGCATGTTGTTCAAATTTTACAGGACCGTCATACTAGCCGTAAACGTGTCGGCGTACTCTTGAAATTGAAAAGGTCAAATATTGCGGATCGTCGCGAAAACCAACATGGCCGCTGAAAATTTCGTTATTTTGTAGGATATATAAAATATTCTGGAACTCACATACGTAAAACGATAGTGCACGCCGATTCTCTGAAATTCCCCGAACATTCCAAAATCGTCAGAAAGTCTATTACACAAATGAAATCCATGCAAAGTGGAAAAGGGTAAGTAAGGAGTTGAAAACGGATCCAGAATCCGCTTAACGACCTTAATGTGACCCTTGGGATTCGCGGTCCGATCATGATTCAAAGTTTACAGGGTCTTCTTACTCAATGGACAACGGGCGGAACTTATGACGACAAAGCATTAATGTCTAAAATCAATGAACCAACTGAACGACTTTTCTCGATTTCCAGATCAATCGGCAGCGGTGATTAAAACAGTGATTCGACGAGGAAAAAAATCGCAAGAATGATTGCTGACTGAGTGTATTTCATTGATTATCGTAAATACATACCGCAACATCTGTGGTTACATGAACAACCTTCGCACGACCCGCGGGTCGCGCGATTCAATCATGA
Organism: Amblyteles armatorius; assembly: GCA_933228735.2. Lineage (NCBI taxonomy): Eukaryota > Metazoa > Arthropoda > Insecta > Hymenoptera > Ichneumonidae > Amblyteles > Amblyteles armatorius. The sequence goes on along the minus strand of OW121688.1, from coordinate 15,068,245 downwards.
TTCGAAGTTTACAGGGTCCCCTCACTCGATGGACAACGGGAGGAGAACTCACCCGTTCGCGTATGCATATTATATAATATATAATTCATTGTGTATATCATAGTGTACAAAAGATATTTGGCTCCTCGACTGGCAAGTGCTTCCCTTTTTCTTTTTTTTTGTCTTAAGATGCAAAATATGCATACCAAGTGCGGCCAAACTTTGCCGAGCCTCGTGCGCGTGCGCCGTTTTTCTTTCAGGGAATGTTATCAAGTTAGTCTCCCTCCTTATACCGGGCGTGATATAACTTTGACAAAATAGGTATTTTTTTTGTTGCTATTTTCTATTACACCGGCGGCGAATCCACTACTGTATTCAAAATCTTGGTGTATCTAACTTTCCCTTAAATCTACATAGGACCGCGCCGCGGAGACTCCGCCCTAATATCCTCGGCGAGTCTCAGCGCTCGAGTAGGCGAAAAAGCCTACGCTTACCATCCGATTTCCTCGAGCTTCTTATACACGTTCACCATGACCTTTTTGGGCGGACACGAGGAGTCGAACTTGTACACCAGGCCAAGTTCCTCAAAGTGCTTTATGATCGGCATCGTGTCGTTCATGTAAGTCAGATGCCTCTTTTTCAGCGACTCGACATTGTCGTCGCTGCGTCCGCTTCCCTTCCGGCCCCGGTTGAGACAGCGCGTCGTGCAGATCTGTTCGCTGCACTCCAGAAACAAGACGCCCTTGAGAACGACCTTGTCGCTCATGGTCTGCAAGAAGGGTCGAGGTGAGATTTAATTCCGAACAATCGACAAAATTAACGATCGCGGACAAACCTTCGTCCATCCGTCGACGTTGTCCCGATTGCGCGGAAAACCATCGATCAGGAAGCGTTTCCTCGGATTCCGGGAATTGTTCATAGCCCGCTCGAGGAGGCTGCACGTTATCTCGACCGGCACGATCGTGCCGTTGCGAATGTGCTCCTCGATGAGATCGCCGTACTCCGAGTTCGGCTTCACCCGCTCCTCACGGAGCAAATCGCCGGCCGACAAGTGCACGTAACCGCATTTTTTGACGATGTTCTTGCATGCCGTACCTTTGCCCGAGCCCGGACCACCGAGCACGAACAAAACCTCTGGCTTCTCGATCGCCGACATAACGAAACGTCGTAGTCCTGCCACGTAGCGGTTGTAGTAGCGGCACATCAAACGGTTAATTCTCCCCGTCCCAACCTTATGTTACCGGCATCGACATTGGCCCCTCGGCGTAACTGGCGCCATTCTTCAAAGGCGAGGACGGCAGAGACGACGTTCCCGCGAGCCGGCTTACAGCCTCGCGAGCCTGCGAGCTGCGCGACTCGCGATAAGGCTCCCATCTCCGATTAACCGAATTCTCCGAACCGGCTGCGGTTAGACTTTTTGTACCAATTTTTTTTTTTTCGCAAACTTTTCGATAGAGTCTTATTCCTCTCTTTCACCGTTTCGCTTTCGATAGAATTTTATATCGAACCTTCGATTATTATACTTTCGAGTCGTACTGTACCAATCGGGGAAACATTCGCACATGAATGAAATCGGAAACATATTTTTATGTGTGCATGAGCATGTAAGAACACCTTCGATGGTTTTAGTCGCGCTATATTATAAAAATTGATACATAAATTCATGATTATAAAAATTAACCCTGGAACCTTACGTACGCGCCTCACGCTCGTCCCGCCTGAAGTCGGCGTGTCCGTCGATCATCGGTACTGTCAGGCTAGCCAATGTTTCGTTTGTTTTTTTTTCTTTACCCCGAATCTCCATCGAGTTTCCCCTTCCAGTGAATTTCGCAGCTGATCGTTCGTGTATTTTTAGTCCGACGTGTATGGTCGTCTCTGTCCGTGATGATTCGATGAATACGAGCGTTGTGCGCAATTTCGAAGAGATGCGTGATCGTTGACCGACGACGGTGAGCCTTCGATCGTGCTAATCGCGAAGTTGAACGAACGAGAATGTCGTCGAAGGACAATCTGAACAATAGCCTTCCGCTGCCAGCCGACTCGATGCCGGAGTGTTGGTCCAGGGACGAGAGGATGAATGCCCTCTTCTCCGAGTTTCGCAATCGCTCCGTAAACAGCCAGGACTGGGACTCGAAGTACAAATTTTGGGAAAAAATGATATCCGACTGGCTGAGCTCCGAGTGGCGTTGCACCTTCTCGGTGTCGGATTTGAAGGTCGCGTTCAAGCGGAACGGCCTCACTCCGCTCTGCTTGACCACCGTGGTCGCGGAGCTCCGACGGTAAATTATTCTGTTTTTCGTGAATTTGTCAGGAAGAATTATGCTAATGGCATGGGTGTAGAAAAGGCAGTCCCGACTCGTGCGAACGCCGCATTTTCACACTCGTCGAGAACTCCCTCTCTACGCCCTCCGTCAGGCACTTTCGCACTCTCCAAGAACTCTTTTTCTACGCCACACGAATGACCGTTTCTTGTTCCACAGGAATGGAGAGATAATTTTTGCGTCGGAGTTCGTCAAGGAATCGAGCGGCACGTGGACCGCCTGGGCCATAGACACGATGGTCAAGCGGCCTGTGGTCTGGTCGTTCTCGAAGCTAAAGAATTACGTGGTCAAGGAGGTCATAGACGCAGACGCAAAGTACATTCACATCAAAACAGTAAAGGAGTTGGGTAACTTGGTACTCTCCACCGTAGAAGAGGAGAACGAAAATGTTCTCCTGCCCCTGTCTCGAGTAACGAAAAACTGCAGACAGAAATCGGGAAACAGCAGCATAACCGAGGAAAACGTGAAACTGGCATTGCTGTGGCTCAGACAGTCCCGAAAGGCGGCCTTCAGGGGTGAAAATTTGCACAACAAATCGGAATTGCTGGTCAAGATATCGAAAGACTGTGTTAAGGAGGTAACGGAGGGAGAGGAGGGACTCTTCAAGCTGATGGAGCAGGAGAAGCTGATCGTGAAGAGCATCGAGCGTCTGGAGGTGGAGAGAAACACCGTGCTTGCCAGGGCGAAGTCGTGTCTTGCCAAGGGTCTGCGCGAGGTCGCGAAAACTTGTATGAGAAAGAAACTGGAGATCGACAGGAGCATCGAGAAACGCTCGCTCGCCCTCCACAACGTTCAAACTCTCGTCGCGAGAATTCACGACGCTCGATCGAACACGGAGATTCTCGCCGCGTACAAAACCGGAAGCGATATACTTAGGAACTTCGAGAGCACCGGTTTAACGGAGGAGAACGTCGTCAACACGATGGACGATATGTCCGAGGTAAAGATTCGTCCGATCGAGTTTTCACGTACGCGTCTTGAGGCGATGCTGGACACGTTTTTGACTCTCTGCTTACCTTTTCTACCCAGGCTATTTCTTAGTTTCAATTTAGAATCATTGATATGCTACGCGTATGCTTCAAATCGTGCAGGACTATAATATTTACATAAACGTTCACGACGTGCATTTGAATGTTCATTAACAACGTACAAGGAATTTAAAAAATCGAATATTAGACCGCGAAAAAGCGTGAACGTAATTTACGTGCGCATGCGGCGCGGATTTGCTTTTTCCTCACAAATAAGTTAGAACCCTTGATAAAAGTTCATTACAGTTTTCATTACTAAACGAGATACTTCACTTCCCCTTGACGATGCAAAGTCGATTCTAAAAAATCGCTTCGTTACGTCGGTAAAACAGGAAGATCCAGCAGCTCCTCAATTCGATGCAGGGACGGGAATGGTTTATGTTTATTTATTATTCATTTATTTTGTTGCAAAGGTGGTTGAGGAGATTGCCGATTTGGAGAGTTTCATGTCTACGTCGATAGGGACGTTGAATTCGGACGCGGAGTTGGAAGAGGAATTGCAAGAGCTGCTCGACGCTTCGCCCGCCGAGAATCGCTCGAAGGCCGAGGCGATGTCAAAGCCGGAACTACCCGACATCGTCAACTTGCCGGATCTGCGAAACGAATTGTCCGCCCTGAATCTGGAAGGTAATTGAGACACCGTCCGGAATTGACTGGTTTTATTTTCGACAAGAGTTAAACGTGACTCGTTGCTCGCCAGATTTTCCACTACCGCCGCAAACTTCCGTGAAACCGAGTCCGTTCTCACCTCTCTCGTGAGAAGGATCGCTTAACTTGATTACTTGGGATTGCCGATGTACACAACGACGTTCGTCGAGCGCACGAAACATTGTCGAACGAAGGAGAGAAATTTCGTATACGTAAATATACTTTACTTTGATTAATCGCTGTCTAGAAGTTCTCAATCATTCCGAGATAACATTACGGAAGCCATTGTCGTCTGACACAGCGCGTCGACCAGTAACACAAAAAAACAGTCTCATAATGATTAACTGTACACATTTTTTTTTTTTTTTTCAATGTCCATTTTTTTTTCCTCTATCAATCAATCCTCTGTCGATTGATCGTTCTGTTTGGACAAGCGGGGAATGTGTTGTACATCTCGAGTTTGATTATAACGTCCTGGATCCATTCGATGTGGCTGGAGACCCTCGTGTACAGAGAGTAAGCGTGACTGTCGCAGCTCCTCGTTCCCCCGGACAGTGAAACGCCGATACCGACACTCACGACCCCCCGCAGGTACCACAGACCTCCCGTCTGAAATACCAGTCCGCCGCCGCTGTCGCCGTCGCAAACTGACGAGCCTGCAAAGCAAAGCAGACGTTAGGATTTCCTTAAGGTTACGTGAAATCATGGTGGTCGCGATCAGGGAAAACCGGGATAATTCGGGGAAAAAAGTCTTGGTCCGGGAATCAGGAAAAAGTCAGGGAATTTTAAAATTGGTCAGGGAAAATGTGAATTGTCGCTGAAGGCTCTATAAATAAATAAAAAGTGCCTTAAAAAAATTGGGAACACTTTGAAAAAAAAAAAAATGAAAAAAAATACTGGAATTAAACCTCCATACAATAATTATGCATTTTCCATTTGCATCGTACATTTTTTTTATGGAAATTGTTAGAAGTTTGGCGAGGGAAATTTTTTGACTGGTTAGTGAAAAGTCAGGGAATTTTTTCTGGGGAAAAAAGGGCCACCGTGGAAATACCGCCGCCGGTAACAAGAACTGTACCGATTGCCATTTTCAGACCGCAGTCCGTCGAGGACTATCGTCGAAACTCACCGTTGGTATATCCGGCGCAGAATTTGTCTATCGTTATGAACTTCTCGGTGTCTGAAGGTGCGCTGGACGATCTGCACTCGCTCAGCGGCACGTACGGCACGGTCAGGTACTGAAGAACCTGACTCGATTGTGCACTGGCCGTTTTGCCGAAACCAGCGACTTTGCCGTAGTTTCCGACTTCCAGTACGGTCTGATCGCTGTAAGCGGATATGTCGAGACAAACGGGCATGAGCAGTGACGAGAACGTGAATGGAGCATCGATGTGGAGAATCGCGATGTCCCGCGCGTAGTTTCCCTCCAGGCCCAGATAGTTGCAGTTGATGTAGATCCGTTTTACCTGATGGTAAGAAAAACGAAAATAAAAAAAAATTGGTCGTTGGGAAAAATCGTCGTTTACTCGTCCGATACGCATAGTACGAACATTGGCCTTTTTCACGATATTCGGATCGTGAAATTTGCTGTTAAAATCCCGAAAGATATTTCCCGTTGCGACGGCAAACTTGTTGGGGTCCTCGACCCTCTTCGTGACCTCGTCGTAGACGCAGTGAGCCGCGGTGATGAGCAGGTCGCTCTGTATTATCGACGCGCCACAAATGAATTGCTTTTCCTGGGACGGAGTCTCCGATCTGTAGAGCGTCGCGTGCCAGGGAAAATCCACTAGCCTCGGCAAAGACCCGTTGACGATGAGCGGTTTGTTCCTCGTAATAGTGACTCCGCACACTGCAACGCAAAATATATCCGATCAGTCACCAATCACACGCTTCGATCTCGGAGGAGAATCACTGGAATTTCCAACGGAGATCGAAAGTGGGGGAAAGATAATTCGACGCTCGGCCGATAATAATAGTCACAATAAATAAATCGTCATCGGCACCGATAACGATCGTCATAATAATCGATGATCGACGCTCGATAATTGCACAGGTAAAGAGAAAGACTCCGACTGTTGCATTCAATCATCTTTATTTAACCCTTTGAAGGCCGTATATTAAAAACTGTTTTTCGACGCTAATATTTTTCTACGTATTAAAGTAACAGAGGCAACGTTTGGATAATGTCGATAATAAAAAACGGGGCTTCAAAGGGTTAAAACTAGTATTTTTTTTCAGCCTCACAGTACTTCTATAAAATATATTTTGAAATTTCTTTTTCAGCTCATTTCACCGGTATCGTTCAGGACTCTGAAGATATCTGCATAGGACTAAATTTCATCTATTTATAAAGGCTGTATTTTGCATCCCACAAACTTCGCTCGGGGAAGTTCACTTGGAGAATAAAATTCTACGAGTGAATTTTTTTTTCCTTTCTGGAGCGGTTCATTGACAGTGGGTTGCCAAAAGATAAATTTCGATGTCATGCTGATTTCTTCGTGGTCATTATCGATGGATTCTTTTTCGCAGCGGACGGACAACGTCAAGGAGTTGATCTCGACGAGGTGCTTCCTATTCTAACGTCGATTGCGGGATTATTCGGGTCGGAAGGACGATCGATGTATATGACTTTATCGTTGAGCATATCGACGAGCCTCGAGACAGAGCAATTGTTCTGACGATCGTTCGGCAACGCAAGGATCGCGCCGTTAAAGTAAATGTTGATGATTTGCGGACCTGGAACGCATCGTATCGGCTCGGGTTCCCACTGGCCTTTCGCGTTGCAACGGACGTTCTCCCGCTGGGTCGAGAGGATCGTCGAGTCTTGGCGATAGCTGTTCCGGCATGTAACTTTTGCCACCGTTCTCGGGAGGGCGGGAGACTCGCAGGACGCCCACATATCGTTGTACCTGCAATCGGCGTCGGTCGAAGCGGTGCTGAGCGGTTTGCAGCGAATCTCTGAAAAATCGTCAAAAGAAGATTCGTTTACTCGTTTTCGATTATATCTGCAATAATTAACCCTTCACGTACAGGAATCCTCGCTCAGCGAGTACTCACGTTGCGAGGTACGCAAATCTATGTTTTTCAAAAAATATCGATGATATCGAAATTCGAATAATACTCTTCGAGGAATAATGTTCGCGATATCATATTTTTGTAAAATATTATTTTGATCGTAAATATATAGTGGGCTATTGTTATTCGATAGTTATATTAGGCATTCCATACCGTTTCGATCTGGGTCTCGTTCTTCACATTCGACATATTGGATTGCGCCAACGATTTTTTATGTGACTGAATTAACTCTATATAAAAGCACTTCGATTTTTTAATTAGATTTTTAAAAAAGGTTTATCATTATTTGTGATTCAAAACATGAACTTATTGATCGTGACAATTAAAAAATCTAAACATATTCCGAAAAATGTTGTGTCTGTCTGACTGATTTTTCTTGCAATTTTTTTCACTTGCTTTATCGAAAAAAATAGTTGATGGAACAAGATTCTTTGGAATAAGTTCAGATTTTCGAATTGTGGCGATCAATAAGTTCCCTTCTTTAAATCATAAATAATTACAAAAAAGTTTTTTACGTCTCAAAAAAAATAAGCGTGCTTTTGAGAGTTAGTTCAGTCATACAAAAAAATGATGGGTCCAATCCAAGATGTGAAGGGTGAGACCCAGGTCGAAATGGTATGGAATGCCTCGTCTACATGTCGGGTCGCGGACCCGATCTGCGTAGCCGCGCTCGGCGCGAGGCTCCCGCGCGTGAAGGGTTGATGTAATTTTTTTTTCAGCGGCAACGACGATCAACCAACCGACACAGCCGGGCGTGCTGGACCATTGACCCTCGGGCCCGCAGAAGACCTGACCGGAGCCTTGGAGCGTGTACCCGTCGTCGCAATTGTAGACGAGATAAGTGCCCGGCTCGAGTTCGAAGACGTTGCTCCGTGGGCTGCAGTCCTTGCCGCTCTGGCACTGCGATTTGTGCAGTTGCCAACGTCCGTTCTGCGGCTGCGGCGGAACCCGGCAGTTCGGTCTCAGCGGTCTCGGCGGCTCGATCGTCGTGGGTGGACGCGTTGGCCTGGTGGACCTGTCCGTCGATCCCTGCGTCGTCCCGCCTCGGCAGAGTGCCGGATCCTCGTCGGATCCGTCCGCGCAATTCCTCACGCCGTTGCATTTCAAGTTCTCGTCGATGCACGCACCGTATGCGCAACGAAAAGTGAACGAGGGACAACTGCAATTGGTCAGTTTTCGATTGAACTCTTTTTTCAACGTCTGGCGATCGTGGGATTCTAAATTTCATTTTACAAATTCATAAAATCGAAATTCATCGATTCATCAATTCATCAATTCAGCGATTCATCAATTCATCATTTCATCAATTCATCGATTCATTAATTCACGAATTCATCAATTCACGAATTCACCAATTCATCAATTCACCAATTCACCAATTCACCAATTCATCAATTCAATTAATTAATTAATCGATCCATTAATTCATTAATTCATTTAAAAAATATACATACTCGATGTTGCCGCACTGGCTGAGCGTCTCGTCGGATCGGTCAGTGCAGTCGGCCTTCCCGTCGCACAGAGCGGTCCCCGGTACGCACTGACCATTGATGCATCTGAACTCATTTTTGGCGCACGACCCCAAGCTCGTCGAGTTATTACCACCACTTGTATTTCTGCATCTCGGTAACAGCTCGTCGCTTCTGTCGAGGCAATCGTCGACGCCGTTGCACGGCGCGTCGCCGTCGACGCACGCTCCGTAATCGCATCGAAAGGCGTAATCCGGACAAATGATTTCGGGTTTTCTACATTCCTCCCTCGTCTCGTCCGACCTGTCGCTGCAATTCGGCCGACCGTCGCAGAGCAGGTCGCTCGCTATGCAATCTCCGTTCTTGCAACGAAACTGCAACGTTCTACCGGCAAGACATCGACAACGCTCGGAAATAATCCTCGGAAGCCGAGTAAATAATTTTTGATAAGAAAAAAAAAAAAAAAAAAATTCACTCACCCACACTTAGGGCGACGCTGCTCGCTGCTCTCGGCCTGCGAACTGGCGAGCCCGATCAAAGCTGCACAGACAACATTTCGTTAAAGACTTTGTTCACTTTGATCTCTTCTACAGTCGCGCGTGTCGCAATTCTAGCGAATACAACTTCGCGATGAATTCGCATACCTCGAACTCCAACCGGTTTTACAAAGCCGCGCGAATGCCACTTTGTTTTTTTTTTGTCTTCATTTTAATAAACGGTTAATCGACACGTCGATTGCTTGCGTTCCTCAGTTCGCTCGCGTCGATATTCACGATTTCCCACTTATCGAGAAAAATTTGCATATTGCTGAATCTCAATATCGTAATAACTCATCTCTAACTCCTCCCCCCCCCCTTCGGTTATCAAGATTCGCATGACCTTTGATAAAAACTTGGTACGTCCCAAGTTTACTTAATGTTAAGCTGCGCGTGTGCGATCCTGTTTGTCCGATCTTTGTGGGAATTCCGTGATGACGTGGAATCCGTACAGGAAAGTTGACAATTTTGTGGAACGCACGAACGCCGTTTCGTTCTCGGCACGCGGCACACTTTTTTTATTATCTTTATTTTTTTTAAATCTTCAATATCAATACAAAAGCCGTCACGCGCGCGCGCCCGATGGGGGAGCGAGAAACGACTTCGCGGACATTCGCCGAGGAAGGAATGCTTCGTGGAACGCGGCTGTACCGCAATTGCGTGATTGGCAACGGTTCAATCGACTCCGTAATGTAGAATTAAAATAATTACCGCAGATAACAATCGCAGCGACCGCTCCACCAGGAACAATCTTCATCGCAACTCGGCACGGACTCCCCGATGAAACGACGAAGTCCTCGCTCTGCGGCAGTCGAACGTACACTGGTGGTTCCCGCTTCCGTCTGGCAAATATATCAACTATATATATACATATACATAATTAAACCAAACACGAGAAGATTTATTGCGTGTGTGTCTTTCGCGCTCGTCGCGGACTTTACCGGGTTTCGTGAAACATCCTCCTTCGATTTTTTTTCCGCATCTCGTCGATCGTCGATGCTTTCTTAAAGATTTCACGTACACCGCCGAAAACCGGAAAGGCGCTTATCGCATCGTTCCTCTGCGCGATGCGCCCTTTCGTTTCTCGGTGATCGATTTTTGTACGTAAAAAAAAAAATTGCGCCAGTCGTTAGTTTATCGTGTGTGCAGTTGATTTATTTTTTTCGACGCGCGACAATCGTCGGCCGTGAGACAAGATTCGACGATCGAAACACGATCGAGTCACTAGGTCGTAAAATATATAGTTATCTGTGAAAAAAAATTTTACGCTATTACGAGTAGAATTCTTCATGGGTTCTCGCTGGACGCGGCGTGCTGGTCCCTCGCGCCGTAAGTGTGCAGGGACAGCGAGACCAGCCAGAGAAACATTCTGGATGAAAAAATAGTTAAGGATCGTCGCTTCGGAGACGAAAAATCGAGTCGCGATCTGGGCGTCAAAAGGATACGATCTCTCCTTTATCTCGGTGTCTTCGATGTATCGCAGAATGTACTTCTTGTGGAACTCCATCACCTCGTCCTCGCACTCCGCCCAGTCGAGAGTCTCGTGCATTCCGTCGCTGCCGTATCTCTTGTTGTAATTGTCGTAGTGCACCTGAAACAACGAATAGTCTTATAACAAAGCTCGTCGCGCAGTTCGTGCGTGGTTTCGATTTATCGGAGCCGTTTCGAAGCTTACGTGGTGAAGAACCAATCCCAAACTCGGCACGATCGGTATGTCCATCTTTTCGTGCTTGAACGCCTCGTTCAGAGTCTCCTCGGTCGCGAGATTTCTCACTATTCCGATAGCGAGAGCGACCATTTTTCGTATCTGATGAAGCATGAAACTCTGTCCCTTGACCTCGAGCGTAACGAACTCCACGCCTTGCGAGACGTACGGCTCGGAACAGCTGAATTGCATTATGTACCGATTCGCTCGCGGATCCAAAGGTCTCCTGGATTACGATAATCGCGCTTTTCGTTATCGTGCATATCAAAGGATCAACGTAATCCATAGCAGAGTCGCTCACCGACCGAACCACCTTCGCAATCACCGTCGTCGTTTTGTGCAAAAAGTATTAAATGGTGGTTTCCAAGACGAAAACGACGAAATATACCACCAGTCACACAGTTTCTTTTTTGCGCTGATTATCACGTACCGAAAAAAAGGTTTGATTATATTAGGAAAAATTGGTTTCAATTATCATCGTGAATTATATCACTTTAAGATGCATTCGGATACTATATAACAGATTTTGGAGAAAAAAAACATACCGACGTAAAGTACCGCCCATCATTTGAATTTTTCTCGTTCGACACAAAAAGAAATTTTTGTGGTTACGTAGTGGCTCCGACAAAATACTTCGTAAACTTTTTGCACAAAACCACTGTAGTAAAAATCACCGTGAAAACGTGGTGATTTTCGCGATGGCCGAGTCTGCTAGGAAAGTCATCGGCATTGCAACTCACACTTTTGATGTAAAATTGTGATAGTTGTGCGTGCCCTCGAACAGCTTGAGCACCGTGTTTACTCTCTCGTGCAATTCGGGAGTTAATCGAAAGTCGCCGTACGGCTTTCCGTCTATGGTCGAGAGAGACTTTTCTCGCTCGTCGAGGTTAATGTCGTCCGTGAGCGTGTCCCGTTGCCGCAGGAAATTCGGATCGTCCGGCGCAAAGGCGAACGACGGAAGCGTGTACGTGTAACTTCTCGCGTTGCACTGTATCTTGCTGTTGAAACCCTTCGTAACGCGCTTCAGGCCGAATACCCTTATAACGTTCGGAAGAAATTCATTTATCTTGTCGATGTTCACCTCCTCAGCTTAAAAAATAAAAAAAACGATTGTCACAATAAATCGTATAATAAATAATTAAATATCGATAATATGTTTACTATCCCTGCGTTTTATGGAAAATCGAAAATTATTATGAAATTGAGATAAATTATTGTATAGGATTTGCAAACACGCGTTCATGCAGGTTTTTTTTTTTTAAATACTCTTAAAATATTGTTTACAGTATCGTGTAAGTTGAATTGAACTCTACTATTTTTATCAAAAATTTAAGAAATATGAATGTAAACGCTATAAATAATGTACTACTACTAACTGTTATTGTACGATTTGTTATTTTTTGAGATCTTTAAAATGAGTTACTTTTGAGAACCTATATTAAACATAAAAACGTGTATTTATCAATGTAAAGGGGCTTGTCCCCGTGGATAAATAAATAAATAAAAAAAAACATATGTGTGCTACCCACGAACAAGCTTAAAAGCTCCTGCAGGTAAAACGAGTGTGTGTAAATATTTTCTCCTTAATTGATTAGTACTAAATGGAAAAAAAAATTGAAAAAATTAATCTGTAAGTTACACAGAAATTTCATTGCACAAAAACACATTGTGAAGTAAAATGGATTGAATCTGTCCTTACGCATTCTGAGCGAGACGATCTGCCTGGTAGCTGAAACTCCCTTGTCGGTGCGAGCCGCCCTCTGAAAGTGTATCGTTTGTATCGTCTCAAAAGCTTCGTTCGATATAAAATCTGCCTTCAACAGAGCGTTAATCAAATCCTCCTCTATAGTTTTCATGCCTGGATTTCTCTGCATGCCATAGTAATCCTTCCCGAGGTAGGACAGCATCATCGCGTAATTGCGTTTTTTGATCCTGACCGGCTCCTCAGTCTTCAAGTGCTTGGCGGAGGATTGTTCCTCGGGTTCCTCGGCGATGGCTCTCTTGTTTATTCGGAGCATCGTCTCCGTTTCCACGGCGGTTTCAACTTGAGCAGACATTTTATCCAATCGTCTCTTTGCTGATGGAAGAAGAAAAAAAAAATCGTAGATGAGCGGAATTAACACAAAATGCTTCACCGTTAAACGGAACTTTACTGCGACTGTTTGGATCGAAAACAAATATTCTTGCGTCGATTTGCGGAAAGGTTATCGGATTTACGTAGACGAGCAACGAACGGAACGAAGCTTACTCACCGAAAGATGACAATACCGCGACGAATCGACTCTGTCGTATTGCCTGAAGCATTTATCGAGTTTTGGAGTACCCGTCGTGGCGAATAAATTTGTCCGGCATACAATCGATGCTCGTTGGTCAACACGCTCTGGTCGCCATGCTCCTCGGTCCGGGTGTCTGTCTGCAGATAAATCTGCTCAAATATCTTGGAAGGTTAGGGTAGAACTCTCACGCCAAATTCATTTCTGTAAAAAAAGGCGTTTCGGACAAAAAGTAACTAAGGTAGAAGGCCCAGTTTATGACATTTCTACGCAGCTCTCCCACTTTGAGCGTGTAAAATCATAGGGATTAACAGGGAGGACCAAGAGTCGCAGTTTGTGAGCCCCGAACGCGCGCTTGCCATTGGCTGCACATCAAATGGTGGGGGGAACCGACCATGCTAGAGATACCTATAGGCTGTTCGTTACGAGAGTAAGCTGGAGCAGAGCGCTCGATTTTACGTGGAAGGTATATCTATATATTCAACAAATATAGATATACATGGTTGGTGTTTGTCCAACCTAGTCACTTTTTGGAGGAAGCGAATTTTGGCTGAAACGAACCTGGCCTCAATGAGTTACCCCGCAATCCAGAACCAGATAAAAACTGGCGATCTTATCTTCTCACATTCGAGACGAACGTACATAACCTCTGAGTGCGCTCGCTCGTACGACGCACGAAAAAAAATGCTCGAAGATTTGTCTGTTTTATAAAGAGACACTCGCCGCTCGAACCTTCGAGGCCTCAAGGATAACTCAAAGCTTGACCGGAGCGCAAGCGAAACATCGCCGGCTGTCGAGATGTCGGGATTTGCTCTGCGAGCGGTCGCCGCTCTGGGAAACTTCGCTCAGGTAAGCCGGACGACCGAATCGTAAGCCGTAAAAAATTAAGTAGATCGTAAGATTGAAAACAAATCACCCACGCTTTCGCCGATCGCAGTGCAACTCCGGGCTTCTCTTCGCTTCCGCGAGAAACACGATAGCCGCTCACCAGTCGGCAAGATGTCGTCACACCAAACACTGGAATCCCAAGTGGAAAAAACTTCGCGCCGCCAAAGTCATAAAATTCAAGTTGCCCAATTTTCACGAGGAAATTCCACCCGAGAAGATGCGCGCCAAGCTGAAGGAGAAGGGCATAAAGCCGCAGAAGCAGTGGATGGAAATGCCGATGTACGTCAGTTGCACGGGCGGCATCTTCGAGTCGTACGTTCCGCCCGAAGGAGACGGAAAATTCTCTGCTCTCACGGCGACTGTAAGTTTCACTCGGCGCATGGATCCACATGCATTTATTGGCACTGAGAACATTTTCTTAGGGTTGATTTTGTACCAGGGCGCCAAACAAAAAGTCGAGTTCATCGGCAAGAAAGGTAAAACCATGATGGCTATTAGGAAGATAAAGACCTACGAGGAGGAGTTCAGCGTAAAGGAGTTTCCTGAGCAAGCCCAGGAGATATATATCAAAGCCCACGAAGCTCTGGTCAGGTAAGAACTCCAAAGCAGTTCGTATGGAATTATCTATTAATTTTTTTACTTTTATGATTTTTTTTTTTTTTTAAGTACACTTTTGAAAATGTCGTTTGTTTATTGTTCATCGGTTACATAATTGCATAGACTTTCAACTAAATGTACAACTAATAACAAAATATAACATGGTAATTCTTTTGGTAATGTTTTTTTAAATCGTATACATTTTTAAATAATTTTTGTTTTTCAAATTGATAAAAAAAAAAATTCTACTTAATTTTTGGTATAAGATAAATTCGCCGAGATAATTGCGCTCCGCTATTATTATTCGGACGAACATAAATGATAGAAACTATATTTACATATTGTTCTGAATGGTTAAAGAAATTATACCATATTTTTTTTTTATTTCCTTTTTATATGAAACTTATGTTACTCTATGTCAAAAAGCGTTTTTTCCGTAAATAAATAAATAGCGCATACTTTTTCCGCAGCAAGGACAAGCTTCTCCTCAATACCTTGGTTACCGAGCTGGCGTACCCGGTAAGTGAAAAAGCAGCGACGACCTCTGATGCGCGCGACACTCGAACGGCGTTAATTATAAATCCCACGATTTCTTCTCTGTCCACAGCTGATGCTACACAACGCTCTCGACAAGACGATACACTGGAAATTTTTGGAATCACTCGAACCGCCTCGCGTCGTTCAAGTCAAATGCACGAATGTGGTATCGCGTGACAATTATTTCGCGCAAGTTACGGTCCGCTTCCACACTCAACAGGTGGGCAAACATTTTCGGCTATGTTTCTCCGGTTCAGCGATTATCGAGATCGAGTGAGGCCGACTAGATTTTTATGAACCATTTGATTGCAGACTCTCGCTGTTTACGATCGATTCGGACGGCTCATGAGCGGCAGCGAAATATTGAAGAAAGACGTACTCGAGTACGTTGTCTTCGAGAAACATTTATCATACGAGTACGGAACTTGGCGACTTCATGGAAAGATTCTACCGGACTGGGCGCCACCGAGAGAGTTCGGTGAAAGAACGTACATCGATCCGCCGTCGGAACCCGTGGAGGACAAGGAAGCTGCCGTTTCGACTGTGGTTGCGGCCAAAGCCGATAAGAATCTACCGGAAGTCACGGCCAAACCACTCCCGTAGATCGTTTGTAAAATTTACCGGAAATATAAACGAATGTAAAATAGCCGATGTTCTCTTTTGAATTTTTCGCGCCATTAACTTTCAGATAATCGGCGAAAGCAATTTTCGCGCGATTATCTTCGAGGTAACGAGCGACCAATAGATGTCTCGGTCCAATGAGATCGTCGACAGCCGCTACGGCGCTAGCGACGCCGGAGGCTGCTGTTGTGTGTTCTATTTGATGTTCTCACGATATCCATTCAAAGTCATTTGTAACGATATCGACCGATTAATAATTTGCGTAAAAATTCTATTCATCCAATTACTTGCGCGAATGTTGTCGACCGGACGTCGTCCGAGTCGTCAGAGCCGAAGGTTAATCGGCCGCTGAACACGGTGCTTCCAATCCGCAAAACAGTTTTCTAACATCGGAACCGATATAACCAAAAACTGCGTTCAACTGCGGTGTAGCAACAAAACAATAAATACAATAGATCCGTGAGTTTGATGAACGAGACTCGAAAGCCGCAGCGCGATGGATTATTGCTGTTTTTCCCGTACGACCGCAAACCGACTATTTTATCGGACGATTTTTTCCGCAGCTTACCGACGGAGCGTCCGAGCCGCCCGAGATGACGAGAAAGTGCGTTCTGTGCAAGGAAACGAATTACAAAAATTCGTATAGCTTCTTCTCCGCTCCGAAGGATCCGGAGACTCGGAAGAAATGGACCGAGGCAATGGCGATAGATAATTACGTTGTCAGCGATGATACGTACGTGTGCAGCAAACATTTCACACCCAACGACATAATCACACATTGGGTCAGCGGAGTTCCTCCGCACGTTGTCACTGTGAGTAAGGCAAACAGTACAATAAGATTACACCTGAACTGATAAATTAATTATCGCAATTCAATCGTTCATGAAACTTTTTTATCCCCTTTTTTTATACCACACGGGCTGAAATGTTAAAATGTAATAGATTGACTCTGTAATAGAGAAACTCGAATATACTCACAGATACTCACAGCATTCACACGGATACTGCGAGCGCGCTATCCAACAAAACCGCTAGTTATGTGACTCATAATACATAGACAATATTATAATAATACATAAAACAATATAGTACAATAATATTATCACCAAACCGGAAAGAATTGATAATCTGTATGGATTGTTCGATGCGGCTGCTATGTGAGACAGAGTTTAATGAGAATTTTTCATCTTTGTCCAAGATAAAGTACAAAAAATGTCGCCTGAGGCCGGGCGCGATACCCAGCACGAGTTGCGAGTCCATGAACAACTTGCTGAACAATCAGGAGGAGGAGTACGACGAATTCGAGGTGAATCGCGGCAGCGGATCGCGAAGGCCGTTCGTGGCTCCGAGCGCGGACAAGGAGACTTTCCTGATACCCAGAGAGGGCAACGCCGAAGAGCGTAACGACGTCGACGATCCGGAGGACGGGACGACCGACCAGAAGCACGGAATGATCGAATTCGCGCAGGAGGAGATGTACTCCGGCGCGGAGATGCGTCACGAGGAGTCGTCCGAGGACACGAACAATTCGGTTCTGCCGGAGAATCCCGACGAGGAACCGGCCGAGCTGAGAATCGTGAACATCCAGGAGGACGGAAAGTTCGTTTACGCGGAGAACGAGGAGGACTCCGAGATACTTTACGTGGAGGCGGTGAATTGCGAGACCGCCGAATGCGCCGAGGAGGAGATCGACGAGGTACCGGCGAAGAAATCCCGAAAGGCCGAAGATTTTCGTACGATAAAAACGCACGTTTCGACCGCCGAGGAGGACACGTCGATGGACATGTGGGACTCGATGAGCAACGAGAACGGACCGCGCACCGAACAGAAGGTCTATAGAAATTTCAAGAAAAAACCGGAGAGCTATTACTCCGAGGACGGCGGGGTCGAGACGCCGGATCCGCTGCACATCAGAAGCGAAACGGACTACGAGGACAGCGAGGAGAAAGCCATGCTCTTCGAGGACCTCCTCGACGTCTACACGGAGGTTCAGCTACCGCGCGGCTGGTCCTCGATGGTAACGTCGCAGGGCCACGGCACCACGGTCGTTTACGCGTACATGGCTATGACGAAAAACGGCATGCCGTACGTGGAGAAACAAGTCTTCTTGAAGAGCGACATGAAGCTGCGCTGCGGCGCGGCCAATAAAGAGCTCAGTCCGCGAATGCACAATCTCGTCAGGGAGGGGAGAAACAGAACTGTCCAGACGCTGTCCGATGTCGAGGATCTTGTCGAGGAATTCGACCAGAGAATCGTCTGCGAAGGTACTTGTTTGCAGGCACTTTAGCAATTTTTTTGCAAACTCTTATAGTCGAAATGAATATTTCTCTTCCGCTTCCGGCTAGAGTTTCTGAAAAATAATAAATAAATAAATTCGGTAGAATATTTACCGAGATTTTCGTGAGAACAGTAATAATAATAAAAAAAATGTTCGCTTTCGGCTCAAGTTTCCGAAAAATAAGTAGAAAAAAAAGATCGATAGAACATTACACCTAATTACATGTACTGGATTTACAAACACGACCGATTTTTTTTTCACCAGGCTGCGCCGGTGAGAAGACCCGTCCGGAGGACATCGAGAACTCCGTGGCCTACAGAGACGTGAGCTCGAAGTGGCGACACACGGAGTGTCCGATAATAGTGAACAACGGTTCGACCCGATGTTCGAAATGCAGTACGCTGGACAGCTCGTTGACGCGCAGTAGGACGAGAAGGCACAACGCCGAGGTTCACGAATTCGCCACGGCCATGATGAAGAAGGAGAAGACGATACGAGTGCTTCAGAGACTGCTGAGGAAGATGAACAAGCGTAATCAGAGATTCGAGACGATGAGGGACAGCATCGAGGGTAAATTCAAGTCTCTCGTCTCCGAGCCGCACAAGGTCTTCATGGATTCGCTGGAGAGCCTGAACATGCCCAAGATCCAGAAGATCATGATGAAGGAGTGCCTCAGAGCCGGCACTCTGGAGAACGGCAAGACGAAGTACTCCGAGACGTGGGTGTTTCTGTGTCTTCTTCTCTACATCGAATCGCCTCGGATGTACAGGTACATGTTGCTCAACAAGTACATGGTTCTGCCCTCGATGAGGATCATCCGACGCTACCTTCACCAGATCAAGACAGACACGCAGTTTTACAATCTTTTCCAACGCACGGTCGAGCCCTTTCAGCCCAGCGAGCGCGACGACGAGAAAGAACCCACGTGAACCCGTTTGCTCAAATTATCGTGTCGCATTAAGTAAGAAAAAAAAGAAAATAACGAGACAGCTATCGGAGTTTCTTAATTATTTTACGAGTCGAGGATGTTTGTCGGGCATCTCTGACGACGGACTGGATAGGGAAAAAAAATGCCCTCGTTCATTCAACTTTGTATATCAATTGGTTTAATACTTCAATATGTACAACCATGAGCGGTGTAACGGAGGTATCTTTGTCACTTTGGTTTTCGTGTTCTTCCTGGCTTCTGGGGATCCACCTTTTTGTCGGAATGATATCTTCCCTTCGGTTCCTGAACATGCGAAATCGTCCCGGTAATCGTTAGATCGTAGCGTTGATGCGGAAAAAAATCGGTCTCATTACCTGCGTCCATTCGCGTTGCAACTCCTGAAGCATGCTCGGCGTGAGAAGTCCTTGTGCGAGAAGTCTCTCCGTCAATCGGCCACGTCCGACGGCTTCCTTGGGATTTTGCATCGATGGAGGCCCTGTGACATTGATTGATTGATTGATTGAACGATCATCGTTCTAACCCCTCACGTACGGGACGCTTGCTGAGCGAGGACTTAAATTGCGCGTTATAAATAATCGCTGATTCCGGTAATGGAGGTTCTACTGTACTCAAGAACTACCCTGTGGACGAGACTTGAAGTACTTGCTATTACGGTACGTAAATCAAGTACTCAGGGTATTTGCCCAGCTCTGGCCGTAGGTGAAGGGTTTAACCGCCCCGACTTCGGTGTTCCCGGTTGTGTAAATTGGACGAGAACGTTTCCAAATAAATAATCAAAGACGAAACTGATACCTTTGTAGTAGTTCTGTTTCTGCGTGTTCAGTTCGAAATTGTCGTCATCCGCGACTGTCGCGGCACTGTTGGGACCTGCGGAAAGACACACTAGTCGTAAAAGGACATTATGACAAAAACATCGTCATGTTCGAATCGTGCAAAGTCCGTGAATTCTACCTCCTTCCGAATTCTTGAGTAGTCTCGTCAGTTGCACGATTCCAGCTTGAATAATAGCGTCGAGCTCCCTTTGCATGTCCCGCACGGTGTTCGTGTCCGGGAAGAGGTTGATGAACCTGTAGCTCAGCCAAAGATATAGATCCAGGACGTCGAAGACTGCCTCGAGATGCACGAGATCGAGTATCGTTTTTGGCAGAGTCAGCGGCCAACCGATTTGTTTGCACAACCACGTGAAAGTGATCGCGTCGTTTTTACTGTACTGCCGAGCGAACTGTAACAAACAACGGGTATCACTCATAGCTCGGGGTATCGGTTAATCGCGTTAAGAACATGCGAAATACCGCGGTCGATAATAAAAACTGTAATCAATATTATGCGCCTCGTGGGTGAAAAGTGCTACTTTTCATGGGTGCCGAGAGTGGCGTAAGTGCCGCTTTACAGCCAACGCATGACGTTGTTATAGGTAAACGGTTACCTTGAGGAACATCGTGCAGACGAAAGGTATCTTTTTGTTTATCGGAGCGCAGCAGAACACGTAGCGCGCTCTGAGCGGTAGCGGCACGTGCTGCACCATGTCGGCGAGGAACTTGAACTCTTCGATGTTGCACATAAAATACAGGGAGTCGTCGACCGTGCACAGCGAGACGAATATGTCTATGAGATTCGACAGGGCAGCTTTGGGAAGATGGTAGGCGTAAAGCTCGATTTGATCGGCGGTCGGATGGAGACCGGCTTGCGTCAGCGGCTCGGGAGTTTGGCTCAACAGACTCTTCAACGTGGGAAGGTCCTCGTTCCTGAAGGTCGTCACGTATCCCTTTGAAAAAAAATACATCGATCAGCTTGACGAACACGATTTCGAGGACGCTTTGTTGTACTCCATCGATCATTCGAAAAATACCTGCTCCCACTGTGTACCGTAACGTCCGGCGCGTCCGGCGATCTGGAGAGCCGACGAGACCGATATCGTGTCTATCTCCTTGTCTCCTTTTTCGTTTACCGTCGGTTTTGTCATCGAGTAAAATATTATCCTTCGAATGTGCCTGCGGATCAACGGTTTGTCAGCGTCGCGCCCTGGCGGGTTCGGCCACCGTGATAAGCCACTGTGGTTGATATGTTTATTGTCAAAACGTAATCGCACAAACCACTGAAAACAACAAGCCCTAAAGTTCGGAGGAGAGCTTGTAGCCTGGCGGCTTTAAAAAAACCACCATCCGAACAATCGTCGGATTAACTCTCGCTGTTGACGGTGATTTGTACGGTGGTTTCAGTGGTAGTTTTAGCGCCAATACCACCGTGTTGCAAGTTCGCTCGAGTTTACTGGGGCGGTGGTTTTTTAAAACGCACCACATCATAAGCTTCTCTCGGAACTTTTGGGTCCGCTCGGTCCGTGGTTTTCACAGTGGCTTGGCCGGTTGCGTTGTGACAATAAACCATTGTGGTTTTTTCAGTGGTTTGGTCGGTGGCTGAGTCCGTTAGGGTCGCGATCGGTAAAGTGTTTGCCGGTGCACTTACAGATTCAGACCCATTCCTATAGCGTCGGTGGCGACGAGGACCTTGCAAGGATTATCGGGGTCGTTGAACTTCGCTGCCTGAGCGAGTTTCGTGTTCGGCGGTAAACTGCCGTATATCACAGCCACCTCGACGCCGCGCTCTTCGAGATATCGTGACACCGAGTATATGTCGTTTTTGCTGAAACAAACTATGCAGTCACCGGGTTGAATATTGTCCAGCGATCCGACTCCCATCGTTTCGACCTGCAAATCCGTCAGACGCTTGTATCTTCGAATCTCAACGTCCTCCCCAGTCGTCGAGCACAGAGCCCTCACCTGATGACGACAAATAAAAGACGTAAACGACGAATTAATTATTTTGAAAAATTTGTGTTGCCGGTAGATAAAAAAAAAAACAAATCTTAAAACGTACGAGATCAATCGCTCCAGCCTCACCGCAAAGATGAACCTCGTCGGCGGCGATGCCGAGAAGCGCCCTCGTCCACGCCCAACCTCTGCCCTGATCTCTGATCATCTGAATCTCGTCTATGACCGCCACCTCGTCTGAAATACAATCAACGGAAAATATTCGATAAGCGACCGTTCCACTGGCGCCGAGTAGAATCGAAACCCAGCTTACTCACATGGTTCGTTAACTTTGGTCATCTCTACTGTACACGATACGTGAGAAGATACGTTCTGATCGTCCCTCGCGTACTGTCGTTCCTCTCCCGTCACCAAGTCGCACGGCGTGTTCTAGAACGGTTTTGCCGAACGGAACAGAGTATTTAAAAAAATCGAATCGAATTTCAGTAAAAGAAGAATCGAATAGAACTAAAAAATTGAATTGAGTATCAGTAAAAAATAATGGAATTGGAAATAAAAATGGAACTAGAAATAAAAATCGAGAGTCGATTAAAAAAAAAAAGTACGACGAATCAGAAGCTTTTCGAAAGAAAAATCCGTCGGATAATTACCAAGTTGTTACACTTGTGGAAGACCTCTGTAGCCAGCAGCTTCAGAGGCCCGCAATAAACGCCGCTCTTCGAATTCATAAAACGCTGGAGAGCGTGGTAGGTTTTGCCGCTGTTTGTCGGGCCCGCGTGAAATACGATTTTCCTGGTCTTGGCTCTAGCCAACGGATACCTGAATAGATTTTCAAAAAAGACCTATCAATGCAGAATCTCCGCTGCCGCAAGGGTCGCCAATTTCGTGTCGGTGTTGCCTACCAGTTGGACGGCGTTCTGAGATCGCCGATGTGTTTGAGGTCGTCCAGACACTCCAGATGCGGAAACATCTCCTTGGCGTGTCTGATAAAGTACGGAAATATGTCGGCGACATTGCCGGCTCCTTGCAGAATGTCGCTGAGGACGACGTGCAGGTCGACCGGGAGCGATTCGGCCTCCAAGCAGTAACGTCTGAAGCTCGCATGCGCCTGGTGTTGAAGATAAGCTGAAAGCAAATGAAATGTATTTTTCATATTTTAGATTCGACTATCGCCTCAGATTCGGAGTATCGACGATCGACGTACAGTCCAAGCCGTGATCGACGGCGAGGGCGATGACCTCTCGCTGCTGCGAAAATTTGCTTAGAACCTTCAGCAGGTCTCCCTTCTTGAGAACGCCGGTGAGTTCGGCGCCGACATTTATGTCGTCCGGATTTGGCTTGACCGGCACCGGATGGAAGAGAGAGTTGATTGTCGGAGTGCCGTTGCCCTTCTTGCCTCTTCGCGGCTCGACGCGGTACAAATTCGGCGCGAGACACCTGCGAAATTACAACAAACCTATTGGATGGTGCTTAAACTTTTAGATTCAGATTCAGATTTATTGCGTGAAATTATAATAAAACGTTGGTTTACATTGGGCTCTTGGCGAGTCCGTGGGTATCAAAACGAGTGTGATTATAACATTCTTTAGCCTAAAAAAAAATAATAATAAATTTAATAAGGTTCGTCTTGTCAAGAACGTAAAGAAAAAAAAAAAGGAAAAAAAAAAAAAGATGAATGAAAATTACTTTTACAAAAGTTTGTGTCGCATCAATTATTTTAGAGATTCGTTAACGCGCAACAATACGAACGCAATGTTCGTAATGCAAGTTGGAGGGAGAAAAAAAGGCGCCGTTGACTTTCTGGCCTCTTCTCGGCTGTCGACGCATTCGGCGCCGGACAAACGCGAAATTGCGACACCCGATTAGATAATCCTCGGACGTTTTTCGTGTACAACATTTTTTGTACGGAGGATCGTCAGCGCGCTACAGTGCGAACGCAATAATCTTAATCCAGAGTAGAGATAGAAGTTGGATATGAAAGACAACGATATAACCTGGTGAGTAGAGACGGATTGAGTAACGAATGTCTTCGGGCGATCAGCTCCGGAATACAACGTTTGGCAGGCAACATCTCGAGAAGAGCAATACTTCGGGATAACGTCGCGACGTAATATGTTCGTTATGACGAATGACAGACCATTTTTTATTGTGTTAATTTTTGTTAAATTTTCAATCCTCCGCGAGGTTATGTTTCAGCAGCGTGTGACAACGAATGGAAAACTGCTCGCGACGATGGCGAGGGTAAGACTAAAAGTTCGCAGTGACATCTGGTGCTGAGAAGGTATAACTAAAAAAAAGATAAAAAATACCGGTCGGTATTGCTGTCGCTTCACTCGTAATTTTTCCTTAAAAAAATGAGCACTCTTGAGAAATGTTCATTATAAATTTTTTTATACGTAAGTCAGATTTTATCGAATAACGTGGAATGCAATATTTAGCAATAGCTTTATTATTAATCGTTTCAAATACATCGGAGTACATAACACCTATGGGTTTTCCGATCCCTCGCTAATTCAATCAAATAATTGTATTAAATCGTTTCTCTGCGATATTTATATAGTTTTTTTTTTTTTGTCACTTTTCATTTTTTTTTTGTCGTGAGTGGTGCGTATGAAGGTTTACATGTCTTTTAATTATGCTTCGCTACTCATGTTTATGCATAGTATTTGTAATATGGCTATTTGTTTGTTTTGTTTCTTTAAATATATAACATAAGTTAATATATCTATATTCATAATACGTATTCACGACGTTGGTACAACAATTATGTACATAACGCTATTCAAGCTATCGCTAGATATATTGACGCTTTAGGATCGTTTAGATAGTTTAAACCGTGGGAAAGACGTA
Source organism: Amblyteles armatorius (assembly GCA_933228735.2). NCBI lineage: Eukaryota > Metazoa > Arthropoda > Insecta > Hymenoptera > Ichneumonidae > Amblyteles > Amblyteles armatorius. The sequence continues at coordinate 15,043,723 of OW121688.1, read as the reverse complement.
GTTATTTATTTCTTCTCTTCTTTTTTTCAATGAATCGTTGGTACTCCAGGAGTTTCGATCGCTCGACGAAGCCGAGGCTCGAAGGGACTCATCGCACACCTACGGTTTTTTTTTCGCTTCGCAGAGACCTCTGAACACGCACTCGACACTCTCCAAATCGCCGTTGAGTTACTCAGCAGAGTGGCTGCGATAATGATTTTTGTCTCAATCGGCAATTTGAAATTTGCACTTGGACACGTTCATAACGGAGCCCCAACTTCGTCGTACGTTCGACTCTTCGACTCTGCCCTTTGGCTCTCGCGCATTGACACGTTAAATATCGCACCGTTAATCTATGTATCTACGAATTCGACTCCACTTCAGAAATTGGTAGATCAAGAGAAATATATTCGACTATAAAATAATATAACATGTATTGACTCTGATTTAACGACATAAGGACACCATTTCCAATTGATCGACGTTCCATCTACACCACGCTGGTAATATTACCTCCCTTATCTCCTAGTAACATCTAATATTTTAACACCTACATTGACCGTTTCGTACCAATTCCTGAACAAAGCCATTTTTTAAATTTTAATCGCTATATACGAAGGTTTTTTTTTCTTATTAAACAGTTTGCGGAAGAAATTTTTTATCCGCTTATAGAAAACGATTTTTATCGTGGGAGAGCAGATAATCTTCGTTGAGTGCCTGAGCTGTCGTTTCTTCCGGCGTTTCGCTGTCGATAAAGCTCTCCGTCCTCGCTCGGACTTTTTAATGCGACGCTTGTTAATTGTTTTATTCAACCGGTAGTCTCGGGTCTCGTTGCACAGCTCACTTCGAAACATACAGCTTCGATACTGGTCCACAAAAATTATAATTTAAACTATCCGTCTGGCTCGTCGTTCGTTTGTGGCGTTTCGTACAGTGCCGGAAGCTGATCGCGTCGCACGGTCCCGTTACACTTGTAATGCATATCGTCGTATCGTGCTATCGCTTTTTTTCCTCCTTTTCAATATAAATAATTTATAACAATACAACTGCCTAACTCGCTAACGGATTAAACATAGTCTATGCAATAATTTTTCGAACGCTCGAAGCGTCCGTTCAAGCGATCTAAGCTTGTCCTCTGTTTTTTTTTTTCTTTTTTTTTTACACAATAAGTGCTAGATAATAATTATAATACGCTAGAGCTACTGCGCGATCCCTGCGATCGCTATACCGTCTGCCTCTCGCTGGCCCCCGATCGCTCTCGAGTTTTATCACATCCACGAGTGGTACAATTAACGCGTGACATTTATATATATATATATTAAAAAGAAAAATTATCAACGATAATAAACGGAAGATCGATGCGCGAACTTGAGAGATCGTAGGAAGGAGAGATTTAAAAGCGCGTCGCGGGCGCGATGGATCGCGAGGCTCTCGAGGGCGCGGGACGATCCTCGATCAGTCAGCGATCTCGCCGGAGCTCGCGCTCGAAAGATCGGAGGATCCCGGAAGCGGAAGTATCAAGGAACGCGCAGAGTCAGGGTTCGATTTTTTTTTTTTTTTTTTGTAGATACTTTCATCGGATAAGGCTGCGTCAATTATTGTCTTTCTTGGTTTTTTTTTCTTCATTTGTTTTTCTTCTTTTTTTTTAACCCACCCATGTACGTAGCCAACGGTATCGAAACTTCCGGTACCGGCGAGCGTTTGAACCGAATCTCTTATCCCGCTCGACTTTTCGTCCCTGTCTTCGTCCCCTCCACGCCTCCCGGTTTTCCTACGCGTCTCGATTCGCTCGGTCTGTCGCACCCCCAAGCCGACCGACGAACACCTCGCCCAACCACTCACGCTAACGAGGAATCTCTTTGATCTCGCGAAGTCTTCGCGCGCGGCTTCTTCCGCCGATATTGTTCTTTCGTCGTTTCGTGTGTGTGTTTTTTCTTCTTTTTTTTTTCTACTTCGTCTTTTAATTTCTCACGTCACACTATGAGTACGAATATGCGTCCGGTGATGAATTTATGATATACATACGAAGTATCGAGGGTAGAACGGAAAGTCGGCGAAACCCGGAAGTTTTTTTTATTTTCTATTTTTTTTTTTTTTTAAAGACAAAATTCTGCAATCTGATAAAATAACTCCGTGCCTCACCGAATTTCGCGAAATAACTCCCTCTTTCTTTCTCTCTTTCGCTCTCTCTCTTTCTCTCGTACACTTCCGAAACAACTAACGATTTTTTAATAATTTTATAAATATATAAACGGCGCACCCGACCGACCGACGCGTTAGGCCTATATAATGGAGCTCGTCTAACAAAAGCTATATATATATATAATGTACTTTTAGTTATACTTTTCTGTTTCATTGTTTTTGTTTCATGTTGTTTTAATTCGCACCAAACACCGGGTGCGTACGTCGGACTTCCGGTTTTTGTTACGTACTGAATATCGTTAATTAAGAAACCTAACGCTAACCATTATCGCGACCGGACGTACGCGTGGAACTCGGAGCCCGTTCGATGTCCCTTTGCGCCCCATTCGCAATCTCATCGTCGTCATCTACCGATTAATAAAGGCGCTGAATAATTTTGCGCGACGTTTAGTTAAGAACAATTGCACGCGCGGTTAAGCTTTCGACAACGACTGTACGGCCGATTCGCGCCAAGTGGTATTACTCCAACTGGGCTATTTTTTTTATTTATAATGATAGCTAATAATAGTAATAAACGCTCGTCGTCGATAGACTTTGTATGGAATAACAATTTAACGGAATACTGACAATAATATTGTCACTCGAGTGAGTTTACGCTACTCAGAGAGTCGACTTTTATCAGGTTAGACGGTGTGGCCTATTTTTATTTCCGCTCGAAAGGAAATATACCGACTGGAAGTGTTGTTTTTTTTTTTTTTTTTCTACGATACGATTAATCTCTGCTCCTCCAAAGCCCTTACTCTTCTCTTCAATTCCAAAGCACCTGTATACCGTTTTCGTTAAAGCTGCGTCTCGGTCGCGCGGTTCGACCCTTTCTTCATTGGAGGGTTTGTACCGTGGATTTTTTCAATCCGGCTCCTGCGAGTGTCAGTTGGGCGCGAAGACGATAACAAGCGGGTGTATCGCGGGGCTCCTCGTCCAGGCCCGAAGTCGTCGATCAACCTTCGCTGGGGTAACTTAAAAATCGCTCACGCACGTGGCCGGATTCATCTGGCCGAATATGTTGAGCTCGTACATCGACGCGAACGCTATGAAGATGAGGTACCAGGCCATGAGGACTACACCGTATCTTCGGTCGAGTTTCCAGCCGTTGAGGTGAGTCGCCACGACGAGGAAGACGACCGTTGAGAGCAGCGAGAGCGTCGAATAAACGAGGCCTGAAAATTTATATCTCACATGTATTTTGGAATGTCGCTTGTTTATTTGTCCTATCTCCCCCCCAGAGGAACCGCGACCTGATTATTCCAAGATCTTATCATTCGACCGGAAACACCTCACTTTCGGTTTCAAAATCTCTCTTTTCGACCACAAGTGACGTCACACCGGAAATCCGTCACTTCCGTTACGAAAATCCAATATTTTGGCCGGAAGTGACGTCGTACCAAAAATACGTCACTTCGGGTTTTCAAATCTAATTTTTCGACGGGAAGTAACGTATTTCCAGCGAACGACATCAATTCCGGCCGAAAAATGAAATCTTCCCAAGTAGCAAAAAGACATCTGGTACGGAAAAGTTCTCCGAATGAGTTACATATGTCCGCCCGAATGGTAACTATAAGCTATCGTACGTCCGAAAGATAACTTTTAGACATAGGATAGCTTATAGAGTATTTTTGCTACTTACATTTCAACCAGAAGAGACGTATTTTTGGTATGACGTCAGTTCCGGTCGAAAAATAAGATTTAAAAACTGGATGTGGCGTATTTCCTCTAGGCGCTCCCCCACCCCCTCCCCCCCCTTCCATTCCCATTCTGCCATTGTACTATTCTGGTACTATTGGAGCGAAGCGCCTAAGCCACAGGAACCTGCTAGTATAGTTATAGATTTTAAATGTTCAAGTCCGATGAGGAGATCGAGGTAGGGACTTACCTCTGCTCGTCACGTTGACGTGCGATCCCGGTTTAATCAAGGCAGTCTGGATGAACCAGGGAAGACCGAGGCACACGAGAATGTCGAAGACGTTGCTGCCCACTGCGTTGCTCACAGCCATGTCACCCAGACCCTCCTTGATGACGGCCAGTGACGACAGAGCATCGGGAACGCTGACACCGGCTGCCACGAAGGTAAGACCCATTACGGTGTCGGGGATGCCCAGCGTGCTGCCTGTATGAGCATTTGAATATTCGTTAAGGTAGTCCTTTCGTTATGTCTGACGCCGCTTAAGTTTGAGAGAATTACAAACACTTCTTGATCGGGTAAAAATCAAGCATATAGAAGGTGCTGAAAAGATTGTTTGTGCATAATAATAATAATAATTCCATGACGTCATACAAGAAAGTTGCGTTTTCTTTATGTTAAAGTTTGTTTAGAATCGCAATTTTCAAACATTACATGAAATTATGAAAAAAATTCATACGCATTGGGAAAAATTGACAAATAAATTTCGTAACAAAAACAAATTAGGTTGCCGGGTAATTTGTTGTGCAATTTTTGTTTTTCAGTAGTTTGTTAATAACATTTTGGAATTATTATTATGCAAAAACAATATTTTCAGCACTTTCCATATGCTCGATACAGGCGCGAGTCAAAACGAGGCAAAATATTTTTAATATTTTTAATAAAAAGGAAGATGATCGATTCGGGTAGGATTTTCTCGGAAGTGTCTGCCGAATTGTCTTACCTATTATCGTGATCATCCACACCATAATGTAGCTGTAGAAACTGATCCAGATCATGGAAATGCAGAAGGTAAATGGATACCAGCTCCGCCATTTTTCCTGCCGGCAATCGGGCATCGTCGCCCTGCAGGCGTAGTGAATCGGGTAGACGAGACCCCAGGAAAAGAGTTCCCACTTGCTGCCATCGACCGGCTTGACCAGAGGAGAGACTTCGTTCGGATCGGGCTCCTTCGCTTTGTAATACTGGGGCTGCTTCGGCTGGGGCGGCTGCTGTTCACCCGCTTCCGGTAATCCGCCACCTGCATATGCGTCCGCTGATGAGTTTGTGACACACATATGAATTTTTTTTTTTGGGAAGCAAAAATTCGGCGAAACCAAAATTGGATCAGTTTCGGCATTTTTTACATTGAAGTGTTTCAGAAATGTTTCGCTCAAATATGTGTGTTTTTTTGAAAATAATTTCAGCGAAATGTGAAAGATTTAATCACCCACCCAAATGCCACGCACGCACCCGCATAAACACGGAACATTAGCAGAAATATTTCGGTGAAACACAAAATAAAAAATATTTTAAAATGTTTTATCACTATATTTCGGAAATATTTCAGGCGCGTTGAAAGATTAAGTATGTTTGTTCAAAGTTAAGTTAAGTATGTATGTTCAAGGATTGAAAATACTTCTAAAACGATTTCGAAATATATCGTGCCATATGGGGAGATTCATTGACTTACCTTCTTGGCTCTTCACCTGCTCAGTGACCGGTGAATTCGGACCGGTGTACGAGAGTCTATCCTCCTGCAGAGAACGGTAACTCACGAGGGCGCTCTCCTCAGCGGGTTCGTCGTCCTTCGGGAGGAAGGGGATGTTGTAGGACTTTGCCCAACGCTCTAAGCGAGTATTGAACGACAGGGCCACGCAGTAAATTACGTAGGTAACCAACATCAAGAGAGACTCGCCCCTGTATCGGCAGGAAATAATTGTTACAGCATTGATTCAGCAGCTGTTATAAATGTATTTCCACCCCCGCCCCCAAACATGGAAATTAAGTATGTGCAAAAAATATATTGGAAATATATTTAAAAAATTATTATTTTATTTTATTAAATTTTTTAGCAAGAAAAATCTAATGAAGTCGTCTGGAAATATATATTATTAAAAAAAAGAACGTTGTTTTTCATGTGGAGAAAAAATTGTTAGAAAATTCTTGAAACTGCCTTATTCATTGCTTTATAACACTTGTGATTTTTAGTTCGAAAAGTAGAATAGTCGTTGTATGACGCATTCCCTTAATTGCATAACTGGCATTAAACTGTTCGTGACGACTGTATCGGCGAAGTTCCGTCGATTACGTACCACGAGATGCTGTCGTCGTAGATGGTGAAAAGCATGACGAGGATCGATATGAAGTAGAAGAAGGAGTCGCGACAGAGCGGCCACCAATTGAGCTTCGAGACGGTCGAGGTGCACAGCCCGCACACCGCAATCACGAACATTATGTTGAAGACCGCGCTGCCTATGACGCCACTGACCTACCACAAACGAGGATCGAATATCACACGTCTGAGCCTCGCCGGATCGCTAGATCGCCGTCTTGCGGCTGCGATAAGGAGGCCGTAGAATATCGAATCGAAGCTCGCAGATTCGCGAACGGAACATACCCCAATGTCGTCCTTAGCGAAGAAGACTCCGATGATTACCGTGGCCAGTTCCGGCGCCGATGATCCGGCTGCCATGAAAGTCGCTCCGGCAACGTCCGGGGGTAGCCGAAGCTCTGCACACAAGAATATTCTCTTAAGGTCACCGTCGTGTAAACGACCGATAAATTACAGGCGTCCACAGGGAAAGGACGTATATGGAAAAATGTATTAGAAATACATCTAAGATAACCATTTTTTCTCGCGAAAAATGTTCTTCATATAAGTTATTCATTTTTCGTATGTATTTTTGGGGTATTCCGTACCAAATCGACCTGGCTCTGAGCCTTCACATCTTGGATCTGGCACGCGACTTTTTTATATGATTGAACTCATTCCGAAAAGCACTAGATATTTTTTTTAGATTTTTTCAGATTGATTATAATTATTTATAATTAAAGAAGGAATTTATTGATCACCACAATTAAAAAATCTGAAACATATAAGGATTTTTAAGATTTGAGCCGGAGTGGGCTGACGTCAGCTGCTTTCACCTTCGGCAAGCGATAGGCCATAATCGACTGATTTTTTCTTGCAATTTTTTTCACTGTTTTCTTCGAAAAAAAAATCGTAAAGAATAGAAGGTGACGTTGGCCTATGCCGGCTCAAATCTTTAAAATTCTTATATGTTACACATGATTTTTGAGATTTATAAATTGTGGTGAGCAATAGTCTTTTTTAATTATGAATAATTACAAACAATCTGAAATTTTTTTTTTTTAAATATCTGACTGAACATCTCATATTTTTAAACATTTTATATATTTCGAATGTGAAAAACATATTATCGCATGTACTTTCTTCCACGAAAGTGGGGACCCTTCATTCGCTCACCTTCGCAAATTCTGTCGAGACTGGAGACGAAGTAATCGTCGCAGATTATCGCGAGACCGAAGAAGGTGTAGACAGCGACGAGGACGTGAATTATGAGACCGCCGTGTTTTCTCGCCGAGGGTCCCATGAGAGGTTGCGGGAACTGCTCGATCGCCGGTGGCGAACAGTTTCGCCTCGGTCTCCAGGTCGGATGAACCTCGTTCGCCGGCGTCGTCGTTCCCGTCGCTGGGGCGGCCTGTAAAATTCAATATTTTTTTCCATCTATTTCCTCAGAATCCTCGGGGAGATTTTACTGTCGGGAAAAATTTGTCCGAAACTGACGGTCGACGTGTTGGGCGCGGCTCTCGGCAGGATGTCTTCTTTCTTCGGAGCTAATATATTTTCCTTCGTCTTCTCGTTCGTTTTAACTTTCGCCGATTGCTCGGTCGTTTCCCTCGTCTGCTCCCCGGATTTGGGCATTCTCGTGGTCGGCGGCTCCGTCGTCGTAGCTCTTTCCGTAACGACCTTGTTCTTCTCGGGCTCCTCCTTGGCCTCCTTGCGCGAGGGCTCGCCGACGATTCCTTCTCCGGTGCCCGTCGTCGTGGCTGTTCTCTCCGTGGACGCCTCCTCCGTGCTCGTCCTCGTCGCGACCGTCGGGCCTCTCGTCGTCGAGGATGCCACCAGTTGTATCAGCACGTAGAGCAGGAAGAGGGCAACGTGCAGGGGCCATTTACGCCGACGCGAAAATCTTCGGGGCTTCATCTTCATCGCTTCCGGCTGCAACGAAAAATTTTTTATATTAAAACTAAACATAAATTGATGTCGTGAAATTGAATAATTTTTTTTTTTCATAATCGAATGAAAGTTAAATAAAAACAAATGTTTGAAAATTGAATTAAAGTTCCATAAAATCAAATGTTTTAAAATTGAATTAAAGTTGAATAAAACTAAACGTTTTAAAATTAAATGAAGGTACATTTTTTTAAATTTAGCATTGAGTAAAACGGCTACGTCATTGAAATGTGCAGTGGAAGAGGCTAAAAAATATACCGGTGCGGAAAGTCCGCGATACGCCCGTGTACTGAACTCGATCTAGTCGGCGTCGCAATAGCGGAGATAGGCGACGAGCGGGTTACCCGAGAGCGTCGAGTGCGCGGATTAAGTTACACTGTCGAGGACTCTGAGCATTTAGCAGCTCGTTCGAACGTATCGAAGTTCGGTCGGGCAGCCTTTTCCGTTTTCTCGGATGCAAGAGACTCTCGAATTGGAGCAGCCTGCAGCGCGGTACACCGGGGCGAATTGCGTTTCTCGCTCAACGCGCAGAAAATAAAAACGCATATAGCTTCCTTCCACTTCCCGGGTCGGGAGTATTGTAAAGCAACAAGCGTGGACAGAATTGTTAATTTACACGGAGCGCGACAAAGCGTCGTCGCACGCGCCAGCGAATCGATCGCGGGTCGGGTGTTAGTGAGTCGCCCCCGGTCGATTGACATTAAAAAGATATTAGAATCACGTAAACCCCTGTCGTTCCGCGAAGATAACGCGGCGATGACGACTCACTGTGTGTACAGCGAATTAATATAATGCGTCTGGAAGAAAACAAGTAAAAACAAATCGGATACTCGTTACCCGCATGAGGGGTCGTCGAACCGTCCCAGATCGAAGGCGGAAAGTAACGTTGTGCAATGTTCGGGAGAGCGGGGCATAACGGACCCCTTTGCAATTAAAAATAACAATTTACATAAAACGAAGACTGTTCGAAGTTACATGGCATGAAATGAGCATATGGAATGGAATTATAGTTATAGTTATTGTAGTTATTATAGTTATTATTGTTCCGCATAGCACGAAAATATTTTTTGTCCGCTCATAAATGTTACACTGAAATGTTGCAGAAACATTTCGCCGAAATGTTTTTTGAACATTTCAGCAGAATGTCAAAAACATATGATGTTCCGTTTTTATGCGGGTGTGTATACGCACTTTGAATTGGTGATGCAATCTTCCACATTCCGCTGAGATGTTTAAAAAAACATTTCATCGAAACATTCCCGAAACATTTCAATGTAAGATTTATGAGCGAACAAAAAAAACATTTTCAATACTCGAAAAAAATATTGTTAAAACATTTCAAAAATATTTCCGTGCTGTGTGGCTTATCATTGTAACTATTGTCATTTTTATTATATTTCTTATTATTATTATTATTATTATTATTATTGCTGTTATTATTATTATTAATGTAATAACTACCATTGATATTATTACTTGCAAATTAAGCGTCGACGATAAATAGTTTTGATATTGTCGCCGGTCTGGGCATCTCCCAAAGGCTTTTGAGCGCGGGCCAAAGTGTGCTTCTTGGATCGATTCTACTACTCCAATCAACTACCACCCCTTTCCATCTCTTTGACGTTCTCCGGCTCGCTCTTGCCCGCTCGTACAGCTCCGTATTCTCCCTCGCCTCTCCCCCCCGAGATTCTCGAGTCTTCGCTTCCCACCGTTTTTCCTCGGAAACCCCTCGCCCGCTGCGTTTCCATTAATTTGTACCTGCTACTTGTTTGAGGGAACGAAATGCAATTAGCGTGACGGGCCCGCGTAACGGAGGAAAATCAGAGTCAGACTCGGAAAGCCCTTCTCAGTTCGCCCCGCTTATTAAGTTATAACGCAATAACGAGAAAACTCCTCCCATCCGGTATCGTCATTGAGATTACCACCGACGGAACGATTCATTCACGAGCCACCGGGGAAGTTTCGTTCGCGCCGAGACGCGAAACGAGGCGAGAGCTCTCGAGGGACGGGGCAAGAGAAAAGAAGAAAAGCTTCCCCTCTGTTTATTCAAGAATCAGGGCCGAGGCACTCCGGCCACTGAGCCGGAAGCGGATGACGCGAGGGCCTCGGAAAAGTAGGCTGACTCGAGTGAGGGAAGACATTTAAGGGTCGAAGAACATACCGGGCTTCGAGTCACGATTATTATAGATTCAATTAAATTTTTTATTTATTTTTATTTAATTTATTAGCGGACAGGGACGAACGGTGCGAGAAGCGATCGAAGACATTTAAGGGTCGATGAAAATACCGGGTTTCCGAGTCACGATAATTATAGCTGCATTTAATTTTTTTTCCATTTTTTTCAAATTTATCGAACAGATTTACGGGGCGAAGAACATACCGGGTTTTCGTGTCACAATAATCATTAAATTTATTTAATTCATTTAATTTTTTGTTTTCATCTAATTATTTTCTTCCGCTTAATTTTTTGTTTTGATGTAATTATTTTCTTTCGCTTAATTTTTTTGTCATATAATTTATAAATGGACCGGGAAGCGATTGAAGACATTTGAGCGTGCGAGAAGCGATCGAAGACATTTGAGCGTGCGAGAAGCGATCAAAGGCATTTGCGTGTGCGAGAAGCGACCGAAGACATTTGAGGGCAGGAGAGAATACCGAGCTTTGAGTATTGACAATCACAGCCGCATTTAAATAATTTTTTTCATTTAATTTACAAATGCCCCAAGGAGAGCAGTGCGATAGCGCTGGTGCGAGAAGCAATCAGTCACACGTGCGATAACGGCTCGACGGCGTAGCCGAGAATCGCGGTGCAACAATAACAACGTCGACGAGCGAGGAAACAAGCTCTTCCGGTCGCGGCCGGAGAAACAGCCGTATTCGCGGACAATGAGTCCGGATATTTGTGTACGGCGAGGAGACAGCTACGAGAATCGAATCGAGTGAGGGGGGGGGGGGGGGGATTCAATCGGAGAACCGATGGGACAGTCATATCCGCTCCGGTACACCGAGAGCAGTTGAAGCCGCACTCGAGCCGAGGAGCTCGATTAATTTGCATATCTATCGGAAAGCTCTCCACCCGTCCAACGCCGGGTGGAAGCGGGCATTCGCTCGCGATAAGAGAGATAAGAAGAAACGGGACGGAGGGCTCAGCCCGGTTGAATTCGCTCTATCCCGCAGGGGTGAGCGGGGCCGAAGCGATAAACGAGAAGATCACGGATTGGGATCACGGGGCTGCTGACGAGCCCAACGCCCCCCTTTCGGAGGGCTTGAATGAGAAGAAGAAAAAAAAAAACGTGACTCGAAGCTTCCGCGATCGTTACAAGTCCGACGAGAGCGTGGGCTTAATCCGGTCTCCGTGACCGTCGACGTAACGCCGTTCGCCCCGTTGAATCAGACAGCGAGTTGTTATCGCGGCGGTCCGATTTGCCGAGGGAAAGAAGTTGCTCGGCGTGCCGGGGAGGTAGAAAAATCTCCGCCGCTGGAACTCGGCTGCACGGCCCGAACTCGGATGCCCTCCCGCTATCTCGCGCGGGTCACTGGGGTAGAGGTATATTTTTAGGAAGCGTCTCGCTAACACGGTGAAATTATTGATTTGCATAATGCCCTCCCGGAATTATCTGCGCTCCTCTCGGGCTTCCCGGCGCTCTTCTCTCCTCGGCCGGGTCTTTGAATTTCGGTCGCACTCACCCTCGAGCTCGGCATCGTCGTCGCCTGAGGACGATGAGTTTGTCGGTTGTCTCCGCCTCGTTCCCTCGACGGCAGGGTAATCCGCACAGTTTCTCTCGCACGACTCGCACCTCGGACTTCGCACGCTCACATCTCTCTCTCGGGCTCTCTGCGTGCGCCCCTTCGGTACATCCGGCACGCGCGTGCAGCTTTCCTCTTCCGATGCACGGTCGATCTCGCGTTGCCGCGCGGCGTTACGCACGCCCCCGTCCAACGGCCGAACCAGTCAACGGGATTCGATTGAAAAATAAGTAATTGTTAGCCGAAGCGTTCTTTGTCGGCGTCGTGCTCAGTTTGCTTCTCGACCGCGAGAACCGAGCCGGGCGGCTGGAGCGACCAACTGCGGAGCGAGCTCGAGCGAGACTCCGATAGCGAGGAGCGACCGAGCTTGCGGCCGGTTCTTTTTTTACGCCTACGCGTACTTCCGCGGATAATGGAGCTTTTCGCCCTCGGCGGGGCACGCTTGCGCACCCGGGAGCGACGCCGGGGAGAGAAAGGGGCGAAGGGCGCTCATCCGCCCCACCGCCCCATCGACGACCCACCGACCTCGCTGGCGTACCGCTGTCTGCCCGCTCTGTCGGGTTACGCTACTATGCTACTCCTCTAGCTGCCTTTCGCTTGAATGATTTTCGTTGAGGACGCCGCTCGATCGAATCACCGTGCGCCACGTCACTCGGAGGTCCTCGAGGTCTTCTTACTCTTCTTCTTCTTATTTTTCCGAATTAAGTGTTATCGTCTATCGGCGATGATGCAGGTTGATTCTCTCCCGTCGATCGCCGGCTCCAGATGAGTCATCGATACGGAGTTTTTTTGTTCTCCTTTCTTTTCACTCTTTGCTCGACGAGCCAGGAGTCCTGGCGCCGAGTTCCCGGACGCTAGCTCGTCGTCGTCGCCCGCCGCGGCCCTCCGGAACGGGAAATCGATACAACGATCCGCATTCGGAGTTCTCGGAAAGCGCTCTCTGCGAAAAAAGAAGAAAAAAAAAAACATGATCACGGAGGGGAAAGTCGGTTGATTTCGTTCGCGATAGCGCGGATCGCTTTCGCCGACCCTTAACGGAGCCTGACACACTTACCCGGTAATCGGGGACTGCGCGAGACTCTCGTCGGCGCGCGGAAATGTGTCGCGTGCCGGAAAAAAAAAATGTAATGTTTTGAGGTTCGAAAAAAACACGTGTCGACTTTCAGCGCACGGCCAACTTCCGTCCGCAGCTTTTTTTTCCCCGAGTCGGTCGACTCGAGAGGCGGATAATCGAGGATTGTTACGCTGCGTTTTTCACATATTATTCATCTGTCGAATTCGTCTATCGACGAAAAAGAAACGGGAGTGACTTATTATACAGTTGTTTATTTTATAAATATAACGTTGCAGTTGTCGATTTTCTCTGGATGTTTTTTTTTCTTTTTTTTTTTCTTATATATTTAAGAATAATGTTATCTCTCAAAAAATTAGCTAGAGTTCTGATTGAATTTAACGGAATAACCGCCGCTATTTGGATCCTGTTGCAGCTCAAAGTTATTTGTTGATAGTCCGAAGGGTTTGAGTACCAAGTTACCTAGCTCTTTGAGTTTTCCCAACATCTCCGTTTTGAGCTTCTCGTTGGCGGCTTCGATCAACGGCGGTAGCCTCTGTTCGGAGGGAGAAAGAACATTAGTAAGCTTCGGACGAGTAATTTGTGTGACAATAGACGAAGCTTCGTCACTCGGCTTACCCTCACTGCGTGGTTAGCCTCGGAATGAGATGGATCCAGCTCCAGGATCTTTTTGAAGTCGGCCAACGCGTCGTCCAGCTTGCTTGCCTCCTCGTACAGCTGTGCCCTTCTCAGGTACGCCCTCAGATATTTCGGATTCAACTCCACTGCCTTCGTGCAATCGGCTATCGCCGATTCCTTGTCCTCCTGTGGAGTTAATTTTTTTCGTTTTAAATGATAATTTCATTCCTCGTCGTTCCTTTCATTCCTTCCCATGTTATCGTAACGAAAATGTTATTAAAAAAAATAAAATAATAATACATTTTATGCATTATGATGTTATTGAGGTTACACATGCTATATTTTGGTTCATATTCGTATTGTTATCTGAACTGTGAAAATCGTATATGTAAAAGGGCTCGTTCCGGAAATAAATAGATGAATGAATAAATTGTATATATAGAAATTGTATATATAGCAATGAGAATATATATACACAAATTAAAATATGTACATATAGATGAAACCGAAGAAGAGCCTATAAATATATTTAAAAAAAAAATTGATTTATATATTTCTGCGTGAAGAGCAATATATAGAAACAGATGTAAAAAGTGAAAATTTATTTCCTGTAAATAAATAATAATAATAATATTAATATCAAAATCAAAATCAATGAATGCCTTTTAAGGGCTGTGAGTGTTTTTAACTTTCATAATTAATGATTCAGAAGCTCCAATGTTTACGATTTGTTTTATCAATCGTAGAGGAGAAATCCGTCAAACTAACAAATTATCAAAACGAAATACAGAAATAAAAATATAAATTTATGAATGAAATAATTACGAGTAAAAAATTAAATTACACATATACAAAAATTACCATATATTTTATCTTAGCGGCTGCCCTGTTTGCGTACAAAATGGCTCTGTCATTGTCGAACAGCAGCGGGCAGGTGTGAAGTCCCTCGGTGTAGGTGAGCATAGCTTTGCTGTATTCTCCGTTTCTGAAGGAATCGTTGCCGTCGTTCTTCAGAACGTCCGCCTCGGCTCGGAGTTTCTGTGAACGCGAGAAAAGTTACGGACGCGAAAAGTTATCGATTCGTCGATCGGGAATGACTCGATGAAAAATGCGAACCTGTTTGTCGTCGTCGGAGAGGGTGACTTCCCGGTCTTTCAGAGCCTCCTCGTCGACGAAGTCCAGCGGCGGTTCCGCCTCGGGAGCCGCGTCGGGCGCGTCGTCGTGCTGACATTCCGATTGCTTGCCAATGTCCAGCCATGGATCGCCGGACGCTTCGCTGTTTTCATTGTGTCCCGTGTCATTCCTCGAACTCGTCGGCGTTCGATTAGCGTCCGATGTTTGACACGAGCTCTCCAAGTCTCTGGTCAGATCGTCGATGACTTTTTCATTGGACGGTATCGTTGAGGAAGGCTTGTCATCCATTCCTTCCGTGTTATTGTCGCGAAGTATAATTTGTTTATAAACGCAGGGTTCTGTTAGGTTAGATGCGATCCGCAGCGGATGACCTGTCAGTGTAACAATGAAGTCACGCCGACTGTTGAACTGCTGGGAACAGTTTGTTAGGCTCACGGTTGTTGCGAAATCGTTTCCCCAGTACGAGACGACGTTGGTGGGGTTTTGCGTCACACTTGTTTGAGCCGAAAGCCACTTTCGTCGAAAAGTAACTGGGTTGGAGAAACAGCGTGTGTCGGAATCTACAGCAGTAACGAAATCCACAAGCACTAGGGAATTTCGTGACAAGCCCGCAAACACCAGGGAATTTCGTAAGCGCTAGATTTGTCAGACGACTTCGGAACTGACCGTTGGTACGACGTTCGGCCACGCGAGGCGCTTATGTCGAAAGAAGCCAAGCCACAACAAGCGGCAAATTTTACCACGAGCGTTTTGTTTTCTGCAATTTAATTCCGCAATTGCACACAAAGTACTGACAGCGCAAGTTATTTGGTAACAGTAATCATGAGCAAAGCACATCCTCCGGAACTGAAGAAGTAAGTAAATCGATCCGGTGCCAAAGAAATTTCTCAGAACCCGCGGTAAAACAACTTACGATTGAGGTTACGAAGACCGAACGTTTGCTGATGTATATTCAATTTTTCAGGTACATGGACAAACGATTGTCGCGTGAGTACGAAATATTATTTCTCTCCGTTCACCCATAATTCTGCCTCTATATTTGTTTTCATTTTAACGCTCGCAGTCAAACTGAACGGCGGTAGACACGTGATAGGGATTTTGCGAGGATTCGATCCCTTCATGAACATGGTAATCGACGAGAGCATCGAAGAATGCAAGGACGGCACGAAAAACAACATCGGCATGGTGGTAAGTCCGATATTCACTTCCACTCGTAATTTCCACCACCGTTTGCTATATCGCCAAATTTTCAGGTTATTCGCGGAAACAGTGTAATAATGCTGGAAGCCTTAGATCGGATATGAAGGAACCACTGTAAGAATCTGGACCAATTGTACACTTGTAAGTTACCTATAAGCAAGAAATAAATACCTACTGAAACGTGCGACATCGAAATTTATTGCTCTATCCTCCGTTATACAAATTTGTGTTCGACACTCAATGATATACGCTCGTATACTTAATACTGATGCAATTGTCATCGCAGATCGTTTCCGATAGATTGAACGATCTTTGCAGACGATTTTTTTCAGTGTCTTTCTAAAAAAAAAAAAATACGATATAATTGTACTATTTATTTATCAATACAAAACGGATCGATCGTGTCGCTTATGTAACAAGGGGGAGGGGGAGGGGGGGAAGATTTTATGAGCTTATTTTACTGGGTCATGCTAAAGGTATTGGAAAAATATCTCGCGCGCGAGTCTCACAATGTTGTTCCCAAGTTCGTGAGATCCGTACGTACGTGGATAAATATCTCGCGAAATTGTGAAATTATAGAGACGAAAAGGCACTCCATGTTTTTAATCAGTTTACCGATTGAGGAACGACGTGGCATTCGCATATTATTTTGTTAGTTTTTTTTTTCTTTATACACAATGTTTGGCAATATAAACCCACTTTGCTTTAAACAGTGCTAAAGGTACGGTTTTTTTTTCTTCTTTTGAACCGTAACATCGCCCACTAATTGAATCGATTTTCGAACGTACGACGATGCGTTGATTGCATTACACAACGCCCGGGGTGCCATATCACAAATTACAGCGCCGCGGCGATCGTCGATCGCCTCGATGTTACTTAAAATAAATTACGTTATCAGCTGCACGGCATTGCACTTTCCTTTTTTTTTTTCGTCATGCCCCGTAGCACCGTTTTCGGTGTTTTTTTTTTTTTTCAAGGCGATAATCCACAGTATATTATTACACTCCACTCTTAACAGTATATTCCGTGATGCTTGTGTTTCTACGAAATAATATTAATAGTTAATGTGATTTCATAAAGAAAGGAAAAGAAAGAAACATACTGCTCCGGTCATTTTAGTTGCGTTTCACCGCGAAAAGCTCGCTGGGTATATCATAGACGACACAGAAACGCGGTGAAAAATACTCGTCTACATAACGAAAAAAAAAAAAAAAATTGCCGCTTGCGACCGTGATTGAATCTCGTGTCTTGCGAGCATACTGCGTAAAAATTTTCGCCTTAATCGTAACACCAAAGTGGTGGGGGGGGAGGAGATTCTCGAAAGTATCGTTTTCGATTTTACCCCAGTGCGTTATCGGCCAGTGAGAAATCCGCGGTCGAGGATCTTAAACCTCGAGCGGACTTGCACCGGAGACATCGCTCCGCCGTGCGATTCCCGAAAGCTCGAGATCATTTCCACGGATCATTTCGTGATGCTAGGACGACCGGAAAGGGTCGGAGACTGTTGTACAATTTCATCGTGATGCATGCGCTGTCAGCGGGTCGGCCTCCACGGCCAATGCTATAACAGAAAGAGAAACACGTCACTTCCGGTTTAAAAGTCTCATTTGTCGACCAAAAGACGTCTCGTCTCGAAGAAATACGCCAATTCCAGTTTTATTACATCATTTTTTGACTGAAAGACGGCTTTTGTCGAAGAAATACTCCACTTCCGGTTTTATTATCTCATTTTTCGACCAAAAGACGTATTTTCTTGAAGAAATACGTCACTTGCGCTATTAATGTCTCGTTTTTCGACCGAAAGACTGCTTTTGTCGACAAAATACTAGATTTTCAAATCGGAAACGACGTACTCCTGGTATGACGTCACTTCCGGACGATTCGAACGAGCGGGACCGACCGTATCGATACTCACGCGAAATCGGCGCGGATTCCTCGTGTCTCTGTATCCGATTCGTGATGTAGATCGTCTTGTTCGGCAGGGTACTTTCCAATTGACCAACCAGGCTGTTGTTCCTCCGGCGAGTGAGTCTTCGCGCGAGAACTTGAGCATTGCTCTCGTCGCTTCTCTTCCGCGCGTCGTTCGGCGCGACGGCGTTTCGTTTTCTCTTCGCCAAGTTAACGTCCCGATTCGCCGCGTCGCCGATCTCCGTCTTGACTCTCCTCCTCCGCACTTGGCCGTCGACCAGCACGCGCTTGGTTCGCGCCCGATTCCTACCGACGGCTCTCTGTTGTCTCTGCCTCTCGTACTCCTCCACGGCCTTCTCGTTCGACATCACGTGCTTCGCCTTCAAGTGAAGCAGCAAGTCCCCGTGCAGAACGCGTCCGTGACAGAGCAGACAAACGACCCTGCACGGATGGCTCTCCATTTCGCTCTTCGACTCGAAGGACTGGTTGCAGCTCGCGCAGTTGAGCGACTGCCTGTCCTCCTCGATGTTCCCGTCGTTCTCCTCGTCGTTCGCTGCCTCACCGGCCGAGTCCCTCTTGTGCATGGTCACGATGTGCTTGGTCATGTTGTACAGATGCATGAAAGGCTTCTTGCAGAATTTACAAGTAAACTTGATCTCCCCTTTGTGCTTTGCGACGTGGAGCTTGAAGTACCAGTCCGTGCTGAATTTCTTCTGGCAGAAGGTGCACTCGTAAGCCTTCGAGCCTCTCTTCGATCCCAATTTTTTTCTTCTGCCCCTGCGTCCGCCGCTCTTGAACTTCTTCATCACAGACTCCGTTCGCGATTCGCTCCTCTTCGGCTCGTCGACGTTGCTCTCAGTCTTCGCTTCTCTCGTCGGTTGGGCCGGCAGAATCCTCTTCGGCGGTTTCACGAAAGCCGAAGCGGGCTGGCTAGGATTGTCCGCGACGAGACAGAACTTCGGAATTCCCTGCGTGTGATGCATCAGCGAGGGTTCGGTCTTGAGGCTCGCGATCGGCACCATTCTTATGGGCATGAGAAATGGACTCTGGATCTGCGAGCCCGGACTCGTCTGCGACTGCAGAAAATCGCTTATCGTGACCGGTCGGATGAATCCCTTGGCGGGCATCGCCGTGATCGTGATGAAGGGATTGCGCAGAGGCAGAGAACCCGAGGCGGAGGTCGCCGGTGCGGCGGCCTCACCGATCTTCGTCTGCTTCGCTGACGTCGGATTCTCGGGGTTCTCGGCGCTCGGGCGTTTGCCGAGAAGCACGCCTCGAGACGGAAATACGAGGGGTAATCGGGGGAGAGCTCTGCCGTAGATCTCCCCGAACTGGCTCTTCGGCGTTATCGCCGCGCCGGTCACGGACGTTATCCTTATCGTCGGATGCTGCTGCACCGGCAGAGCCGCCTTCGGTATGACGATCAGCTCGGAGTTGTTCTGAAGACTCTCCATCGCGCGATCGTGACCGCTGACCGGATCCGCGTAGTCGTTTCTCTTCATCCTCGCAGCCTCGAGAATCTCCACCTCTCGCTGGCGCATTCTGTCCCGGAGTATCTGCCCCCGGCTCGCTCTGTTGTGCCTGTACTCGATTCTCATCTTGCAGTTCCGATGATTTACCTTGGACTTTCGAGTCTTCAGGACTACGAGGCAAATGTCGCAGGTGTTCGTCTTGTCGCATCGGTGGCATCTTATTATGGCCCTGCGGCATCTGTCGTGGTCGATGCTGAGGGCGTCGCAGCTCTCGCTCTTGCAGTGCTTCGAGACCGACGCGTCTATGCGGTCGGCCTCGATGTTGACTGCGATGAGAGGCTGGACGTCGTCGCCGTCCCGCAGCTGCTGGAACGTCACCTCGCAGATGACGCTCTCGCACGGTTCGTAGTGTCCGCACGCCCTCGCCTCACGCCTGATGGGCAGAAGAGCCACGCCCGACTTTCCCTCGTTCTTCGAGGGCAACAAGTGCTTGTCGTCCTCCGCATCGCTCGACGCACCGTTCTCTGAAAAGCTCATTACGGGGATGACCGAGAGCTCCGCCTTACGGTCCGTCTTGATCTCTATCGTGACGCCGTTCTTTCGCTCCTCCGTCGATCTCCCGTTGGTGGTGAAGCCTGAGGATGCAGGATTCTGCAGAAAGACATTCTGTCTCTTCAGGAGACGCTGAACGGACTCGGACTGCAGAACCTTGAACAGGGGAACGGTTTCGATTAGCGCGTATTGGAATTTTGCGGGATATGACAGAGGCGTACGCAGTTCGGTAAGCGCGAATTGCAATGCTGCGTGTGACCGAGGTGTTTGCAGTTCTGTAAGCGTGAATCCGATTTTTTGCGAATTACGACCGAGGTGTACACACTTCTCTAAGCACAAATTAGAACGCTGCGAGTTATGACCGAGGTGTACACAGTTCTGTAAGCGTGAATTAGAACGCTGGGAGTTACGACAGAGATGTACACAGTTCTGTGAGTGTGAATGCTGATTGGCTGGGGCAGATTTTCGTTTTTACTCGGATCTGTGAGCGTGAATGCCGATTGGTCAGCGCCGGTTTTCGATTTTACTCAGTTCCGTGAGCACGAATGCTGATTGGCCGGAGCCGATTTTCGATTTTACACCCGTTTCAGCGAGCGTGAGTGCCGATTGGCCGGAGGCGATTTTCGACTTCGTACTCACTTCTGTAAGCGTGGAGACCGATTGGCCGCAGCCGATTTTCGGACTGTGGATCGAGACGATTTTGGGCATCGGTGCGTAGGCCATTTTGGGCCGAGCGGGCTTGAACGACGAAACGGCAAAGCAACGACGAAAGAAGTGTTCTATGAGAGTCGTGCACTGTCGGCGAGTGGTGTGCGAGTTCGTTGATACATGACAATCAATTCGTCCGACAATGCAGCGGGCGGCCGAGGCTGGAGAGCGGCGTCGGTCTCGATTGTTTTTGCGATCGGCTCTGCGTACGGCCTGGCCGGATGGTGATTTGTTTTTTTTTGTTTCCTCGGTGGTTCAGTGTTGTTCCTTCCGCCGTGGCGACAACGACGTTTCGGTCGTGGAGCGTAGGAGCAACATTGTTTTAATCGGGGCTAATTCGTCCCCCGCACACAAAACCGATTGCGCGCGCACCGGGTTGACTCCGGCTGCGGTAAGGGAGTCCGGTGCGCGAGCGTCGGCCAGCGTCAGCGAGCGTACTACCGGAGCGCTGCCGCATACCGCTGCTCCTGTTATACTATAAACACGCTGCGCGCGCCACTCGCGACTCGGTGCCGCGTGGCGCAAGCTCAACTCGCCGCCGCACGAACTAGAGTCACGTCCTCGGAGAGAAACGCTTTGGAAAGTGAGCGCTTTCGCTCCCACGGATGGTCCAACAGGTCGCGGCAATGGTTGGCCCGATTGGAAAGCGTTTCGAGTGTATCGACCCGCGATTAAATGGGAATCGATCGAGACGGATGAGAGGTTCGTGCCGCCAGCCTATTGCGCCCTCTTGATCACATTAGGAACCCACATAGCACGAATTATTTTCAATCTTTCAAATATTTCGAAATATTTCTGAAATATATGGAAATAATGTTTTGAAGTATTATCGTACATCAAAATATTCCAACGAAATATTTTTTAAATGTTTCAAAAATATATGCTATGTATCGGGACGTGACTTCCGGTTCGAAAAGTCTCGGATTCCGACCGGAAATGACGTCACAGAAAAAAAACTTCACTTCCGATTTAGAAATTTCAGTTTTATATCGGAAGTGATATCGTAGAGGAAGACGTCACTTCCGGTTTGAAAATCTCTGTTTTTTACACGAAGTGACGTTTTCCCCTATGTCGTTACTTCCGGTTTGATACCGAGATTATCGAACCGGCAATGACGTGACAAAATTTGTTTGACATTTTTTTCTGTGACGTTAGAATCGAAAGGAATATTATTTTCGACGATTACCATTCACTGAACGCTCCGCAGCGCTCGAAGCTCGCTGACGCTGCTGGTTGTACGAAAGCAGGATTGATTATAAATGCTTTTTAATAGAAACGTTATTAATTACTCTTTCAATCGACGTTCTCGAATAGACATCGAGCTGATTTGACTGCCCCTCTCCGTCGAGATCCCGTACAGAGATCCGTACGATAGTATCGCGGCGTGCGCGGTCCTCCAGTTTGTATGATTTACGAATGGATGTTCGAATCCGTTGCTACGGTCAGTGATCGATGAAGCGCGCGGCGAAGAATGTCCTAATCGTCGATCGAGAGACAACGTCGCGGAGGCTTAATCCCCGAGTAGACACAGACCACGTAACCTTTGGCTATTCTCTTCGTGTATGTACATTATATGATGATTATAATACATATCGTATAGTTACTCTGATACTTGAGTAACTTATACTGCAACGAATTCCAAATCCCAGCGAAGATGATCTACATAGCTCGATCTTCATATCGAACGTCAAACCGGTGTGCGATGCACGGATAATTTGTGGATCTATATAGATCCTTTCGACACCACTCCGGCAATAATAACCAACCGTAATTAAAATCCGCAAGTAGCGTAAAATTTTTACATTTTATGTTGCAAAATGCACGCCTTTAATGGCCGTAGAAACAATGTGCGGATCGATGTAGATTCTTTCGATACCGCTCCGAAAATAATTACCCCAACCGTAATTAAAGTCCACAAGTTACGCAATTTTTACATTGTACCTTGCAAAAAATGAACGCCTCTCTTCCCAGACAGCATTCACGCACACCTACATATATATGTAACCCTCTATATATGTATATATATAACATATATAACCCTCATAATTACCGCTCAAAAAAATATATCCCCGAAACCCTCGACTCTGTTTGGACACGATAATTATAGATCCACCATAGTTGGCTCTGCCGCTCCGTCTAGCCCTTTCTTTCCCGGAAGGCGGTCAAAACTTTTTCCTCCCTCACACACTCGAATTCTTGGCCGCTGGCATCTCGTTCATCGGTAATGAGGCTCGTTTCTCTCGCCTCTCCGACACAAACCAGAATTTACAAACGAGAACCGGAACAAAATTCTCTCGGTGCAAATGATAAATTCCCGATCGATTATTATTATTTTGCTTTTTTTTTTTTATATCGATACCCATTTTTTTCGGGGTTCGAATTAATCAATGCACTCGTCCACGGAGCTGCCCTAACGGACTCGAACGGCGACGCCCCGCGGGGTTAAACTGTCGATAGATGTAGAAGCGGTTTGTTTAGACGCGGGCATAATGCGCCGCGAACCCTGCAATCATCGCCGGATGGGAGGGATCTATAGATCACGAAACCGCTCCGTTTCTCCGTTCCGAACGGGAGAGCCGGGACGCGCCCCGCTCGCCGGCACCTACGAAACGCGAGATACCGAGATAGGATCTATCGCTTCGAGTTCGCGATCTTGTTATACAGAACTCGCGAACTTCGTATATCCATCTCGGTGCCGAAAATATATGGCACATGGCGGAGAGCGCGATAGGGAGCGAGGCTGAGTGGGACGGGCAGCGCCGAGCTCTCCTCGAGTTAATTTGCGGTTTCGCTCGTATTTTCGGCTACTTTGTGGCTCTTCTTCGTCGGATCCATACAACGAAGACCCGCTCGACCGGGCAGGTATCCGCTCGGTAATAATCCACCGCGACTGGCTACTCATTAATAGACGACCCTTCCCGACTGCAGCATACCTCTCTTCTGGCTATAACTATCCTCCTATACGTGCCATTATTCGGCCTAATGGGAATCTAATATGGAATTTTCGGTGCTAAAGTCCTCTTCATCATCTCGCGTTGGAGATGAGTTTCTGGAGATCTGGGACTTCGATCGAGAGTTCGGAAAAACTTGGGCGTTTTTTATCGAAATTAAATTGGGAGACTGCGAAGTCCCCGATCAAACGAGTTTTAGTGAGGGATGTTTGGAATGGGAAGGATAGGGAAATTCGTATGTGCAGCATTGTTCGGTCTAGTGGAAATTTAGTGGGGAGTTTTGGGCGCTATAGTCCTATTCATGATATCCTGATCGGCAATTTGAAAAGATTTGGACTCAAAATTTTATAAAGATCTATACAATTTAAAAAGATTTATATAATTTAAGAAAGTTTATACTAACCATTTTTGAAGATCTGTACAATTTAAAAAGATCCGCACTGCGCTCTAGTATTACCATAAAAAAAACGAAGGCGTTGAATTAAAAATTGCAACGTTGCAAAATCACCAATGAAATACTTCGCAATGAGGTAAATGTGCCGAGGGATCGATCGAGAAGTTCGTACATGTAGCATTATTCGGCCTAACGAAAACTTACTACAGAATTTCACGCGCTAAAGTACAACTCACAGTATCCCGATCGACGATCTAAAACGATCCATAGAATTTAAGAAGATACATTCGAATCGAATCGAAAATAAAATGCCACTTTGCAATAAGACCTGGACCCCATTCCCCCATGTACTTCAAATATGTACTTATCGAGTTGAAGATAAAAACCCCACATTGCAACAAGATCTACGCTTCGCTCCAAGGATCCACGGCAACGTACTCATGGAATTAAACATGAAATGCCACTTTGCGAGGCCCCGAATGCGATATTCCGCAATGAGAGAAACTCAGCATGGGAACGATAGAGAAATCCTAAAAAAAGAAAGAAAGAAACAGCGACATTATTGGGATTGCATCCTCACGATCTATGGCGAAGTAATTGAAGCTTCGCGCGCGATCGCGTCTTATCCGTGCATGATGTGCATCTCGAACGCACGGGGGGGGGGGGGGGGGGGGGGGGGGTGAAGATGATTCGGTGGATCATACGGCGGACATGCGCAGTGGTACGCTCGATCGGACGGAGTCTCGGGATGCCGAGAACTATTAATTTATTCTCCGGGCAAGTACGGGCCTAAGTACGGTGTAAAGGCGCTTCGAGGCACGGAGATTCTTATCCGATCGGTCGGGGCTTCGATACGGGCCTCAAGAGAGAGCTACGTACGCGTCCGACGAGAATCTCTCTTCGGATAGAGACTGATTGCAGGGTGCTACGGCCGGTGTTTGCTTTATAAATCGTGCGCAACGCGCGCTATCGCTCTCTTACACTTCGTGCTCGGTACTTCTCGGAGACTCGATCGGTCGAGTTATATATGAAAAAAAAAAAAAAGAAACATAATGTGTGAGGAAAGACCGAGTATTTGCCAGATGCACGAGAGTTCGATTGATATCTTTGCTATAAATCCATAGGATTTGATTATTATTTATAGATCGATATCCGATCTCCAATCGATTCCCAGACGGCGTCTGGGACTCGCGATGTATCGTCGGCGAATTGATAATCGACGACATCCGATACCGACTCGATCGGTAACCAATCGGTTTCCCTATTCTTCTGGACGACCTTTAATATTTCGGATAAAATGAAATCAACTTCTCACGCATCTGTACAGTTTGCGAAGATTTGTACTTCGAAATTGTTGAAGATCTATAAAATTATATTTTATAAAAATGTATAAAATTATATTTTATAAAAATGTATAAAATTATATTCTATAAAAACATATAAAATTATACACTATTAAAATTATAGTCTGTCGAAAACGTAATTCCCTTTCTTGCGAAACAGAGAGAGGGAGAGAGAAACATTTCTTGAGCGCCCCGGTAAACGTCCCCGCAAGCGCGGTACAAAATCATAGATACAAATATCAAGTAACGTTGAAATTAGGCAAACATTTCACCTATCCCTACGCTTCGTTACCGACCGAGTCCGCGTCGCGTGTCCTCGAGGCACGAGCGAGACAGATTTTTCGGTGCAACGGAATCATTGCCGAGCGATCGGCGAAGAGTTGACCGACAGCACGCGAGAAACATGAAGAAAAAAAAAAAATTCCAACCGATTCAAGGTTTCGGAGGATCGAGGCCCGCAGGTGTTGCGGAGGAAGACAAGAGTCGTGTGTATCCTCCCTGAAGAAGGTTCATTCCTCGATGTGTTTTGTGCAGCAGCTCTTGCGAGGCATTCGCGTCGGTAAAGAGAGCATCTTCCCTCATTCCTCCGTCCCTCGTGTCTGCATTATCGTGTCCCCCTCCCGACGCGGATACTTACAATTAGGTAATAACCCGGTGATTACGCGTGGCTCGGTTCAGTTTCGAACGGGCCTCGTATATTCTCCTCTTTCGTCCTAAAAAAAAAAAAAAAAATGTTAATTTTTTTTTTTTTTTCAATTTTATTTGCCGATCGCGGTCGCTCGCACGCTGGCTCTGCGGGCCAGCAGCGGCGCGCAGTGCAAACACGCCAGGAGGATGATGATGATGATGATGATCCTGATAATGACGATAACGACGACGGCGATAATGAGAGGCTTCGTGCGCGAACTTGGAGAGCACTCCGAGAGCCGATCGAATTATGAGGAACATGTTTTCCGAACAAAGTTCACGTAAGCCCGGGGCATTAGCAGCGTCGCTAAGGCTACCAGTCGCCGATCTCTACCCGATCGAGCGGCGCAAAAAAAATAATAACCATTACAAAAAAAAAAAATTGAATAGTCTCACATCGAGGATATATATATATATATACATATATATATATATAATAGTCCCATATCATCAATCACACAATAGTCTCCATATCGGTTCCTCCGGTCGGTCATTAATTAACATTTACACTCTAGCCGGTTACATTTTCTCAAAAAAAAAAAAAAAAAAACCAACGTGTGGAAGCCGCGCATGCGTCGATGCTCTTCCGAATCAACAATTAATTTTTCTTTAGCGCCGATCCCGAGGAGGAAGCATGGACCATGCCTCGGCCCCGTCCCGGACGTCCAGGGCTTCTCCCCGGGTCTCCGCGGACCGCCTGACGGACGCGCGGATAGAGATCGGCGCTCTCTCGCCCTCATTAATAAAATCCGTCCGCTGCCATCCAGTCTAGTCTCGGATTAGCCGGGCCGACGCTGGACCGGCGTCGTCCTGGAGCTGGGCCGATCTCCTTGCCGGTTGACTGCCACTGGTCTGCCCCGGGAAACGCCCCCTTGTTTGAGAAACCAAGCTGGACAAGAGCATGCGGAGGCATGCCTGCACGAGTTGCTTCTTTTACCTTTTCTTCTTCCTCTTCCTCCTCGTCTTCTCCTCATCGTCCTCCTCGCTCCGCGACCGCCGATCTCTCGCTCGGTCCCCCGAGCCCTCGAACTTTTGCGCGCTCCTCCTCGCTATCTCGGCCGGATCGGCTCGCGGTGAACGGCGTGTGTGAGCGGCGCGCAAACCGGCCGCAGGAAGACGCCAGTGTGTTGGTTTCCCAAGGTGGCCAGTAGTTAGCACTCCATTACACATGCTTACCTATCATCAGGGCACGTCAGTGCACGCCGGTTTACTCCCGCAGCACGATTCCACCTTGCGCGCACCGCATGAATATTATAATTCATGGACCGAAACGATCGCCCCGCATACCGTACACTACGTTCCTCTCGTGCATGCGCTCTATCGCATGTCGATAATCCTGCGTTCGCCACGATGGTTAGGTTCTTTTCTTTTCTTTTCTTCTTTTTTTTTTAATACAAATGTTTCAAAATATGGAAATTATCGACAATGTATATGAAAGTTGGAGAACCGGGTGATATGTGGCGAGCAGGGAGTCGTCGGTGGATGCGGAATAATGGCGGAGTTTTAAAAGGGTGTTCTAAAGAAGGGGTTTAATTTAAAAAGCGCTCGGCCCGCGAACAAAATAAATAACTAAATACTTATTACTAATTACTGATAGTTATTGAATCCGAAAATTTTAATAAGTTAGTAATTAAAATGAGTAGATAAGACGAGGCAAATGGGAAAAATTACTCATTTCTACTCATAAGTTTGTCCATTTAACTGTTGTAACGCATTATTTTGAGGGGGTTAAAGTGACAATCATTTTTTCGAGTGAAAAAATACGTCCAGCCATGAGGTATTGAAAAATGTAATATTCAGTCATGCACAGCCAGCAGGCATGCCCACTGCTTCGCCGTACTGATTACAAAAATTGCTGAAAACCACTCCATTTATTTTTCCCAGCACGAAATTATTACAACTCTTTTTATGTCCAGTGTATGAGCGAGGATGTGCATTGGGGCGAGTCACGCCGCGCCGGGGCGAAGGATGATCGTTGCACCGCGCTAGCAAGTGGACGAAAAAAAAAAAAAAAAACGGCTCTGAGCGAGATGATATCGGGGGTATCGGATCGGGGCCATCGAGGGGTTTCCTCGGAGGCCGGAGGAGCGAAATAAAGTGTGAACATGCCCGATAAATTTGGCTAAACGGCCGGTGATTTGGGGATCCAAGATAGTGTACCGTCGGCTTCGGGGCCTTTCTTTGGTAATGAGAACTCGCCGATACGCCGAGCCGCGGCTTCGGTTCGGGAAAATTGCAAGTGCGCGTCGGTGCGGTCGGGACTCGCCAGAAACGCCGAGCCCTCCCATAAGTCAAAACGGACGGTCCGCTCGGCCTCTCCCAGGCCGATGCGCTCCGTTCTTCGGAAACAATTTTCGTAAGAAACCGTCGAATGCAAAGAGGACCGCGAGCCGGGGCAGCTCTTCGGGAAGCTCGGGGACGGAGCCGGCCGAGAGGGCGGGGGGGGGGGGGGGGGGGGAGATGCTGTAATAAAGCCGATACGGGCCACGGTAATGGGCCATAATGAGGCATCCATAAGTATAGGTAATGATCCTCGGACGGGGCCCGCGGGTATCTCGCCGGTACCCCATTTAGTCCCATCGTACGTGCAGCTCACGTACACGATGCGCTGCCCCCCTGCCACATTCGCGCACTTATTTACTTATTTACTTACTTATACACTTATTTACTTACCCGTTTACTGCTCCGGAGCCCCGCATCGCCGTCCTCCTCTTCCTGTTCGCTTTCGCTCTTTCGGCTCTTTCGTAGCCCTGCTGCGATCTCCGGCTCGGAACCTGCTGGACCAAGGAAGGGGGGGGGGGGAGGGGGAGAGCCGCGAATCAATTTAATCGTAACTCGTTCCGAGAAAATCATAGGTGCCGGACGGTTATTTAGCTTTAAGATACGGGGATACCACGCGATAGCGATGGTTCTCAACCGAACGAAGGCGGCGGGTTTTCTATCGGCGGAGGGCACGATTTTAGTTCGGCCGGTCAAGAGTCATCGGGGCAATTGTGGGGTTCTTTGGGGTTGACAGGATCGGAGATCGCGCGGGGGTCTCCGAGGGGTCGCGTAGGGCGCGATCGGCTCGCCTCGGGTTACCGGGATGGAATACGGACCTTCGCCGCTGAACCTCGCTCTCAGGAATTCCTCATTGATCGAGCAAAGTGGAGTCTGATCGGATGTCGGCGGATCGCACACGACCGCGGGCTTTTCCCTTTTGAGTCTTCCGGTTCTTCGTCTTTGCGCCATCTTCTTGCGGCGGTGGCGCGTCGCTGCGGTCGTTTGTGAAGCGGTGATGATGGATCGATCATTGAAGCGTCTGTAGGATTGGGTTTTGACACTTCAGTTCTTACAGATTTTTATTACAGGGGAGAGCGGAGCAAAATGGGACAGGTAGTGTTCAATTTTCCAATAAGTTTTTGATGCCCTGTTTTGGCCCGACGATGCATCCGGATTTTCAACCACGTTTTCCTCCACTTACCACCACAGTTGTTGAAAAATTGCGATTTGCCGCATTATCCTGTTTTACCTCGCTGTCCCATTTTGCCCCGTTCTTTCCTATCCGGATCTATGTATTTCCCTCCGTTTCTTTTCCTTGAGGGTTTTCCTTTTTTCTTAGCTTCTGAGCCTTCATCCTTACGCCATCGTCTTGCGTGCGATCTTTACGCACCAATTATGACCGTTTAGATCGCTCATCACGCCAACCAATCTACACGCAGGATTTTTTCGACTCCAGTTACTACCATCTTTTTAAGCATAACGAACCCACGAACGATCCTCGCCCAATCTATAGAAAAAAAGTGATGTTAATATACACTTTGTTATGTAAGGAATGCCTAAAAAAAAAATTTGAAAGACGCGCGTTTCGCTGATTGCCCGATTATTCAAGCGTCCGCCGAGTCTCTCCACTTATCGGCTCGTCCCGAAGCCCTCGATCTGCCGCGCATGCGCAGAGGGTACTCCGAGCCTTGTAAACGGGAGCACAATGGTTTCGCGCGCCTCGTTCCCGCGGCAATCTCGCCACATTATAATTGTACGTGTAATTGATACGTATATAGGCAGCGAGCACGACAAAGCCCGGCAGGTACGGTGGGCAAGGGGGAAGTAAAATACGGCGCAGGGGTGAAGAAAATCGAGGCAGAGCGCTGGTCGCGCCGCGCATACCGGACGCTCTCTCGCTCCCGGCGCGGCCGCTGCAGCATGCAACGTGCATCGGTAAGGTTCCCACTTTTTTTTTTTTAATTTTTTTGTTCGACGCTCGCATTCGCCTCTGCGCGTATGCCACGCCGCGAATAAATGGCTTGATTAAACACGCCATTTTGCGCAATGCAATCTTTAGCATTCAGTAACACGACTGGGGCGTCCCCCCCTCTCGCGGCGTCCCCCCCCCCCCCCCCCCCGGCTCCATTGTGTCTCGCGCGCTCGAGACGCCTCGTCGATCATTCCGCGTTTTATACACCATCGCGCCATTATATGCCATTATGAATTGGGCTCCGCGGCGAGGTACGACACGGCCTTTGCATCTCGCGATAGAGGCATTTTTGCCGACGTCCCTCAACGTCGCCCCCTCCCGAGGGAATTGCCCGCTTCTTCGGCGCGCACGCGGCGATTAAAAGCGCCGCGACCGAGTCACGCCTCCGTAGCTAACCGTCGCTGGGACTCTTTTTTTTTTTTTTTTTTTACCGCAATGTGAATCGTTGCAATCGCGTGTGTGTATGTGTGTGTGTATGGGAGAGCTGGAGATTTACTCCGCTGAAGTCGGGCATGCTGCGCGAATGAGTTTGTAATTCGGATTGAGCGCCGGCGAAGGGGATGAAGTCTGGGTGATGTGCGGGAAAAATGGTCCGGTTAGTCGAGGCGGTTGGAAGCCATTCGGCCCATTGTCGACCAAACTCTATCCGGAAGAAGTCTGAGGACACAATGGGTTCCGCGCATTACGACTGTGACTTTGTTAATTTTTTTTTCGTCTCCGGATGAGACTGCTTCGGGCGGCCTC
The DNA here is from genome assembly GCA_933228735.2 of Amblyteles armatorius. Classification (NCBI taxonomy): domain Eukaryota; kingdom Metazoa; phylum Arthropoda; class Insecta; order Hymenoptera; family Ichneumonidae; genus Amblyteles; species Amblyteles armatorius. Next base: position 15,012,860 of record OW121688.1, on the reverse strand, counting down.
GGTTCGCTTCAATCGCGGTATGATTTTTACCGTTCTCGGTAATCGGAGGCTATGGAGACGAGAAGTTTCGTAACGGATTTTGGATAAACCGAGCAAGTTTTTTTCTTCACTACTTTTTTTTTTTTGTAGGGATGTAGAAATGTGACCTATTTTTTTATGCCGGACTCTCACGCGGCTCCGGTGTTGGGTTAACGTCCAAAAGTTCGTTCAATTTCCGTTGAACCTCGAATTGAGTACAACACTTGCAATTAAAGTCCTCGCGCTTGTGCTTTTATTGCATCGCGACTCTCGCGACCTTTCGCAATGAGCGATGATAAAGTATCGCGCGCGCGCATGCGCGTCAATCGAGGTATTGGGTGAACCTCAACGGGTCCTCGCGAAAAGTTTGTTCAACTTCCATCCACTTCAGTCTCACCGTCCGAAACGGTAGAAGCTAAAGCCCCGAATTGAGTCCAACACTTGCAATTAAAGTCCCAGCGATTCCGCACTTATCGTACAGCGACTCTCGCAACCTTTCGCAATGATAAAATATCGCGCGCGCATGCGCGAGGCACTCGCGCCTTGGTCGGCTAACGAGGAAGAAGAAAAGAACAAACAAAAAAAAAAGTAGAGACTAAAAGGGAAGAAGGACGAAGAGAGGAGATCGAGCCGCGAAGTTCCGAGGGGGGAGCGGGCGTGCTCGATGCTCGCGCATTGGTTCTCCGGGATAAGCGATGTGTGCACAGTCGCCATGTTGAAATCCCCTCTCTGTTCACACGTGCTCGAGTTGGAGGGCCGATCGTTGCTCGCACCTACGCGAGCTCGCTTCCGACAATGCACACTCGAGGGCCGGGGAAGCGCTGAGGACACGTGGATGTGCGCTGAGAAACATCCACGGTTCCAGTGCCGGAGGAGGCGATGCGAGGAGCGCAGAACACGGCTCGTCGTGCGCATGCGCCGTAGCAGGTGCGAGAAAGGGCGAAGAGAGCAGAATAGTTCTCGCGAACGGATCGACGGAAACCCTTTCGCTCCTGCGGGCTGTGACGAGCGGAGCTTGCTGGAAATTCTATCGAAGCAGGTAAAAGGGTCACGTGGATAGACGATGTTTCCATCATTGAGGCAACATTAGCGTCGCGAACTCGTCAGACACAAATCGTCGCTATCCTCGGCAATGAATATTAAATATGCTGCCCGCATGTATTTTTCATAAGTTTACATACGTTTACATACGTTCTATACATTTCATGCGTTCCATACGTTTCAAACGTTTGCGATAACGTAAAAAAAAAAAGTGAACAATTTGTGGATTATGGGATAAATTTGTAGATTAGGTAAAGTGAGGTGAATTTTCGTTTGTGACGATACGTGTGAGGAATTTATCCGAGGGAATGTGAAAAATATGATTATTTTTGGGAGAAAAATTAATAGATTTTTTGAGTGAAATGGAAGTAAATTATTAAAAGTAAACTATTTGATACAGGTTTTAATATACCGTACTTTAATTTTTCACCACAATTGTCCATGAAATTTGATACACCAGTTTATGCAAAAAAACTTCCAGTACCAGTACATAAAATTTCACACTCATTTTGTAAATTTACAGTCTAAGTTCGTGCGGCAGCGAACGCTTTGAAATTTCTACCAGGTTAGTCGCGTCATTGCTTCAAACACAATCGGTTGCGAAAAATTGGTATCGAACCTTCATCGAGCACAGTCCGATTCGCTGCGCACTTTCGTCTCGGGTTTTACCTCCGAGTGCCCGTCCGGCGGGGATGTACAGGTGTAACGAGCAAATGTATCGGATTTTCTTGCCGGACGCTTTCGGTTTCTCCTCGATAAAAGCGGTTCAACGCCGTAAAATCCGCGTCGAGGATTGATGCGACGAATCGCCGCTGAGCGTTGGTTCGACTTCTCGTTTATCGGAAATTCGTTCGGCGAATTGTGCCAAATTATATTATTATTTTTATAATTATAATATTGTTATTATTGCAGATAGTAATACGATTAATTAGGCGGATTAAGTAAGAATTAAAGATTAAGGTAAGAGAATAGAAGGAGGAAAAGTAGGAAATGCAGTGCGTTTTAGAGAGGTTGCGTGTCGACAAAAACGTTTCTGAAATATATTTCGATGTGCCGAAGACGGAGACGATGTGCGATTCAATCGACGATTCCTCAATGGCGCGGAAGTTCCAAAGAATCCTGGACAAGGACGTCGGAGCGGCGGCCAAACTCTCCGGCGATTCTTCTAACTTCCTCGATTCTCGTGTGAGGCGCGAAAAGTTAACGGTCCATTTGAGTCGGGAGAAAGACATTTGCGATCAACGATCGCGATATCGGGGTAACTGCGCGCCGATGACACGTTCATTGGGAGCTTGCGCTGCCAAGAGGAGAAGCTCCGCACAATGGAACTGCCACGCATGAACGAACCTCAGTTCGCCGACGAGCCCAACCCCGGTGAAAATGTTTCTCTGACGGTTTGAAATGAAAAACTCTAACCGGAGGGTTTCAGCGATTTTCAGAGATTTACCGACATTTTTCTCTGAGTTTCACCGCTATTTGCTAAATTTCTCTATAATTATATGCTGGCCAATAAGACACATAACGATCTCGCGACCTATAGTCCCAAAAACATAAATAGTTAATTCCTAGAGTACCTTTCGAGGAAGAAAACGACCCGTAATACAAAAAAAATCGTGCAATAAAAATAACGTATTATTCTTTGAAAAAAAAAAACTGAACGAAATTTATAAATGAAGGACATATGCTTTGACACAAATAACTTAACAGGATGAAATTCTGCCGCTTCACCCACCCGTTGCGACGAGAAACCAGAACCCCAGACCCCAGAACTTATTAATTAAACGCCACATCACATGCATCATCGAAAACTCACAAAGTAGTTACAATGTCGAGTTTACGAGTATCCAAAAGTCCCATCGCGATAATCCCGTCCAGAAAACGGTTAATGCCAGAGAGACATTAGCTCGAACGGTGTCCGAAGAAAGTCCAATCGGACGAGAATGGAGCAAGGTAGTAGCGAGAGGATTCGCGGCAAGATCCGGAAACTGGTCCGCAGCAGGAGCAGCGAGATCCTCAAAGTTCATCCGCGGCAGAACGATGCTCAGCATCCCCTCCGCATCCTCCCCGCGGTGAGATACGTGAGAGCCACACGTTGCCAGGATCAGAGCCGGCCGCTCCACCCACCCGTTGCGACGAGGAACACTCCACAGTCCAGACGTATTAATTAAACGACTCATTTTCATCGCGCACGAGGACAAAAACCGTGAGCTTAACCGCCCATCGCCGAGCTAAACGGCAATCCCGCGAGGGGTCCAGCGTCGCCGCGGCTCCATGCGAGAGGGATGCTGGGCGTGTAGCGGTCGGCCCTCGACCAATGGCATCTCCCTTCCCGGAGTTCCGTTGGCCGACGGAGCGGGCGGTCGCCGCCTTAAGGGTGTTGCCGGAATCCCCACCAGGTGAACCACCGAGGGCGATGGTGGGGCGAGCGCCTCGCCGGTGCCCCACTCCGGTGGCACGACCGCTCGTTTAGCCGGTAATTTTCTCAAACACTAGCAAGCGCTCAGGCCAGAAGCATCTGTCTCGGCAACGACGGGTCCGGTTGGTCCGTTTCCGATACTCTTATCCAACGGCCGTGAGGCCAACACGCTTCTTCGCGCGTCGCGCGTCTCTGTCGTTCGTATCGTTCGGTTCCCTGTCACGGATCTCTTCTCGTGCGCGCAACCGCTGTGTCTTCGCCCGTTCGTCGTCGAGCTCCTCCGACGCGAGTGACTGTGTGTTCTTCGTTCCGGGGTTCGTTCGGAGGGCAACCGCGAGCCGGTGGAGTTTACCCGATTCGTCGGATCGGCGAGTTTCGAAGCGGGCGATCGGGTGGTTGGTCCAGTGAAGCAGGACCGGGTGGAGAACGTTTGGGGATCGGGTAGAGGAAGAGATAGAGTTCGCGGACCGGTATCGCGGATGTGGCGCAGTGCGGTGAATCACCGACGGGGGTTGGGAAGTAGCTCGTGAATCCGGCGAGCCTCGATAATCGGTCAGCGATCCGAGAGACCGGTCGCTGGGTGGACACTGGAGACTGTTCGGCTGGTTTCGTCGATCGTTTTGGTCGCCCGATGAAGCATGAGTCGCGGGAGAGCGGTGTCCGGACGGGGCTGTGCGCAAGGGATGATCTGAGATGCGAATGCCGAGCGGCGACGGTCCAGTGCTGACGAGGACCGGCTCATCGGAGTAGTCCCCGTTTGTGTGGTGCGCATAACAAGACGAGAATTCAGGAATTAAGCTTGCCGTCGGGTGGCCGGAGGGATCTGCCTAGGGATCCAGCGGGATCGAGCCAGGAAGCAGAGACGAAGAGGGTGGTGCGCGTGTCCGTAGAGCCTACGATGATGCCGCTCGCTCCGACGCCAATAGTCCCGGTGCCGTCGAAGCCAAAGATCGGCTTCAGCATAGACTCTATAGTCGGCGGCGGAGGCGGCGACCGGGGCCGCGATCACCAGGACCGCCTGGAGAGGCTCCACGAGCGGGTCGACATCGAGAGGGACGATGGGAGCCCGATGGAGGTCGTCGAGGGTTCCTCGTCGCCGTCGAGGACCGGGCGGCGGGTGCCGGTCAGCAGGTCGCCGGGCGCCCACTCCGAGGGCTCCGATCGGCCGTTGTCCAGGAGTTCGTCCGTCGAGTCCTACCCGACCTCCGGGCGCACGCCATCCATCCACAACGGGCATCATCCCCACAACAACAACAACAACAACAGCAACAGCAACAACAACAACAGCGGTCATCACCGTCATCACCTGCACCATCACCATCTCCAGGCGCTGTCGAGTCATCTGATCGACTTCGGGAGAACGCCGACCCGCAGTCACAGCGGCGGTTCGACGCCGAACAACAGTCCGAGTCCGCCGCACAGGATATCGTCCCACGGGGATTCACCGGTCGGGGCCCCGCATCCGCAACCTCCACCGGGCGTCGTCAGGCCGAGTCCCAACTACCTCGCGCCGCCTCCCGGTGCGGCGACCGCCGCGGCTGTCGCCGCCGAGCAGATCAAGTCCCTGTACGGCCTCCAGCCGGGACACGGCGGGCCCGGACCTCAGCCGGGACAGAACGAGTACCACACCCAGCAGTTCGCCCTCGCGGCCAACATCGCCGCCGCCCAACACTTCCAGGCCGCGAATCTCGCGGTCGCCCTCCAGGCTCACCACGGTGGGTCTCCTCATGGTCCACCACACGGGCCTTACGGCCATGGAGGCGCACCGGGCGGCCCCCATCCGCCTCCGCATCCGCACCAACCGCCGCGGGACAGTTACCCTCTGTATCCCTGGCTACTCTCGAGGCACGGACGGATCTTTCCTCACAGATTTCCAGGCGGTAAGTTGGTTTGACTTTTGGGACCCGTTCCGGGCATGTAGCTTAAGTTTCTTCCGGATACTTCGATGTGGAGCTCAATCATGGTTCAAAGAATCACGCTCGACTAAGCTCGAAATACCTGCAATACCGTTCCGCTAAGAGTCATCATTGCTATCCCAATAGGAGGGCTTTCTGGTCGTAGAACACGGAAAGAAGGCTCAGTTCAAACAGCTGGAAGACAAGAAATCTGTTGTCTTCCGTTTAAACGGTTCGTCCGACTAATCAATCGGTTCGCGACCAACTAATTCGATGAAGCAACCAGTGCGCTTTACAACCAGCGCAATACAAAACAATCGGCCCAACTGATCCGGGTGGAATTTTTAATCGTAACATGAGCCTATGATGTCTTTCGGATAAACCGGACAAGATCCTAATGAGGACCCGATCTAACGCTTAAAAATTTCTACCAGGGAAGAAGTCTTACACTGAGGAAAATAAATAGTTGAATTAAACAAATGCGCGGTGACAGACGTTCGAAGGTGTATTCGGTTGGTCTAACAAAATGTTTATGTCGATCGACAAATTTTTAACAAATTGAAGCAAATAGTCGCTTAACAAAACAATGCTTTATTTGTAACAAACAAATAACAGCTTTGAACGCATGTCACCGCGACTTTTGGTTAATCCAACCAATTTTTTTTCTCAGTGTAGCCGGACGAGCCGATCCTCTTCTTTAGTAATTACTCAGTCCCGAGACGCTTCCGTTTGAATGGTTGACGTAGGCAATCAATCGGTTCGCAACCGACTAATTCCTCGACACAATCTATGCATTTTGTAACAAGCACAGTACAATCGGCCCAACCAATCGATCGGCTTCAGAAACACTAAACCCGGTAGAAATTTGAAATCCCCACACGCCACTCTGATGTCTTCGAGATAAACCCGACAGTCCCAATCACGACCCGATCGTGACGCTTTGAAATTTCTGTCAGGGAACAAGTGTCAGCTGGACCGGCCGAACCTCCGCTTCAGTGATAACTGCTCAGTCCCGAGGCGCGATAGAACGCGAGAGAAGAAACCAGCGCTGTGTCATCATCGGTCCGCGTTCGTGCGTTATAAAACTCCGCACGCGTTCTCGTCCACTTCGTCGGATTACACAATGTTTCGTAATTTTGATTTTGTAACGGGTCGACGGCGTGCCCGTCGTCTCAGCGCGACGGCTCAGCTCGGGCTGTGTAAATATTGTTCGAGCTATAACCGCGTACCACTTATCTGACCCCGCTGTCCTTTCCTTCGCGTCGCTCGGGCGCGTATACGGAAAAAAAAGAGAATCTCTTCGCTCCGATCGGCGTGTAATCAACGCGGGAGCACGACTCCTACGTGGAATTGCGTTTTCCTAATGTACGTCTCATTAATTGGTACGTCGTGCGTGTAATGCACTTCGGCGATACTCGCTCATCGGTACCGTCGGGTAATAACAGTACCGTGCGAAGGCGCGGGATCGCGTGCGATATTATACTCGAAGGCATTTAGGCCCGACACGCTTCCGTGTTATTAATCGGGCCTGCTGCAACCTCCCCCGACTGTCTCGACCGGCTCATCCAGTCGCGATTATAATATTCCACTCGCCGCTGTGATGCTTCGAACACTATCCTGAAGGATTTTTTTTGTTTGTTGGGAATTATTTTGAGGCAGGAGTTTGGCTTTTCTGACCGTGCGCGCATGCGCGGAAATCAACTCATCTGCGCGCTCGCCCACCGCGCATCGTATCTTTTAACTACTCCCGGCTGTCCGGTCGAGATAATTAGATCGTTATCGGGGTAATCGATGTAATCGGCCGCAGAGTCGACAGCTGCGTGGGAAAAGAATTCTGCACCGCGAAGTCGCGCGCCTTGCAACAATTTTCTTTTTCTTTCTGATGATGAAGAGAGAGATAGTTTTTTTTTATTTGACGGGCGCTCCGCGAACAAATGTTTGTTTTGTTAAAATACGTTTTTTATTTAATCAAGAATTCAACTCAGGTTTTTAATTTTTGAGACATTAATATGTTGATTAATTGATAAATTCATTGTAAACTTTATTTTTAGTCAATTTATTGAAATTTGCTTGAATTAAAATTCAGATAAACTTTATTTCGTCAACAAGTCTATAAGTAAAGTAACATAAACGTCTAGGTTGAGAGAAAAAAAAATTATGACAAGCAGCTAAATCTCGTTCGCAGTGACTTACATGGCAATTAACATATCAATACATTAATGCATTAATACACAATAAATAAATTGATATTAAAAATTTCTAACAAACTTGTGAAAATTCCCTTCGATCGAAAGTCAAATAAATTTTCATGCGCTCAGCCCGAGCGAAGTGAAATAAATATCCGTGTGCGAAGAAAAACCGATGACAAGTAGCTAAATCTCGTTCGGAGTGACTAACGTATCCATCGAGCGTTCGTCCGCGTTCATCGGAAAGGCATCAACGACACGCCGTCGAGCCCGTCCCATATACATCGGCACTCATCGAGCGTTGCCGGGAGTGCAGCACGCGCGTTGCAGCGCCGAGCCCGGTCTCTCCGCCGTTGCGCTCCTGTCGATATGGCGTGTGTGACGGGGCCAGGATTGGCACCGTACCTGGACGAGCCGCACGGCAACTCCTCGGGGTCATGCTACCGTCTCGACGGCAGGCGAGTTACTTCTCCCGAGTCTATAAGGAGAGGGACAATTATCATAAATTTGCCGCAATCGGCACGTGAACGCGAGCGCGCTCGCGTGTACGAGCCGCGCGGTGCGCAACCGCGAGCGCGAACGGTTGAATTCTTACGGCGGTTTTCTTTGCCCCTGTGCAACGCGGCTCGCCTGCAACGTGCATCGACTCTTCGAGATCGGTTCTCCGCACTTTTCACCGTAATCCGCCCGTGTAACGCGCTCCACCGCATAACTCCGGCACGCTGCACGGGGAATCCCGCTAAACCCGTCTCATCGGACCTCGTAAAACATCTCTCGCTTCACGATATACTGGAAGACCGCGCACAAGCCGACGACATTTGCGGAACTTCCGGAGGGTTTTCTCTAAGAAGGAAATTGAAAAGCGAGCTTCGAGTCCTGTTGGGACTGCTGAGGCTGAGTGAAATATCTTGAAGACGGAGTCCGAGGGTATCAAAAACTGTAATTTGTTGTTTTCGGGGGTAGAGGGAAAGTTTTAATTGAGGAGAATTGTGCAACGAAAGTTTGTACAATGAAATAAGGAAATTCCCGGGAATTGTGAGCCACGTAATACCAAGATAAGAATTCTAATTTTTTATTTGTGATAAAGAAATTTCTAGATATGATGTAAATGTGCGCATTCCAATGCGCAGTTTTTTTTTTTTTTGCACATCGGAGAATTATTATTGTTATTTTTTCTTGTGTAAAAAAACACGAATCCCAATTCTTTTATTCGTGAAAAATAAATTGGTACACAAAATATAAAGATTCGCAGGAACGCGCAGTATCTTTTGTCTTAGGTCACCTAGGAAATATTATTAATTGTTCTGTGCACAAAAATAGGAATCCTAATTTTTTATTTGTGAAAAAGAAATTCCTACATAAAATATAAAAAATTGCTGGAAGGGGCAGTATTTTTCTTTTTGGTAGGTCACATAATTATTATCGATACTTTACCCTGTCTACCTGCATGTACGGTCGAATGAAAGGTCTCATTGAATGCTAACGTGATATCCGCTCTCGCGGAGACTTCTTATTCGACCGTACGTGCCGCCGCCCCTATAAAAACTTGATTACAGTTTTTGTAACCTCCCGCTGTATCGCGCATACTCTTAAAGGCCGTTAGTCTCTAGATCACTGTTTCCGTACCGCTCTCATTGCGCCCGATCCGCGGGACTTATTATCTTCTCGTTACGTTTACTCCCCGCTAATAGATCCCAGGAGGCATGTTTCAGAAGCTTATGATGCGTATCGAGAGAAGAGTTGCAATCCGTGCCGCGCCCTCTATGTTTCGCGTTCTCGCCTCCATTTTCTCGTTTTGCCCGTCCTCGCCTCGATTTCGTCGTTTTGCTCGTTTCCTCGTCCATCCTCAGTGTAGGTGCCTTCGAGTGCGTTTCCGCGTGGTTGGCGTGGCCGGATTAACGCGCGCACTTAGCTATAACCGATACCGTTGCCGCGCATGCGCAGCAGCGCGCGCGCGCGCCGATCTACGGATCGATCGCGCGTCCCGGCCGGTAAATCCGTACGAAGTACTTCGGACTAGTTGGTACAATAAATCGAGAGCGGGCCTCGGGCGCGAAACGAGCTGCACCTGCGTAAAAATAAATTACTACATAAAATACAAAAATTCGCTGGAGCGTTCAGTATTTTTTTTCCGTAGATCACAGTATGATCATTAATTTTTTTTCCTGTGTACCAAAATATGAACCCTACTTTTTATTCGTGAAAAAGAAACAGCATAAAATATAAAAAAATTGCCGGAACGCGTAGTATTTTTTATTCCGTAGGTCGCCCAACGATCGTTAACATTGTTTCGTGTGTACAAAAGTAGGTGCCTGCGAGTGCGTTTCCGCGTGTTCGCCGTGGCCGGATTAACGCGCGCACTTATCAATAACCGATACCGTTGGAGCGCATGCGCAGCTGCGCGCGCGCGCGCCGATCCATGGATCGATCGCGCGTCGCGGCCGGTAAATCCGTACGAGGTACTTCGGACGAGTTGGTATAATAAATCGAGTGCGGAGACTCGGGCGCGAAACGAGCTGCGCCAGCCACATGTGTATCATTGACCCAGTATCTGAGTGAAACGTTTCGCCGATGGGTATGTAAGCGCCCGAGCAAATAACGCCGCTATAATCACTGCCTTTGCTCGTTGGGCAAAAAAAAGCCGATATCGCAGGATTAATCGCGGCTCGGGCAAGAGATCGGGCGCATTTGCGGGAATAATGTGTTTCCGTCGCAATCGAAATAATTACTGGACACATCCTCGGGAGTTCGCGGCCTGCGGATGGGAAAGCCTCGAATTATCGGAAACGCGCGGCCGGGACTGTTTTTCGACCGGTTTCGATGCAAACGCGCGAGTGAACGGAAAGGCTCAGCGGGGAGCCGCGGCGCCTTATCTAGCAATTAGCGGGTATCGATAAGTGACTGGAGCGCTTAATAACTCGCTCCGCGAGATGGAAGGTGGTGAGAGCCGAGACCAGCGTCGCGGAAACCGTATGGTTTTTCCCTATCAACGTCTCTCGTCGATCGGCTCATTACGCTCCATTGCGCTCTCCTGCGACGGTAAATAAAAAAAGATGTATTAATAAAAAAAGTCACGCGCGTCGAGCGGGTTCCGAGCTGGAGATTATTGCCAATAAATAACGACGGATGAGCCGTGAAATCGGACAAGCTGTGTGCGAGGGATTCGATGCAGGAAGCCCCCATCGCCGACTGCGCATGCGCCTTACGGGCTTTGTAGGTGAATCCTTGCTGGATTGCGTGTAGCCTCCGGCGCTCGATGAAACATCACTTCCGATCTGACTTCCGGTTTGTATTGCAGGGGAAAATAAAAAAATTGCTAAAAAATCTACATGGGAGTCAATTTCATTCCACGGTTGTGTTTCGCATTGCACAAACCCCTTTCGGGGAAGTTCGTTTTTTGAGGTTGATGTTGATATTTATTGACGGATTTATTGCTCCTTTTATAGAACGAAAGAAACGAATACAGTTCAGTTGCTTTTGTAACTATTGTCATAAATTTAATTTTATACATCCCGAGTTGAAATTTTCGAGCGTTACATCGGGCCCTGTAGAGTCCCCGTCAGGGTCTTAAAAAAAAAAATTCTTAAATGTATTTAAAAAAATTGGAATCTAACATAAATCGGCGGAGAAAATCGCTACGTTCTGTCGTTACCGACCGATTTCCGAAACGTTTACGCGGTACCTAAAGCAGCTTCCTACTCGCATTACTCAAAAACTGCACTCCCAAAAAATCTGAAAAAATTGCAAACTATTCAGTGGGTATTTCCCCACACTGCAGCAAAATTTTATGGCGATCGAACAGAAACGCTTTTCAGCCCAAACATCCTTAACACAGAATTGCCGAGTCGAAATTTGATGTGATGCAGATATTTTAAGGGTCGTAGAAAAAAAAAATGAAAAAAATGTATTTTTTGCACGGGGAGTGTGTTATAGAGTCGGGCAGGAGTGTTGGGAACGTGACAGCCGATAATGTCTTGGGGAACTCGGTCGTGCCAATGTGGCGAGCACCCCTCGGGAATTGACACTTTCCCATTTCTACCTGGTGACGAGAGGACGGCGATGGCGAAAAGGGAAGTTCGAGAGAGAGGGGAAAAAGAAAAGTGAGAGCTGTCGGGGAGAGCGCGCCCGGGGATTCAGGAAAGCCGGTTAATCGTCATTGTCGAAGCGTCGTTTACCCTCGGACACGCTCCGCGGGGCGTCGCTGTGCTCACCGGCTTTTTGACTGCGATGGGCGTCGCGTTGCTCTCGCCTTTTTTCTCCTTTTTTTTTTCTTTCACGCTTTATGCAGTACACTTCTTCATTGTAAAGCAGTTTCACGGGTTCGCCGAGTCCTCGAGTTTCTATGCGCGCATTGTGCTCTGAAGTGCAGCACGAAAACCCGCCCTCGAGAATTATCCGCACCGGATTCGCGGTGCACCCCCTGGGACGACCCCTAATTTATTTCTCATCCCGAGTCGACGATTCGTGAGCGTCATCATTTTTTTTTTTTTGCATTTCTTTATTCGTACGACACACTTTTTTTTTTAACGGCGCGAACATAGCAACTGCTGTCACACGTTTGCTAACGGTATAGACTGGAAAAACAAAAATCATTTTTGTCGCTTTTCAAGGTCCAATTTTTTTTTAATAAAAAATGAAAGGTGTAAACAAAATATTTCGCGCCTTGTATTTTTTTCGCTCCGAGAACGAGTTTGGGAATTTTTGGTCCAAAGTCACAGAAATTGGTAATCAGTAAAAAATAAAAATAAAAAAATCAAGAAAGTCCCTCACTGTAATTTCCATAGTTTCGCCGATCCAATTAATTTTCTCCCGCACGTGCGAGCACAAGCCCTCGAATCTTTTGCGATTCGTTCTTCGCTGTGTTCGGTGCGCCTTGCCTCGCGGGCTTTCCGCTAATAATCAATATTAGCGGATTCGATTGTGCTTTAAATAGGCGCTCTCGTAAAACCCACCGTCTCCGGCAGCTTTCCGAGTGAATCGAGCTTGCGAGAGCTCCACGCTTCTTGCCACTGTGCCTATCGTTCCCACTCGCAATTTTACGACCCTCCGCCCGGCCACATGCGCGCAATTGTCGGCCGTCTATATCGTCGTTGCCGCCGACGATCCTTTGTAAGAAGCGAAATGGGCTCTTTCGACGCGAATCCATTCTCTGCGCGAGCTCGCAGCCTCGAACGGCCCAACTAAAACAGAAAAGTAATAAGAACTAAAAGATTCAAATCCCCAAGGAAAATAAATACATAAATACTCATATTTAGACACTCACTCTTTGCACGTAAGAAGTACCGGTTGAAATCACTTTCTTCAATATCTTTATCCGATCGCACGTCCGTATCACGATAGATCTTCGTAACAAGTGAACCGATGCAGCTGAAATTTGTTTCGTAGTATCCTTGGATAGTTGACGTGAGGTCTAGCAAATTCGAAACCAATTAAGCGATTATAAACCTACGTTTCTAGACTTGGTAGCTAAAAACAATAAAAATTACATAAAAAAAAATTTTTTAGATGAATGAATTACATTCTACCTAGCCGCAGAACTTTCTGTGTAGCTTTAACATGAAACCCCGAAAATTTGAACCCATTTGGATTATTACTAACAATTTCTTAATCCGATCACATCAAAATCATCACCTTCTTAGTTCAAAAGCTTGCGCACCGGAAATTGTGTCATGCTAAAAATTGTTTCTCTCTCACATATTCCTTATTCGTCCCATTTCCCCGTTCGAAAGGAATCGATCGTCGAGCAAACGGCGCATGCGCGCAGTTCAGTCCGCGACTCGCCGTCGAGCGATTCAGGATAGTTGATCGAGCACGCGCTCGATCACGCGATTTCCCCTTGTGTCTACTCTCGGCCGTTACACGCATGCGCGGACACGCACGCATAACGCACATCGAGATAGCCATTCCCGTGTCCGCGGTAAACAGCGCGTATTACCATCCGGCCGGGACATAATAATACTAATTATCGCGAAAGAATTTCTCACAGGGAACAAAGTATGGGCGCGGAGAGCGCGAGGTCTCGTACCGCGGCCGCGTTCGCTGTGCCGCGGAGCGCTCCGGCGCAACGATTAATTAAAAGAGCATTAAGGGCGAGTTCTCGGTGGGGTTTTCTCCGCGGGGCTCGCGGTTTCTTGCCTTCCGTTTCTGACGTCGAGGCGAGCGAAGCAGTGCACTTTGCGGCCGCGGTCGGGCCCGGCGAATCAGGCGTTTGCTCGACGGCTCCTCGACCGTTGATGCGCATGCGCCATCAAGCAAACCCGCGGCCGTCTCGGGAGTCCGGTTCGCCGGTTAACTTTTCTCTTTTCTGGTACCCGTCCTCGTCAAGCCCGATGCATTCAGGGCTGAAACCGGACCGCGGGAGGGAGAACCGGGATAATTTGATACCGGCCGTTTAGTATTATTTCGGAGTAATTCCGAGTCGCTCTGGGCGGCTCAGCTGCGCACGCAGCCGCGCATGCGCGTAGCCGGTGCAGTGCCGGAGAGACGCACCGGCGCCCCGGCTCCCGTAATTACGGTCCATCGGCTCATTCTGCTTCGCCCCCCGCTTCTCCTCGCTGCTCCGCTTCAATCACGAAGCGGGAGAAAAAAAAATTGAAAATGTATAGAAGAAATAGTTGCACGGCTCATCGACACCGGGCTCGGCCCGAGGCGCTGTCTAGGAAGCGAGACGGAGGACCGCGCCGAGCCTTTCGAGGATCGAGAATTCGCTGATGTAGGGAGACTGAAAACCGGGATCTTCTGTGGAAGATGTCGGGTCGCTTCTCTTCTCTCTCGGCTATCGCTGATACGCTCTCGGATGGCACGCAATACCTGGATGGCCGGAGCTTAAAGGTCCGCGGGAAGACGCTGCGATCGCGAGAGAATTCTCGCTACCACGAGGGCTCGCGCTAATAGCTGTCCGCGGAATAGCTTCGTTTCGCGGCGTGGCTTTCTGTATACACACACGCTCCTGGCGGGGACTAAATGGCATCGCGTGTCCGCGTTTTATCTCCGGAGGTACATCGACTCTTATCGTGGGTTATTATCGCGGTTTATTGGATGAATCTGAAACCCGGCTGTGACTTAAAACGAGATAAAAATAAAAAAACATATACATATCTCCGGCAAAGTATCAATATTCGAAAATATATATGTACGCATGATGTAGAAAGAGAGTTAATTTGAAATAAGATGTAATTCAACTATCGTTTACACTAGTCGAGGGCAATGCGTCGATATTCGAAAGGCATATATATAATACAGAATTATAGATGTAATGAAAAATTAAATGTTGATTGAATTATTATATACTCTTATCGGTATATATATTTCTTTCACTCGGTTTTATCCTGTCTATATCGTATATGGTGTATTATATGCACTGTATGATGTCGATGCTTTGCGAATGGGCTTTGAGTCTCGATTTACTTCAAATAAATAAATAAATAGGAATATTAGTATTGCTAAGTAGTAGCGAGTTTATTGACAATACATAACATGTAAAAGTTTTGATACCTAATAAACTTATCTCTGTTCACACATATTGCATAGTCAGCCAATAAATATTTTTTTTTTAAATAACAATAAATAAACAAATGTTAGAGGTATGGAGAGCCAACAGCTGCCGGTAAAACCATTCAAGCGCATACGACTCTGGGCCGAGTACGGGGCGATTTATCGAGACCGCTTTTTCGTTATTACGAATCTAATAGGATGTAATTCAACTATAATTTACAGCAGTCCTAGGTAACGTGTCAATATTCAAAAGCAATATATACATATAATACAGAATTATATAATTAATGTAAAAATAAAATGTCGATTGAATTAATATTTACACTTATCGGTATCTATATTTTTTTAACGCGCTTTTGTCCCATCTACATTATATGACTATATTATATAAACTGTACGATGTTAACGGGTGTCACTCGTCACTTTGTGAACGGGCTTTGCACATCGATTTACCTCAAATAAATAAATAGATAAATAAATAAATAAATAAATAAATAAATGAATAATAGAGGCACGGACAGCCAAGGTCTGCCGGTAAAATCGTTGAGGCGCTTACGACTTTGCTCGAATACACGGCGATTTATCGTGCTCCGCTTTTTCGTTATTACGAGTACTCGAGTATCGCAAACGACTTCCGGCGGTGAAGTCCTCGCGGTATCGGGGACGATCGACAGGCGGCTTCGCGAAGTAGAATACCCAATTAGGCGTATATTACACCGTGCCGTACTGTAAATATTCAGTGTTCTGCGCCGGGTAGAACCAATACCGGCATTTATGCTCGGTGTAGCGGCCAGGAGCTTATCTTTCTTGTCCGCGACCTTATACATGCTCTTAAGTTATGTATACTTTAGTGTAGATACGTGTAATGCGTATTCACTCCATCTTATCGTGGTAAAACTATAGCTCACACGTGTACTTTTGTATTAACATACATATTCGGCGGAGATAATTTTTCGCTGGTTTACATGACTTTTCATTGCTATCGGCGACTGATTGCTTTTCTTCGCTCCTTGGTCTACTTGGAAATGCTTCTGTGCCTTTTTTTTTTCACTAACGCGAGGTCGTGTCGGGGAACTTCGTGCCGCTCGTCGAATCACTTCCATACCGCCCGTTTTTCTGACCAGTGAAATAATTGAAAATTGAAGGTTGACGGTGACGTTTGAAGGTGAAAGTTGAAATTTAAAAGTTTGAAGGTGAAAGTTGAAATTTGAAAGTTTGAAGTTTGAAGTTTAAAGTTTATAGTTTAAAGTTTAAAGTTTCAAGTTGAAGGTTGAAAGTTGACAGTTGAAAGTGGAAGGTTGAAAGTTGAAAGTTGAATTAAATAACTTAATAGTTACTAAAAATGTAATTATTATAATTCAAATCGGTACAATTGTTTTTCAGGTCCAGACATACCGGGCTTTTTGCTGCAGCCGTTCAGAAAGCCAAAGAGAATAAGAACGGCGTTCAGTCCGAGCCAGTTGCTGAAGCTGGAGCACGCCTTCGAGAAGAATCACTACGTCGTCGGCGCGGAGAGGAAACAGTTGGCGCAGGCCTTGTCCCTCACCGAAACGCAGGTAAGAAAAAAGAAACGATAAAAAAAAATACTCTTTATATTTCCATTGCACAAATTCCTATCATTAAACGAGCATTTACGCTGCACCTACGTGCGCGTATAGTTATCTCGTCAAAGCCGATAATTTCCTCCTTCTCGCGGATGATGCGTGAGAAGTGCGAGGGCTGATAGACGTTCCCCGTCCGATACTTATAGCGTATTATGTATATTTGCCAGTTTCATTCGAGCTATTAGTTTATTATTACTTGATTGCTTCATGAAACGATAGCTGGGCGGTAAATTCACCTTGCGATACCATCGAGCTCTGCACAGAGAATAAAAATTGATCTGACTGCTTACAAATAAATCGTCATTTTATTCAAACAAAGCAATTAAAATATCCATCAACATTTATTACAAACAAAACAAATATAAAATAAATAAATATTAATATTAATATGCAATTTTAACAGTAATATTAAAATAAAAATTAACTAAACTCTGTTCGAAATAATAAAATATTTATTTGCTAGTCACAAGTCAAGTAAATAATTTTCTGCGCGGAGTTTCAAGGTGGCTTTTTAAAATTGATCGACGCGCGCCAGGCCGCGTGTTCGCGAATCGCGTACGCTCGCCCGTGATTCGCGAGGGTCGCCTCGATAAAACAACAAAGTGGGACGGTCCGCGAATCCCGCGCGTTAAGGTTCGCGGGGCCCGAACACGGCCGGACGACTCGGAGAGGCCTCGACGACGCTAATTAGCAGTTAAACAGCGGCGAGAGACCGGCAAGGGTAATTGCGTTACGTAATCAAAGCAGCGGAATCGGCCACTTACCGAACAAAAGACGCAAATTGAAAGATAATGCCCGAACGGTGTGTAGAACGAGCAGGTGCCCGGACAATGGATCGCGAGAGCCGATCCGGCTCGCCGCTCGGATGCTGCGAGCCTCGGCGAGCGTTTCCCCGTCCGCACCTTTCAACGGTCCCTCTCTCGCGTCTTTATCTCTCGCTCATTATACACTGCCCTCTCCGCCGGTTTCGCCAAAATTAGCAACACCCTCTTACGGGCACGACATCGCGTGATTCTCAAACAAAAATCTAAACAGGAAAAAACGTACAAAAGTTTTACACACAAAAGCTTAAACGGGCAGGTTTAACGGCAAAAAGACGGAAAAGAAAATTTTAATTTACCGATGCAAGGCCTCGGGTTAAAACAATCGAGAAATCTCCGTGGCTTGTCAATGACTGGATGAATCATTGTAATTGAATTATAATTGAAAAAAAGGGTGGGATGAAAGTAATTGGCTCATTTTCAGAAACGGTTTGTTGTTGTATAAAAATATTGATAATTATATGATTATATAAAAATCATGTATGAAATATATTTATTTAATGATAATTGATATGATTATAAAATATAAGTAGGTCGTCCATCATTACTTGAATTTTTAATGGGCAACAAACTGTTTTCGAAGTGTTAATCAGGATCGGAACGTCTCTGCTGGTTTCGGCAAAATTATCAGCACCTGCTTACAGGCATGACATCGCATGTTTCTCAAACAGTAATCTGAATTAAATACAAAGGTTTTGTACACAAAAGATTAAACGAGCAGGTCTAACGGCAAAAAGACGGAAAATAAATTTTTAATTTATCTCCACAGCTTGTCATTGTTTTGATGAATTATTGCGATTGAAAAATGGGCGGGTAAAAATAATTGACACATCTTCAGAAACAAGTTGTCGTATTAAAGTACATGTTATAATTACATATAAACATAACTATTTGATTTTTTAAACGGATTTTTAACCGCTTCCGAAGCGAAAACTGTTTCGAGTCGTAGAACTAAAGAAAATTCCACTCATCGGCCGTAGCTCAATTGGAGAAACGAATTCAAGACAGCGTTCTCATCGGAGCGAAATTTAAATACGCGTCGCGCAGTCGAGCTTAAACAGCAGATTGTAATTCGCACGTGTCCGTCTCGTTCCGTACTTTGTACTCATAACTTGTACACATTGTACGGAAAAAGTACAGCCTCGTATGTTTATGCAAAAAAAAAGGACAGCCACGTATTTCGATGCGAAAAAAAAAAAGAAAAAAAAATCGTATTTTGAGCGTTGACACGGTCGTTCGAAGGAGGCGCGCGTGCTTTCCGCGTCCACGTACAAGCCTTCCGCGCGCTTGTACTCGTATTCCGGAGGACGAGACAACCGCAGCGAGGCGGCGTAAATCAAGCGGCTTAATCGCTTCTTATCGCCGTGCTCTAGCAGTTGTCCCAGTGGCCGGACGAATCGCTCCGAAAGACTCGTCCGGGAATGTCTTTTCGCGCGTTCGCGAACCGAGCCGGACCGGACAATAGGCGACGGACACAAATTGCCCGGCGAGCGGTTAAACGAACCGGCTCGTAACGCCGTCTCTTGATTTTCCCGACGAGCGGCACCGACGGGCTAACAAGCCTGAGACAAGCGCGAAAACGAGGCCCAAAAAATGCCTTCCCCTTCAAAAGTTTTATTTATTTTTTCATGTTTTAATTACACTGTTAAATAAATTGTAAATTTAATACAGAGGACTGGAAGTCTTCATGCAAAAACCAGACTACCTTAAGTACATTCAATATTTAATACATGACATAAAAAAAAAAAAAATGGTACAATATTTAAGAACACGAAATATTGTACTATAAAAAATGTATCTTTGCGTGAGCAATTTGATACTTTAAGTATATTTTTCGTATATACTTTTTCCGTACGGATAAACTCTCAGTAACTTTCCCCTCCGACTTTCCTCGGTCGCGACACGATCATCATCGCCATCGTAGCGATTTTGCTTCGGTACCTGCGCAGATACGCGGCGCGCATCTGTCCGATAGATCCATCGATCGCCCACCTCAAGCCTCCCGTTTATCCCCCACATTAGCTAACTATGTTTGCCATTTGCATAATTACCCATACATTTTTCTCCGACGTGCCCTAATCGACTTTTAATTCGTTACAACCTTATTTATATAGATATAATAACACACGATGCGGCGGTATCGAGCGCCGTATATTTTCCACGGTTTTTGCGGAAAATATCGATCTAAACTGATTTATAGTCTAATGCCGTGCATTATAAGCGATACGAACGGGTTTCGAGTTAATCGGAAAATTGCAGTCGGCTAACGGTGCTGCTCGGGGCTTGTTTTACATAAGAAAAGTAAGAAATTAAGTACCCTCAGCCGCGATATCCTCGAGGCGATTCGGTGCTCGTGTATTTTCTCGGCTCGTCCACGGTTGTTGTGTTGGGAAGGTGTGCGTATAGAAATAAGTCCGAAAGCGAGCGACGCAGACTCGACGCGCACGGCCCATTACGTTGCCAGCGCCGACGGTAATGGAGAAGTTTGCATATTATGCAGGCCGCGTACGATTCTCTATGCATAATGAGCTGCGTTCGCTGCTCGGCAGCGGAATAAAGTATCGCGTTCGTTCGGGCTAAACGCGCTCGCTGTCATTCATCTGCCTCGAACGGGCGAATCCTTCCTGCATCAGTATATCTAATCCCGCTCACCTTTATCGTCCATGAAACCCCGTCCGAACATTCGCCAATGTTCGGCCTTAAATTTACGGCTGCCAGCTTTAGAGACACTTTGTAGATAAAATGTTTCAGCGAAAAAAAAAAAAAAAAACGTAATGAAAAACAAAGTTATGGATTTTTTCTTGATCGCTCACCTTTATCGTCCATGAAAGCCCGTCCGAACATTCGCCAATGTTCGGCCTTAAATTTACGGCTGCCAGCTTTAGAGACACTTTGTAGATAAAATGTTTCAGCGAAAAAAAAAAAAAAAACGTAATGAAAAACAAAGTTATGGATTTTTTCTTGATCGCTCACCTTTATCGTCCATGAAACCCCGTCCGAACATTCGCCAATTTTCGGCCTTAAATTTCCGGCTGCCAGCTTTAGAGACACTTTGTAGATAAAATGTTTCAGCGAAAAAAAAAAAAAACGTAGTGAGAAACAAAGTTATGGATTTTTTTTTTGATCGCGGTAAAACGGTAACTGAGGTAACGGTAACGATACTCGGACACGTCCCAGTCGTCGGAGAGTCCTGTGCATATTTTATTTGTTACGAGTTTTAGTATTGGAAATCTAATTTGACAATTGTAATCGTATCTGCAAACATTGTGTTAAATTAATATACTTTCTCATTGAAATTAAAGTACTTTTATAGTAAAATGATAGTAAATTGTTAATAATAAAGTATTCCGCATATTTTTAATGCACCGAATATTAATTTTTACCCCAATTGTACATGAAGTTTAGTATAAACTTAGTATAAACGAAGTTTAGTATGAATTGATTTAATTAACCAATGGCAAAGAGAATCCCTCAGTCAATATAAACCAGATGAGTTCGTACGTCAGAATTCTCGAAATCTACGGTTGTCCGAAAGATCTGGACATACAGTCGACTAATCGCGTCCAAAAACTGGTACATTTGCTTCTTGTTATTTTCTTCCCTCATAAAAAAATTGATTATTTTGTATTTCATCGATGTCTTTTGGAAACTGGAAACTATCCGCTTGACATTGGTTTCAGTTACTTACACCTAAAAAAATTTGTTCTTGACCAATTAATAAATGCATCGGTATTTACCTCACACGTGCGAACGAGGCATTATTTTCCATTTTTTTTTACCATAACAATACCAAGCTGTCCTACAAAACCGGTGCGAGTACTTTCGATGGCTGCTTCGCGCGATGCTAAATTATAGTCTTTTTTTTTGCACATATATATTTATAGTACGAGCGTGGACGGAGGTAGCGGCGTTGCTTTTCTCGTCACGATCTACGCCCGTCACTGTCGCTGCTTACCCTGCATATAATGTACCGCAAGAGTACCGTGCACCTTCCCGGGGCTCCGCGAGACGCGAGTCGAGAGAAAGAGCCGCAGGAAACGGTGCACGAGGCAGTGCTGGATAAAGCGGTTTGGCCAATTGTGCGAGAGCGTCGTTAAATCGGCGATGATTAAGCGATGAACATTTTTCAGTGTTACATCGGGGCTTGACAGTGATCCGGCCAGGGCCTGGCCAGGGCCCGATGTAACGGTCGAAATTTTTTCGTATGGTTCGAACACACTTCGCGGTAAACACTGAAACTGCCGCTCATGACTATAGTGTGTGTACACGTCCAGAAAATCAACACATTTGAATACATATTTCTTCTTTTGTTTTTAACTTCTTTACGGGACGAGGCCTTTTACATTTACAATTTTTACAGTTCAGATAACAATACGAATATAAACGTAATGTATTTAAAATATGAACATCGTTATATATTTTTTAAAAATGTTTTCACTTTTTATACAATTTTTTTTTTTTTTTTTTGCGAGAACATGACAAGGAAGGAAAAACCACGGCGGAAATTCGAAATTCGACAACGCCATTCGATCACTCGTAGCTCGGAAGATTATAAAGATATTTATATTCAAAATTTAAAAAATTTTGAATATTAAAGGTGAATTAAAGGTGAATATATATTTTTTTAAATAAATATATATTGATTTAAATAAATAAATATTTATTTGGATAAATAAATATTTATTTGAATAAATAAATAATTATGTGAAGAAGTACATCTTAATTTTTATATAAATATTTATTTAGGCGCCCGTGAAATGACTCATATTTTTCCAAGGGTACAGAAATTGGCTGCAGGCTGTAGCAATTTCCATGGTTACACAAAAGCTTCATACCTGCTTTATCACTTGTTCCTTCGAATCGTGGCGGAATGAAAAAAAAAAAAAACAAAGAGGAAGTCCAGAGTAAACCCCGCGAGCGATCAATCGGCCGATCACCGTACCGAACCAAGAAAAATTCTCCCCGCTCGTTCCGGCGATACGATATAGAGGTACACGCACGATATACGATTCCTCGCATCGACACGTATCGAAATCGTTCTCACCACCGCACCGTTATTAACGCTCCGAGGATCGAAAAATAATATCGCCGGTTTGTTTGCCGAGCGACGACGGGCGGGCCATCCAAGGGGGATTAAAAATAATGTTTCGAGCGTGACCGCCGAGCCTCCGGGGGATTAAACGCACCGGACCGCCGCCCCGCCGTGAATTATCCGTGAGGGTGAAAAAAAAAATCCTCCTTCAGTTGGACGTTGATTTTTGTTTTCTCCTTCCATTGCCTAATCTCGGAATTTCGCAGCAAACGAATCGAGAAACCATACAGCGCAGAGGCACAGAGAGCTAGGGGAGAGCGGGGAAAAACGGTATAGCGGGACAAAATGTAATTTTCCAATAACCTCTAGGACGGTGGCGAAGATGGTAAGTGGGGAAAAATGATGTTGAAAATCCGGATGTATCGTTGGGACAAAATGGGGCATCCAAAAGTTGTTTGATAATTGAGTTTTGAACCCCGCTGTTCCGTTTTGCCCCACTGTCTCATTTTGCCCCGCTCTCCCCTAGTTCGCTGCCCCCACCCCCCCCGATATTAATTTCCATTAGCGGATATCCAATTTCCCGGTGGCAGTAAAAACCTCGGCCAAGCCAATTGCGACGGTTGGCGTCGATAAACGTAATTACATTTAACGGTGTACGTAAAGCCTTCGCTGAATCGAGGGCGCGCCGTTTCTCGGGGACATTACACCGGCGAATTGCGGTACGTCTTTCTACGGGAGGCAAGCCGATACCGCGCCATCCGATTGGCCAACCCGGCGCAGACTTCCTTCCTCCGAGAACAATAATTAGAATATTAATCAACGATCAGGATTAATTGATTCCGCGTTTATCGACGTCTTCAACGAAGCCGTCGCTCTAATCACTTCCGTTTATTGCTGTCTTTACTCATTTTTTTTTCTTAAAGGGAATACGTCACACAACGACTTTTCTACTTTCGGAATTAGAAATCACAAGTGTTATAAAGCAATGTTATAAAGCATTGCTATACAGTAAAAAATAATTTCGTAAAATCGGAATGCGAAATTTCGCAAAAATAATTTTGTTAAACCAGTGACAAACTCGTTTGTCACTCATTTGAATATACGAACTCGGCCTTTTGTTTTCTGCGTCACTGAACATTTTAGTTTGTACTTTTGTTCATAAAACTAAAAAATTAACAAATAAAAAATTGTGGACGTTTGTGGACAATAAGTTGTTTTAAAAAGTACAAACTTTTTTTACCACCCCTTCCATTAAGAAATGGCGACCTGTGACGCATTCCCTCAATGTTCCTACGTGTTTGCATTTCTGAACGGGTCGGAATTTCGATACTTAGATTTGTTAATTGATTTCCCCGGTGGTTTCATCCGCGTTTAATTAGGCTGTCTTATCGGCGCACGTTTCTTTGATTTCGCGAATCAAAGCCCGCCCGAGCGGTCGTATGCAACGGTGTGGCGCGGAATCCGTCGTACACGCTAACGAGAGTCAACAGTTGTTTTCTGATCTGGATTCCAGATAATCTGCCGGTTGTTTCCACCGTCCCGACCGGCCGGTTGCGCGATCGGTCCTTTTCGCGCGCAAACTGTGCCGTACGTAAGCGCAGGCAAAGCCCTGTTACGCGAAACCGGCGACAGCCGCGCAGGCCTGCGTATCGACTGTCACACTCGGGATTTTACTTATAAGGTGTTTGCCTGTCACTTATGCGCGTTACCAGAAGCGCCTTCAATTACCGGGCCGACCTTCCGACGCCGAGCCGACTCCCGGCCGTTTCTCTCCCCGGAGCGAGCTTCTGCTGGGCTTGTCCGCTCTTACCGACTCCGCGGGCTTTTCTTCCTCCTGAGCCGCTTGTCTATATCTCATGTACTCGCTCGTCAACCATCTGGAGCTAGGGACAATCAGTGGTAGCCCTCGAGCACGGTGGCGCGACGTGCGGTCCATTCGATTGGGAGTCGCGGTCGACGATGAGACGAATTCCGCGCTAAGATCAGGCGAGCTTTGGAATGGTAAAGATGGCTCTCTGGGTTTGGAATCGGGGATGTTTATGAAGTGCGTTGTTCCGCTGTCGTCCGAAAAATCGCAGGTTTTATTATCTGTGACGATCGGGTCGTGCTAGGTGATTCGTTGAATCACTGCGGATGCAGAAAAAGAGACGAATTTCGTGCTAGGATCAGGCGAGCTTTGGAATGGTAAAGATGGCTCTCTGGGTTTGGAATCGGGCATGTTTATGAAGTGCGTTGTTCCGCTCTCGTCCGAAAAATCGCAGGTTTTATTATCTGTGACGATCGGGTCGTGCTGGGTGATTCGTTGAATCACTGCGGATGCAGAAAAAGAGACGAATTCCGTGCTAGGATCAGGCGAGCTTTGGAATGGCAAAGATGGCTCTTTGGGTTTGGAATTGGGCATGTCTCTGAAGTGTATTCTTCCGCTCCGCCCGAGAAATTCGTTGAATCATCGTTCATCCCAAAGAATCACCATCAATTCCGAGAAAGAGACGAATTCCATCCTAGGATCAGGCGAGATTTAGAATAGCAAATATGGCTTTTTGGGTTTGGAATCCGGTACAATATTTGTGACAATCGATTCATATGAGATGAATCGTTGAATCATCGTTGATCTAGACGAAAAGGTGGATTCCGTTTGAGGATCAGGCAATTTTAGGCTGTCTCTCTATTGGATTCGACACATTCATATAGCGTCTCCTTCAGCTGCCATCCGACAAAATGCTGAGTTCCATAGTTCATGAAAATCCGGTCATACCACCTGAATCGTCGAATCACCGTTTCCCCCCTACGAATCACTGATTATGCAGACGAAGAGGCGAATATAGCGCTAGGATCACGCAAATTTCAGGAAGGCAAAGATGGCTCTCTGTGTTTGGGATTCGGCATATACATAAAGCGTCCTCTTCACGAAAGCGCGCCGGTTTTATTATCCATGAAAATCCGGTCCTGCGAGGCGAATCGTCGAACCGTCGTTGCTCCCGACGAATCAGCGTGGTTCCGAAGGAAGAGGGGCTGAGAGGGTGAGAAGGTTGGAGGTATGTTTACCCTGGGACATCCGCGTGCCCGGGAGCCGAGGGTGGTCGCGGATAGGAGACGAGTTTGCGCGGGGTTGGCGCAACGCTGCGTACAGCCTCCGAGGGTGCGAAGAGTCGCGGCCAATCGGATGGCGCGAGCAGGGGTTGTAGCCATGGCAACCCTAGATCCGGAGGGTGATTACACCAAATGGGGGTAACTCGATTACGGCCCGGAGAGTCGCGAGACACCGGGAAGTGTGTGTCTGTCCGTGTGGCAGTGGTTTTCATGTCCACCCTTGTTCGCCCGCTAGGCGGCGACGCATTTTACCAAGGCGAAGAGATCCGAGGGGATGAGGAAAGTGGTGCGAGAGGGTTGATACATATGGCAGCGTTCGGGGAGCGCACAAGAGGGGGAAGTTCCATATTTGCTCTCTTAATCGCCCGATAAGTGTTCCAACAATTTTCGTCTTACGGGCGCTGCGAAAGAAGAAATGGAGTTTCTACCCTACGTTTTGTCCATTGGGCAGAGCCTCGTTTGCTTATTATAGGCGTTAATCCCTGGTAGAATTTGTTCGTTGCGTGATGTCCGGAGAAGGTCTGATGAGACCCTGACCAGACCTTAAAAAGTGGCGAATGAGGCCGAGTCTTTGGTTGCGGTTGAATCAACTGAATATTCGGGCAGAAACGTTCGAATGAATATTTCGTTAGTACTCTTAAAATATTAGGTAGTTCGAAAAACCTTTGTATTATTTCGACAAAATGTTTTTGAGACATTGAAATATTTTGTTCGACCAACTAAATGTTCATTTGAACGTCACTGACCGAATCTTTAGATTATTCAAACGTATTTTTTTTATTACCGTAGACGTGTTTCAATATAAAATCAGGCCTCGATAACGTCATGACACGGCGTTGTTAGAGCCTCATCAGACTCAGATTTAAAGTTCTAACATTTCTACCATAATCAGTGTCGTCCATATTTACCCAGTTTTATAAATGATGTCGAAATGAACGATCTTCTATCTACTTTACTCCAGTCGATCTATGCGTAAAAATGAGTGATATCAGATTTTTAGGCAGGGGTATTCAGGAAACTCGCGACGTGATCACTGAAACCGAAAACCATAGAATCCTAACTATGTTGATCCAAATCCGTCCCGGCGGATGACAAAACCCATTCTGTATTATCATGCGCTTCATGCGGCCCAGAAAGAAAGCTTATCAATTTTGTCTCTAAAAAAAAAAACCCAGATAGAAATCTACTCTCGCCCAGCTCAGCCTCTCCAGCTCTTCGATTTGTCATAGAGACTCTGACAAAAAGCGGATCCACACAGCACACGCATGCGCAGCTTCCACACACCCACAGCAACAACAGCCACAGATGCGGGCTCGCACGCATGCGCGTCCGAGTTAATCGTCGGGAGAGTGTACTAATCCGGGGCTTGTCAAAACCACGTCCCGCTTCGAGTAGCCCTTTCAAAGAGCGACAACAACAGCAGTTAGCTAAACACGGAGCTCGCCTCGTTTCACCCTCGCGGTGTTGGCTCCGCCGTCGGAGCGATGCATAATGCGTCTTTACACTTCCATAAAGCCCGGTCGACATTCCCGCTCCACGATGGACCGTGAAAGACGACAACAATGCCGATTTTACGCGTCGATAGTTTCAAAATGGTGCGCCAGCTCCTTCCATCGAGCATCCGATAAATGGACGAAGCCCGGGCCATCCTGCTGATCTCGCTGCTCCGAACCCCTTTTTCTCCCGACGCTGGACCGTCGGCGTAATGGGCGATACTTCGGGAGCCCGGTATCGGGATCGTCATCCCTCGGCCGTGGAAACGCGCCCGAACTCCGGTCTCCTCGGAGTCAATTCGAGGACAATGGGAGCCCGAGTTTACCACCGGAACGGGGAAGATACGGAACAGCCCTTCCAACTTCTCTTCCCGGCTGCGCGAGCGCCGAGGGATGAAACTCGTTGGGCCATTGTAAACGGATACTAGACTGGGGGGGGGGGGGGGTAGTTTTCCTGGCAGTAAAGAACCCACAAGGGGTCGTCGAGGGGGAGCGGACTAGTTGCCACTTAATTTGTCCGATCCGGCGACTGCTGATCGAGCCGGCACTCGGCCCTCGCGATCGTTGCTATCATAGCGGAATTGGCGTCGATTGGCCCCGATAGGGGGAGAAAGGAAGGGAGGATCGATTACTGGCGCATTTGGCCGGGAACGATTGAATGGTGATTCTTGTTGGTTTCCATGAGCGACGTTTCTGGGTGGGGATTTTAGAGCTCTGCATCGGGCCCTGGCCAAGCCCTGGCCAGGCCCTGGCCAGGCCTTGTTGGCGTTTGTCGTAAGGTTGGAAAATTTAAGTCGCTGTTGTCCAAAGTAGCGATTATGACTGACGAGAGAATGTTCACTTTGATGTTCCAGGTGAAGGTGTGGTTCCAAAACCGGCGGACGAAGCACAAGAGGATGCAGCAGGAGGAGGAGGCCAAGGCGCAACAGCAATCGGGTGGGAACGGGAACAGCAACGGCAACAACAACAAGAACACCCATCACGTGAGCAAGTGGCAGCAGGAGACCGGTGACTACCATCAGGAAGACGACGAGGACGAAGATGGCGGCGAGCACATCGATCCCGAGGCCGAGGAGTGCTCGAGCGGCTCCGAGGCGTAGCTGGTGGACGTCACGTGCCTGGATTGAGGCGCGATCATCTGCAATACTCGTCGGCCGAGACAGTAATCGACGCCGTCGGAGCCACACATCGAAACAACGTGGCGTGGGTTGTTCTTCGGGGGCCGTTGAAAAGTTCCTCGCGACAGTGAAATTTCCTCGCCGGCTGGCCGATATCTCGAATTGTCGGAGAGCCGGAATCGATGGAAGAGCTGGAAGCTGAAATGGAGATTGGGGGTTGAAGAGGAACTTGAAGGACCGTCACGCTGCCAGGAAGTGTGAAGAAGAGCAACACGAACGATCGATTCGGTATCGCTTCAGAACCCAATGTGGCTGATAATGAAATTTCGTTATCGGCTCTTCGATATCTCGAATTTTAGAAGCGCTGGAGCTGAAATGGAGATTGGGAGGTCAAAGAGGAACTTGAAGGATCGTCACGCTGCCAAGAAACGCGAAGAAGAGCAACACGAACGATCTTTTCGGTATCGCTCCAGAACCCAATGCGGCTGATAATGAAATCTCGTTCTTCGCTCGTTGGTGTCTCGAATTATGGAAGTGCTGGAGCCGGAATGGAGATCGGGCGGCCGAAGAGGAACTTGATGGATCGTCACGCTGCCAAGAAACGCGAACGATCTTTTTGGCATCGCTGCGGAGGCCAATGCGGCTGATCATGAAATGTTGTTCTCGGCCCATTGATGTCTCGAATTGTAAAAGTGCTGGGGCTGAAATGGAGATTGGGAGGTTGAAGAGGAGGAACTGGATGGATCGTCACGCTGCCAGGAAGCGCGACGAAGAGCAACACGGACGATCTGTTCGCTATCGCCCCAGAGGCCAATGCGGCTGATAACGAAGTCTCGTTCTCTGTTGGCCGATTACGGGAGAGCTGAAATTACGGAAGAGCTGGAAGCTGAAACGGAGTTTGGGGGGGTCGATGAGGAACTTGATTGATCGTGACGCTGCCAAGAAAGTCCTAGCCGGGTTTCGTACGTGACACGGAAAAATGCTCTCGATCGGAAGTCCGTGTAATGGAGCTATTGTCTGGTAGGGACCGCAGACGAGACGACTAAATGGCCTCGGATACGTTCCGCCGGAAGTGGATCGCCGGAAGTGGCGAGCCGGAAGGTCCTTCGAACTGCGCTGGTAGCGACGGGCGGCTGAAAGGAAAAACTGCTCCTGGGGGGACGAACTCGTCGTCCCATCGCGACTATTTTTCTGCCCTCAAGATACCAGGTCCGCGCTATTCAACTTCCGAAGAAAGTTTCGAACGAGCGAATCCACGTCAAAAAAAAATAAAAAAATGTTTAATTCAAAAACAAATAAAAATAAAGAGTCGGCATGTACACAAACGCGATATCGACGCGCATACAAATGTGCAGGTGTGTGTGCGCGGTATTTCCTCTTGCCATATATAATTCGCCATAACCGCGGAGCATCCAAGACCGAAGAAAAAAAAAACAGGCATGCATCCCGGGATAAACCTATGTAAATACGCGAGATAGAGACTAAATACCGTGAGTCAGCGGTCTCGTGGCCGCACGCGAGATAGAGATAACGAGCGAAAAAAAAATACAAAAAATGTACATATTACGAGGATCGATACCGAAAAAAAAAAGAAAATCGACTTTCGGTATTAAATTAAGAGTGCTGAGCGAGTGGGTAAATAAAAATGAGCGAAAGACGAAAAAAACGTGAGTATGAAAGTTGTGAACGCTGAACGAGCGAGCAACGAGTGCCAAACTTGATACCTTAAAAAAAAAATTTTAAAAAGAAACCCAGTGTAATAAAAATTAAGAAAAAAAAAACAGAAATATGTACGATGTATTTACCGGATTAAGTCGTTGTTTGTTCGACGAGCAGTATTCCTTTTATCGATCGTTGTCCGCGATGTAACGACAATTTAAATTATTATATAAATAATAGAAGCGTCGGCGTCGGCGAGCGAGCCGGCGACGGAAGTGCGGTTCGAAGCGATCTCTCCGATTTATTCTTCGTCTTCCGGGAGATAAATTAATCGGTGGGCTGCAGAGATCGCTTCGCTCCGATTTCGAAGACCCGGCCTCGTCGCCGACCCGTTATTTTAAACATCTGTAAATATGCGTGTAAATAAGAAATTGTGATTTTAAAATCTCGAGACGTACGAGGCATAGAATTGTACCGCGAGAGATATTATGTCCGAACGGATATCGGAGTTCGTGTTTCAAGACGATATAGCGAAATAAATTATATCACCCAATCCAACGATAATTGTGTGTGTCTTTTATTATTACCATTTTTATATTTAATCAAAGAAAACAAAATTCTTCGCGGTTCGGCCATTAAAAGTGGCGATGCGAAGGCGATCACCGTACAGGGACGAAATCCCTGCGCCAATGTGAACGTCCCCAGGTCTTTCCGTCGGGCGCTCGGTGGTTGGAAGAAGGTAAACGTTCGAAGGAAGCGTCTTCTATTCATTACCATTTTTTTATTTAAAAAAAAATAATAAACATTATTTCCATTTTTAATTTATTTTTTTATCTTTATTTTCTTCAAATTGTATCCACTGGAAGATAAAGGGGGGGAAAAAATGGTGATAACAAAATTGCAATTTTTATTTATGTTTTTTCAAGTCTCATTCTTCAAATTTAATCCATTAAGAGACAAAATAAAAATGTAATAAAGAAATAAAAAAATGGTAATTACAAAATTACCATTTTTATTTTCGTTTCAAAAACTTTTATTCGGCAAATTGTGTCCATTAAAAGTGACGAAGTAAGCGCGATTACCGGTGTAGTAACCGGTACGAAATCGCTACGCCAATGTGAACGTCCCCGGACTTTCCGTCGGGCGTTCAGTGTCTGGATGAAGGTAACCGTTCGAAGGAAGAAACATCGAGGCGAACACGGTCTTGGCCGGTGGAGCAGAAGGCCGAGAGGGCGATGCGGAGGAGCAAGGGGGGAAGGTAAGGGGGGAGGGGGCGAGGGGAGGAGGGAAGAGAGTCGACGAGCGGTCCGGAGGTTCGGAACTGCTAATTATGTAAATTGCCGGTGTTGCAAATTACCCTCCCAGTTTGCGTTCATTCTGCACACAATCCACACTCCCGGTCCTGCACACCTCGCGCGCCCCCGGAATCCATCGAGCATTCCTGGACGAGGGATACTGTTACGCGCGTTCGGCGCTTCTTCCTCTCGTTTCGTCGTCCAGAGAATCCTCGCGGGCACACAATCGTGCAGATCCATTCATCGTAACGAGGCGCAAAACCGATCCACGGAAACTTTTTCGCCCCGGGAAACGGCAAAGTGTATTATAATATTCAACCTCATGTACACATTGTAAAAAAAAATTGTAAATTTAATGCACCGAACAGGAAGTTTTTACACGGGAACTGGTGCATTAAATTTAATATATAATTTTTATGAAAAATTAATATACTTTTTCATTGAAATTAGAGTAAATTATTAAAATCCAACTACTTTTATGGTAAAATTAATGTAAATTATTGAAAATAAAGTATTTTCAATGTTTTCAATACACCGAACATTCATTTTTCATCACAATTGTACATGAAATTTAATTTACCAGTTTTTGCATAAAAACTTTCGGTCCGGTAGATTACATGTCATAAGAATATTTTCTGAAGTGCACGCACGCATATATGCATGTAGTTCCGAACCACGGAACTTCTTCGCCCCGGGAAACGGCAAAGTGTATTATAATATTCAACCTCATAAACACACTGTAAAAAAAAAATTGTAAATTTAATGCACCGAACTGAATGTTTTCATGCAAAAACTGGTGCATTAAATTTAACATGCAATTTTTGTGAAAAATTTGTATACTTTCTGTTGAAATTAAAGTATATTATTAAAATTCAACTACATTCACGGTTGAATTAAAGTAAATTATTAAAAACAAAGTATTTCCAGTGCTTTTAATACACTGAACATTAATTTTCAATTATGCTACAATTATGTTATAATTACGATATAATTATATCAATATATGAAACTATATTTCGTGTCAATGGAGAGTGCTGCTGATAAAATGAAGAGCTTATCTCCCGAAGCTCGAGTGTAAGGCGCGATAATAAAATAGATCTCGCCGCCGAAGGACTTTCCTCATTTTTGCCCCCCCTTTTTTTTATCCATGGATCTCTCGCGCGCCCCGAAGAATCGTTTAATCCGACTCGAACGATCGAGGTAATGACGGCCATAAAGTGTAACAGAGCACACAACGTCCAGGGTTCCAACAAATTGGGCCTGACAGGCGAAATGGGCGGGAAGCGAGGGGGGCTCCCCCCCCCCCCCTCCCCCCTCCCTCGAGAGGAACATGTACGAAGGATGCTGGCGAACTGGAGAACGAGAGGAACCGGCGAGTCCCAGAGAAGATCCTCTCCTCGTGTGTGCGACTCGCAGTCTGTGTGTGCAACGACACACGCACGGCAAACGCGCGCGTGGACGTGTTGTATAACTACCTGGGCGAACTAGCCTCTCGGAGGGCCCGGAGGCCCCGCGGACGACGCGGCCGTTCGTGGGCCAGGGGGGAGCGAGGGGGGGGGGGGGAGAGGAACCCCGCTTCCAGGAATCGGGCGTGTAAAACACCAGTTAAACCGTGCTTTCTAGTCGGAATGGAGAGGAAAACAATGCGGGCCCGCGGGATCCTAAAGATCCTAAAGTTTCTGACAAATGTTTCGTGCCTTCGATCGGATCCGCGCGGCTCCGGGCCTCTTGGCGAACCGTCGCCTTTTTTTACGTCTCTGGATGGCACGTCGTGGAATCTCGCATCGCTTTGCCGGAGATATTATAATAACGTCGTCATCCCCGGTGCGTTAAGGAATTAATGAGGCGATTCTTATCATTCCGGAGGTTTCTCGGTCTGTTTTCGGTACCGTCGGCGCTCGGATGTGCAGCGGGCACGGACGAGGGCACAGAGCCGAGGTAGAAAATCTTGGGCTTCTTGAGAATGGGCTTCTTATAGGTTTTCCGGAGATCGTTGAACAAAAATCTTGGAATAATAGAAAAAAATGTCACATATATATATATACATATATATTTTTTAATGTTCGGTGACGGAATTCTGGAAAGCGTCACTTCCGGTTTGAAAATTTCAGTTTTTGACCGGAAGTGACGTTTCCCTGTATTCGTCGGGAAAAAAATGGTACCTTCGAAACTCGCATCGTACACAAAGTTCTCTTCTGCCGTTCGATGTGTACCAAATACGCAAACCCGAGAGAATCGGAGAACGCGCGATCGAAAGAAAGAAGAGAAAGAGAAGTGAGAAGACATAGAGAACCTCCTCGAGAAATTACAGGCCTCGAGCTAATAAGTCAGCTTTTTCGTGGCGAATCGGCAGGGAGGACGAGCGCGGTTGAGCGAGTCGACGTTGTTAAATTTAAATAAACACGAGGACGACACGGCCTACCACGCGAGTGTGCGAGCCGGTTAAGTAAATCGCGCGACGGCGGTGAATAAAAGATCGGCCGGACCACCTATTCGGGCCTGGTCCGGCGTTCTCTCGTCGGCCCAGCGATCGTAAAGTTCGGATCGACGCTCGAACGATTCGCGAATCCTTTCCCCGTCGAAGAAATCATCGCGGGAGTCGCTCCGTCCTCCCGGTGGAAAGGAAGAGTGCCCGATCCATACAACCGATCATTGCCGGTTTAATTGCAACGGGGGCGACCCGACGAATCGTCGAGTCCAGTCGAAACGGCACGAATCTCTAACGGAGAAGTTAGAGATTCGTTTCTCGTCGTACAAGGAGAGGCCAATTCCTCGACCCGTGAACTGACCCGAATCAGGAAATCAACAGGGATCACGAGAGACGATCCTCGGACAGATATTTGCAAGACGGAGTGGAGAGATCGAAAACTGGGACTCGATCGAGATGACTGCAACCGAGGATCGGTATTGCGGCAACGGCGGCCGACATGAAGGGAGCCCGATTGGCTCCACGTACGTAAACAGGACAATAACAACCCACGTTTCTTGTTCGCCTATGTCCGCAGTACTTCTCATGTTAATTGGACAAATATTATTTTGTTAATTAGACTAATATTATTTTGTTTATTTTGCACATATTGTTTTGTTTACTTTGCAAATATGATTTTGTTTAATTTTGCACATATTATTTTGGTTATTTTGCAAATAATATTTTGTCAATCTACAAACATCATAGCGTAACATCGACAGCAACAAGTTCGCCGAAGTTTAGGTTAAAAAAAAAATTCGTTAAAACTACAAACCTTTTATCGCTGTGTGGGTATCGCGAAAGCCGGTCAGAAGAAAGTGTCTCATGCTGACCATGCTCGGCTCGAGCATCGAGGGAAAGGGAAACGGTGGAATGGAACTTAGAAGAAAAAAGAAAGAAAAAAAAAAAAAAAATCTGTAAAGAGAGAAATGCGCGGGGGCGATAGGGGGAGGAAGAGAATTCTGCGATCCTCTCGGGTCCGAGAAGGCGCGATGTGTGTGGGTTCGAGGCTCGAGGGTGTCGGGTTACCAATGAAATAGTGATACCATTTTGTTTACAATATTGTCCGAGGGTGTCCGGCGGGGGCGAGGGAGGGGGGGGGGGGGGCAGGCGTGTCGCCGGTGCAGCAAACGGCGAGGCCGCGAAGTGCCACATAACGAGGAGGAAGAGGTGAAAAGGTGCGAGAGAACCGGAGGAAAGCAGAGGGAAAGATGCCTGCGCGTGCACTCCGCGGTCCCCTAAGAGTCGGTCCATCGGGATCCTCCGAGGGGCCCGGACGAGCGGCGTACACGGACCCCTCGTCGGCGAGACTTATCTTCCGACCGGCCGATTGCTCACGGCTCGATTCCGGTGAATTTAAACTTCTCGATCGTTCCTACGCTAATCCAGAAAAAAACGAAATAAAAGTTTCCCTTTTTATCCAGCGATTGCCGCCGATTCATCGCGGATCTCTTCGCGACCGGAAGAGACTCGGGTCTTCGAGATTTCGAGCCAATGTCCGATTTTTCCGGGGCTGTTAAAGGTAGATTGTAAAAAATGTTGTTTGAGAATTAACGAAGAGCGGATTTGAAAAAAAAATTCGTATGAAATTTAATGTACCAGACTGGAAGTTTTTATGCACAAACTTGGTATATTAAATTTCATGTACAATCGCGATGAAACATTAATGTTCAGTGTATTAAAAACATTGGTAACACTTTATTTAATAATTTACTTTAATGTCACTGCGAAAGTAATGAAATTATTACAATTTACTTTAATTTCAATGAAAAAGCGTATTCATTTTTCACCACAAATGTACATTAAATTGTACCAGTTTAACAACAACTTCCAGCCCGATACATTGAATACAAATTAAAAAAAAAAGTGTACATCCAGAAAAAAGAGAAAAAAAAACTGTTTCCTTCTGTCCACATCAGTGATAACCGCCGATTGCTTGCGACCCTTCGATCCCCGGAGGAGAGTCTCGGTCTCTTCCGGATACCAATATCCGATTTTCTCAGGGCAGTTACCAGTATAATATTCCAGACCGAGGATCGCAATCACTCCCACACAAACGCCCTTTCCACGAATCCGTCAAATTACCAAGCACAGTCCTCAGATCGCGCACCGATAGAGACACCCATTTTCGGACGGGAGTTCCTCCGTAGGCGGGTCCGGTATCGCACACCGGTACCGATTGCCGAACGATCGGCCACCAGATAAGGCTTTACGACGCAGAAATGATCGCGTCTGGCTCGTATCCTGCGCTCATACCGACGTCTCTCTATAATCCTCCCAATTTTTTCCCAATGTCCTTTTTTTTCTATTTTTTTAAATTAATTTTTTACCCGATTTACATGAACCCATACAAACGAGGCGTACACACTCGTTCCTCCGCGGACGGCAGTCCGCGTCGGAGCGCCCGGACACGGCGGAGCGGAGGGGGGGAGGGGGGGGGGGGGGGGGGGGGTGGGGAGAGCTTCTTTGGTACCGCGAAAGGAGCGAGTTGCACTGGTAGAAATGCAAATTGCGATACTCGCGAGGAGGTAAATCGGATGCGGCGGTGAGGGAGGGAGACGGGAGAGAGAGAGTTACCTGGGCAAACATGTGATTAGGCCCCGGCGTTGGCCCACGTTATGATAGGTTCGCGTGGCTGGCCCACATTAGGATGCCTCGATCGGCGCGGGGCGCATCTCACAACGAGATCTCGAATCGTAGAAATTCTTCGCGGGCTCTCCGGCGACGTGCCGGTCGTTCGTGTGCGAGCGTGCACGGTAGTGCGGCACACGGGTTGCCCTCGCCGCCGGATGATACGCGGTTATTAACTCCGCGGTTACACTCCGTGGAACTGCGGGGCGATGCTTTACTTAGTGTACGGCGGTAGCCGAGCGACGAGTCGCTCCGTCGGACTACCGTTGATTCACGAGTTCGCGCATGCAGAAGCGGCCCGCGGAACAGCCGAACGAGCGGATGGAACGCAGCGGCCGTCCGCGAGTTTTCCGCATCGGGGTGTAATTCCAGATTTCGTACTGCACGACTCCGCGCGGCGGAGTTATCTTCTCGGAGGCTCGCTGCGCACGCGGCGATAACGACGGTAGAGCACCGAGGTGGAGGCATGAGCGGCTCTGGGGAGGAAAATTATCGGAGATTGCTTGCGGAGTGTACGAGTGTCCCGCGAAGCTGGGATTCCCGGCGCATCGCTGATGCGCCTGCCGCGCATGCGCCAGCCAGAAGCTCGGGCTTCTGGGAATCCCCGGACTGTCGACTAGGATTATTTTTTCTTATATTCCATTTTTCTCATATTATTGTGTATTATTTTTTCTTGTTATGTTATTTGCAGAGTTGTCTTTTTGGGTCGTATGGATTTTTGTATCTTGATGCACGGTGTTCTCAGGCGGCTTAGGCATTTCATATGCCGAGAACAAAAATTACGGTCATTTTTACATAGAAAATTGCCAGAAACGAAAACGGTCACGTGACCCGGTATTATAAAATGACGGTCAATTTATGTCACTGTTGTTATTCTGCGCGCTGTGAAAAGAAAGAATCGGCCGGTCCAGTTAATTTCCCGAGTAGAAATTTTCGAGCGTTACATCGGGCCCTGATAAGATCTTAATCAAGCCCTAATAAGGATTCATCAGGACCCTGTCATGGCTCCGATTCCGACTCGACTTCCTATGGTGCGACGAAAAGTTTGTTGGGTCGACGAGTCAGCCGGTTGAGAATCGATTGATCTTTTGGTCGGGCGCGGAAAATGGCTGTGACGACTGCGAGCCTCCGCCTTCCGTCCGGATGCTTTTTGCAGCCATTAAAGCTTTATTCAGGCCTGCGACTTGCGTCGAAGTAACATAGAGTAAACCGAGCAGTCATATATATATACATATATATATACAGTATATACAGTCATGGTATTTTATACAGGTAGTCAGGAGGCCGGAGCGATCGCGCCCGCTCTTTAAGTTTAGTGCCGCCTCGACCGGGACGTGTCGAGGAGAACGTGAAGGTAGCGCGAGGTTAATTCAGGCCGGCAATCACACGGGGAATTTCGCGGGTCACTTGGCGGGTCCGTTCGAGCGGGCGCGATCGGATCGAGGGGCGAGGCTCTCGATTTACTTTATTCGATTGGCACGCACAATTCGAGCGTCACGCGCAGGCTCCATCTCGGCTTTCAGCCGGGCGATGAGTCGCGATTTATCGTGCATCGCGAGTAATCTCGCACACCGAGAGAATCTCGGACCCCGGTCTCGGCGACTTGGAAATCGAGTCCCTTCACCCTCATTCGTGTCGTGAAAGAACGAGCGAACAAACTTGTGCTGCCGCTCGCGGGCTCACCGTAATTACCCGGAGCGACTATTCATTAAACTGATTACACCTTATTTCTACCTTCTCTATCCCGCTCCCCCCCCCCCCCCTCCCGGACCGTACACGTCGATTTCGCTCCACCGCAGCCGCGAGACAGTCGACGTGTCTACCCTACGCGAAATCTCCTGGTTTCCTTTCCTTTCGGTTTTTTTTTTTTACTTTTTCCTTTTTTTTTTTTTTGTTGCAATGTCTTGGAACGAGACGCGGTATCCTGTACGAGCGACGGCGGAGGCAGGTTCACCTGGTTAAGGCGATGGAAGTTGCGCGAGACTGGATTCGTAGCGGAAGATGGACCATCGCGATTCTCCGACGGAGGCTCGCGAACCATTAATAATATTACTGCGAGTACTTCACGTCACTCGGGTAACCGGAGTGCGAGAGCGCGAGTGGAGATATTATTAAATTGCCGTTGTGCCATTAAGGTTTACGGTGAAATGAGAGAGTTATTCTCGGGTTTACGGAACGTCGCGAGCCGTGGATGTCGGATTTGCTGTGGAGTACCGCCGGATCGACTGATCAACGCCCACGGTGCGGTTACGATGAGAGACGAAGCTTCCGCTTCGGAGCCGGAGCGGAAGCTTCGTCTCCAGTGTGCGATACGCTTTTATTTCAACCCTTTTTTGAGGTACGGGCACTCGACGGTACCCCAATGGAAGAAAGGGTTGGTCCTTCTGACTTAATAATGTTCCTAGAGGCGAAAGATAAATTTGCTCGTGCCAAAAATGGTAAAACGGCAAAATGGTAAAATGGTAAAACGGCTAAACGGTTATCTGTGGGTTTACAGACCGTCGCGAGGTGGAGGTGTCGGACTTGCGGTAGAGAATTTATCTCCGAATTGACCGATCAACGCCCACGTTTTTCTTTTCCCATTATTATGATGGGAAAAGAAGCTTTAGCTCCTACCCGCTCATAATCCCCACCGAAAAAAACAGGCCTGATGGTACAGCTAACTTCTTAATAAGCTTCCAGCCCAAAGATAAATTTGTTGGTTGAAAAAAAAAAAAATTGTTCCATTGGTAAAATGTTGAAACGTTCAATTGGTAAAAGGTTAAATGGTTAATGATAACCCAAACGCGAGATAGTTTCCCGCTATTTTTTCATTGCTCTCCCGTGACGATATACCTCGCGAAGGCTTTGACATTACATCTAATTGCGATTTCCTGCACAGGGACCGAGTCGATACCGGTAGGCGTGTAATGGTTGTCGCTGCGGCAGCGCGGGCACACGTACGGTAGCAATTCGACGAGTGTGTAGGTAATAGCGTTCGCGCATGTACATTCTATCTAATAGCGTGTGTATTAAAGTGGCAATTGGAAAATAGTGCTCGCTCCGAGGGTAAGCTATATCTGTAGCTGTGACTGATTACCTACCAGCTATAAATGCGCAGTAAAGGGGGAACAAACAAAAATAAAAAAATAAAATAAAAATGTAAGTTCGTTACGAAGGGTGTTCCAGCGTCGCATAGAAAAGTGCAGCTCGCTGCCTCGAGGAGCGAGGCGGCTAGGGTGGAAGAGGGGGGCTTTCTCGTTTCACAGCTCGTCCGCAAAAGCTGAGAGTTCTAGAATATAGTATAGACGGTTCGGGTTATCGCTCGGGTGAGGTTGAACACAACGTGGCAATTATCAGCCATTCCTTGCAAATAGCTGATGGTTAGTGATAATTATCTACCGGGAACGTCGAGGGCATCGTTGCTGCGCTGGGCAGCGGGCTGCAGCCGCGCGGGCTTCGCAGTCTGCCCTGCACCGTAGGCGATCCATATACCGGGTGCGACGAACCGATAGCGAGTTGAACAAGCCGACTCGCTGATACCAGCGGCGCGCGATCGAGAGACGCGCGCTCGAACCTATATCGCGGATCTCCTCTCGCGGGCCTCGCCGGGACACACCGGCCCGAGAAACGCAATCAGTCAGGTATGTAAACGCCTTTCCCACGAATCGTTAAAAGTTAATCACTCACCGTTCGCCTCCCCGCTCCGCGAATCCCTCCTCAACGCTGAATTATCGCGCACTGCGCGCTCGGCAACGAGCAAGAAAGAAACGTGGAGTGTAATCGCTTCGAGAGGTGATTTCATCGGGAATCGGACAATCATTTTTTCAGCGATCCTCTGCTGGTAGGAATGACAGAGAATTCCATCCTGGTGGGAATGAGGGACTGGACCGGTGCTGGCCAACGTTGGGCGACCGCCGGTCCTGCGCGGCGCTTCCACCAGGGTAGGAGGACAGGTCCGCGTGATCGCCACGGTTCGTTGGGATTCTGGGCCAGACATGAAAAATAAAGATTAAAGAGCTGATGTTCTCGATCATTGCTTATGCCCGTTGATGGCTCCGTCGTGACGAAACGGGCGGCCGCTCGTCCGAATGAGCGGTAAACCCTAGCGGATGGATCAAGAACACTGGAAGCTGAATTATCGCGCACTGTGCGCTCGGCAACGAGCAAGAAACAAACGTTGTGGAGTGTTGTCGCTTCGAGAGGTGATTTAATCGGGAATCGGACAATCATTTTTTCAGCGATCCTCTACAGGTAGGAATGACAGAGAATTCCATCCTGGTGGGAATGAGAGACTGGACCGGTGCTGGCCAACGTTGGGCGACCACCGGCCCTGTGCGGCGCTTCCACTGGGGTAGGAGGACAGGTCCGCGTAATCGCCACGGTTCGTTGGGATTCTGGGCCAGACATGAAAAATAAAGATTAAAGAGCCGATATTCTCGATCATTGCTCATGCCCGTTGATGGCTCCGTCGTGACGAAACGGGCGGCCGCTCGTCCGAATGAGCGGTAACCCTAGCGGATGGATAAAGAACACTGGAAGCGTATGTGCGCGCTGCCGACCGAGTGTTAAGTACTGGCATTAGGGTAATAAGCGTGCAAAGAGCCGAGTTGGGCCCTCTCTATCCGAGTTCGCGGCGTTCGATGTACACCGTGTGCGCGCCAGGTACGTTGAGAAAAGTGGTTTTGAGCCCGGATTCAGATGCCGGGTCCGGCAGAACCGCGGGTGGGAGGGGCCGCGGTAGCGCTTTTCCATGAAGCTGTTTTTATCTCTCGCTGGTTCGTGCGAATAACAGGGTGGCGAGGAGAGGTTCGTCTTCGGAGGGTTATGCCGAGCTTGGGTCGCGGCAATCTTGGTCGGAAGATGTGAGAACTTTTTAGGCGAGATGTCTATGCGCACTCGTTGATCCACCCGCAGGGTATCGGCGATGACCAGGAGAACCGGGATCACCATCGACTCCTTGCTCAAAGTGCGAGTTTCATCTCTGAAGCTTTTTGGTCCAGGGAACAATCATCACGGATCCATCATCCAGTGACCGAGGGTTCTGCCGAGCTAGCGCGGTGGCAATCTTCGCCTGAATGTGAGAAGCTTTTAGGTGAGATGGTTATCTGGACTCATTGATCCAACGGCAGACCAGGGGAGAACGGGGCAAAATGGCACAGCGGCCCAAAACGAGATAATGAGACGAAACTTAATTTTCCAATAACTTATGGATGGTGGCGATGGTCGTCTGCGGGGCGAAACGGGCTTGAAAGTCCGGATGTACCGTTGGAAGAAAATGGTGCATCTAAAAATTATTGGAAAATTGAGTTTTGCCCTCACTGTCCCGTTTTGCCCCACTGTCCCATTTTGCCCCGCTCTCCCCTACCTGGGTTCGCAATGATCAGGAAACCAGCATCACCAGCAACTCCTTGCTCAATGTGAACCCTTTAGGCGACTTGTCTATGTGGGCTCATCGATCCACCCGCACACGGAGCATGTTTGGTAACTCATACCCAATTCGCGACTCAACTTCCATCTCCGGAGCTCCATGGTCGAGCTCATAATCATCCCGAAGCAACTATCCAGCCTCCGAGTCTCTTGCTTGGGAACTTCTGGGGTTTGTTTCCTCAGTTCCTCAGCCGGGAAGGGAACGACGCAAAGTAACGAGGCAATGGCACGTATGGGCCCTACGCGGTGGAACAGTAGAGAAGGAGTAAGAGGAGAGCGCCCGTTCGCCGGGAGTCCCCGAGATCGCATCTCGCCGCCCAAATTGTTTCGGATTGTCGGTTAATTGGAAGCTCGTTTTGGGTAGGTAGGTAGGTGCGCGGAACGGCGTCTCTCGATTCCCCCCGGAGCCAGAGCGAGACCAGAGCTGCGAACCTCCGGAGAAGGGTGGC
Source organism: Amblyteles armatorius (assembly GCA_933228735.2). Taxonomy (NCBI): domain Eukaryota; kingdom Metazoa; phylum Arthropoda; class Insecta; order Hymenoptera; family Ichneumonidae; genus Amblyteles; species Amblyteles armatorius. Next base: position 14,970,742 of record OW121688.1, on the reverse strand, counting down.
CACAGCGAGCGCAGGTGAAACGTGCGCCGCTGGGTGAGGCCGAATGGGAGAGGAGAGGAAGAAGGGTGAGAGAATGGGAACGGAAGGTTCCTTGCAAATCCCAAGTGTGCATGTGTGTGTGCGTCTGTGCGTATGCTCGTTGCACTCGCGGGCATTCCCCGCGTGCCGGGGGACTTCGCCTCGCCCACTACCCCGGCGAAGGGCCAATAATCGCCGGACAAAACTCCCGTGCCCGACGGTTCGGCATCCAATCGTCGCTCCCCAACCTCCTGTTCGCCGCTGCTTCTGCCGATGCTGCTGGACCTACTCTTTGAATTTTTTTTTTTTCATTCTTTTGTTTTTTCCTCATGGTATATACTCTCCGCGTTTGTCACGTCGGGAGGGCATTGCGGGAATCGCGATAGTGTTCATCCAGCTCCTCCCGACCCCTCGTTCTTCTGGCGACTTGTCTCCGATTTTATCACAATATTTTATTATAATTGTATACCGTGTGATGATGCCCTAACGGGACTTCTTAGGTGGGACATTTTTGGTCTGGCTGGCTGTTACATCCCAGCACTGGCGCGATACTTGGGATGTCACCGCCAGCCGGACCAACCGCCCCACCATCCTGGTAGACATTCTCAAGCGTTACATCCAGCATCGTCGGGAACTGGTCAGGGCCTGGTCAGGTCCCGATGTAGCGCCCTAAAATTTCCACCAGGCCCGATTGCATTATTGGGCCAGCCGGAGTAACGACCGCACCCTTCTGGTAGACATTCTCCAGCGTTACATCCAGCATCTTCGGGAACTGGTCAGATCCTGGCCAGGTTCCGATGTAACGCTCCAATGTTTCTACCAGACCTGAGTGAATGTTCGTGGCGGTCCGGGAGTCGTTGGAGCATTGTATCGTGGCGATTCGAGCGAGCAATTCATCCATAACGTTAATACCGTTCTATAATTCAAATCCGGACATATGTTTAAGGCACCCAGTGAGACGAAAGCTGCGTTACCTCGGGGGGGTGTCGGACCGTGCTGGATTCTCTCACAATAAATAAATCGGCTTTGCCGCAATAGAACGCCTTGATTGCGAGACACACCGTGTACAACAACAGTCGTACAAGCAGTTTTGTGCGTGTGTGTGAGTGTGTGCTCGCAGAGCCGACTAATTGTTTCATCGAGCGAGAATAATAGCTCGGCGTCACGCGCGCCTCACGGCACATCTCCTCGGGCGTTCGAGCGGCACTCGCAACGGCAGTTCGTTCTGTACTCGCCGTGTGTGTTACACACCTCGATTATCCAAACGCAAACTTTTACCGTCTCCGAGGGATATCGTGGAAATGCTTTCTCGGCAGGCTCTCACCCGATTATATTCGCGAACCGCCGACCGGTTGGCGTTTATTAATGTCGAAAAACAAATCGACGTGCCGCACCCAGCAAACACATTTATTCGAACTAAATCATTTTAATCATTCAATTATATTTTATAAATGAATATTCAAATGTTCACGTATTGTCTGTAATATCGAGATACACTGTGAGATTCGTGTGAAATTTAATGCAATAATAATATTAAATTTCATGTGTAATTGTGATGAAAAATTAACTTCACTTGTCGTAATTCCCTCCGCGATGATTGCATGAAATTTAAGTAATGTACTGTAGTGTTAAAAAAGGTTGTAAAATTTTGTCTCCTCCTCACTCTTATCGGCGAGAAATGTGTTATTCTCACCGGTTGCAAAATTCCCCCAAGTTTTACGAGCAACAACCTGAGAGCGCTTCTTTCGCCCACAGCGCGATCGGTCCGTTTCCGTAACGCGGCGCTCCTACGCTGCGCGCTGCGCTCTCCAAGCCCGGCACGTCGATCCCTCCAGCCCATGGACTGTTGGTTTAACCGCCGTTGAGTTTCGCCAAGTTCACCCGACGAAACGTTCCAGCGACGGTTAAGTGTCCGGAGTTACGAGCTCCGCCGCGGCGTCCGACTTTCTTGCGCCTTCCTCCGCAGCGAACCAACACAAGCCCCCCCCTTTCCTTCCTCTCTCAATTACCTCTCATCCTCCTCTCCCTCTCACCGACAGTCCGCCCCTCGGTCATTACCTCCTTATTACTAGTTATCTCGTTACTTGTTACTCACTCCTCGAGAACTATTCTCCGTTCCTTCCACGCGGAAAACGCACCTACAAATCTACTCCGCGGACCAGAAGGGGGCAGAGGAGGAGGGGGGGGGGGCGACACGCACGCAATAATTCCTCGGCTCATAAACGATCCGCCAATCTGGCTCATAGTGCACGGAATTCGCGCACGCGAACCACTCGCCCGACACCCGTCATCATTTTCACCCGTAATAATTCAACGTGTCAATTAATACTCTGGCAGTACCGCGGCTGGGTGGGGGTGGGGGGGGGGGGGTTGAAAAAAAAATCGAGGGGTTTGGGTACGTTACCCAACGGCAGCCGGGGTGTATCGCGATACACGGTACTGAAAATTCAACGAGGAGATCGGATCGGTCTTGGAGGATCCGCAAGACCCGGGGGGGGGGGGGGGGGGGGGGGGTGCGGAGGGGCTTGGGGGGTTGGGGGGTTTGAGAGTCGAGTGCCCAGCGCGAACAGGACGACGGGTCCGGTGAACAGGCGAGCAACCGGGCAGGACCCTGGATCGCCAGCGGGGGAAGCCTCCGCCGTGCCGGCTAACTATGTCCGTCAGTGATAATGGTGATGAATCGGCTTACTTACACCGGAGCGCGAGGGCGAGCTCGATGTTCGCCCGAGTGTACGGAGTGGATATCGAGGCGCGTAGAGTAGCTCCAGGCATCTCGAGAGGGTTCACATATATATATATATGCATGTATGTATGCATGTACATATACGTATGTATGTATATAAACCGGTGAGAATGGGAAGGGCGGATGTTACGCCGTTCGGAACACAAAACGACGCGAGATACGCCCTTGTGTTTCTCAGCGGTCGATATAACGTGTGTAAAACGCGCATGCGCTGGCGTGCTGTTAGCGAGAATTTGTAAGCGAGCGCGCACTTGCTCGCGAACGAGCACGCATTCGCGAGATCCATGTATATTTTATATAGCGTTGGGTCTACAGTAAAAGGTCCCGATAATGATCGACTGGACCGCATATTTTGTACCGGTTCGTTTCCATACACTATCGGATCAGGAACGAGCTCTGAAGCGAGGTTTGTCCCCAAGGGATGAGTCAAGGATGGCGGGATGGCCGGAAATTGAGAAAGAGCTCTAGTGGGAGTGTCACACGGGGCCAGTACTGGCTGAGTCTCGAACAGTGCTGGCCCAACGTCGGGCCAGCACAGGTCCTGTATATCGTCCCTAATGTAACGAAGACATTTTTCCCTCCATTGGGAAGTGTCTTGACACTTCGCCCCGCGAACTGTTAAGACATTCGACTGTACCATTCGCGCTGGTACGGTAAATTCTGTGGAAGTGAGGCGAGCTCGAGTGAACGTGAGAGTAGCGTGAGCGGAGAAAATTGAGGGTACCGCGAGCTTACGCGACCGGCGAGCGTTGGCAAAGTACTCGGAGCAGGACTGCGAGAGCTCCGATTCGCGTTGCACATATGGCGGGAGAGGAATATATAGTGTGTGTGTGTGTTTTGTGTGCGTGTGTGTGTGTGTGAGGAATGGCTGTAGGATTCGTGAAAGTGTGAGGGGCTCGAGTTCGGCTCCCTCGTTCCCTACCTGCTGGCCTCCTCCGCATCGCTTACACTCATGCGCTCGCCGGTGAGCGATCACTTTTGCTCTCCACCCACTCCGCCTGACAACATAATCATCGGCTTTAACCCGCGCTAATCTATAGTTAACCGCGCATTGCGGTTACACCACCTAAAATGTGTGTTTAAACGTACGTGTGTACACGAGGTATCTTTTGTCTCGTACGAGAACAGCCTCGGCCATAGGACTTTTCCATGTGTTAAGTTGTTCCACCGAACGAACGGCTGCACGGCCGGCATGGACTTCCGGTTCGAATTGTATAGTCAGGTGGACCTGCGAGGAAAAGGCTGCATGAATGACCTCGACTTCCGGTTCGAATTGCACGCAATGGGGTGTCGATCGGCGATGGCGAGGACGACGTACTCCGGCAGTGGAAACTCGTTGCTGAAGAGCTGAAGAGAAGAGTCCGTCGTCTTGGAGGTATTGAGGACCGCTAACGGCGCTTTGCAGTCGCTGAGACTGAATTGTCTCATCTGCGACCAACTTCGTTCATGAAACTTTTCCATGTGTTACGTTCTGCGACGACTGGAAGGCTGCTCGAACGGCCTGAACTTCCGCTTTTAATTTAACGTAACGCGGAGTTGATCCGCGCCGGAAAGAATGGAAATTTCTTTGCCGAAGAGCCAAAAAGAAGCGCACCATCTTGGAGGAATTTAGAACCATTGCGGTCCCAGCGCCCAAATTGTCTCGTTCCCAACCACCTTCAGTCCCGAAACCTTTCCATGCATCACGTCTGCCCAACGAAGAGAAGGGTGCACGATCAGTGTTGCTCCGCGCCGTGCAGAACAGCAAACTTCATTGCCAAAGTGCCGAAGAGTCCGCGCCACCTCGCAGACATTCGCACAGCTCTCTTTCAATATCCCATCAGCGACCGTAGCCTCTCTCGCGGTTACAGCTTACGGACCAAGATCGCGATGGTGTTCCCCGTCCGTGTACAGCAAAGTGCTCGGCCGAGCGTCGGAGGTGGCGGTGGAAGCACTCTCGGCTAGGGTACACAGGATTACCAGGGAGGCAATATCTCCGCGCGCGGCTGCGGAGTTACGGTCGACTCGGTGCTCGAACGAACGTCCGGCGATGGTGATAGTCCCTCGCGCTTCTCCATCCACGGCCGGAATACGTTTCCTCGTCCTGCTCGCTCTCTTCATCCTCGTGTGTATTTAAATAAGGGATAACGCGTTTATGGGATATCCGCGAGGCTAACCGGAGGAAGAGAACGAGAGCACCGATACGACACACACACACACACACACACACACATACACACGCACACATATGGCCTTATACGACTCTGAAAGTCGGCGTTGGTTCTCGGTGGTTGGAGTGCGCGTGTAAACGAGAATCGCTCCGTACAGGAGATCGCCTGGTCCGAGTGTGTATAAGCGTTGCCGGGATGATGCGGGTGAGAGCCGTACGGTGCACGGCGAGAAGACGAGAGACGGGGCTGAACCGACCGAGAGGGATCGTTCTGGCACGGGAAAACGAGCGGGGGGAAGACCGTTGCGAACAGCACCCGATAGAGTCGTCATGGCTGGCTCTCCGCTCGCGATCAGGGGCTCTCAATTTACGGGAAAGCGAGGGAATCGGCCGTCGGAACTCGGTCAATGGGCGACTAACGACCCTGATGAGGGGCGGGGTCGGGAAAGACGTCGTCAACAGAACGGACGATCGAGTACCGCGGGACGATCGATCGATCCTTCGGCGATCGAACCGTAGATCGGGGATGGACTCCAGATATGGCAAAGATCGATCGCTGGCCCGACGGACCGATGCGCGGTATTAGTGATGCGAAGTGAAAATTCTCGATGCGGGTTTGCGCAAGATTCTGGAGACATTCTGCACAACATTCTGGAGATGTTGTGAGCAACATTTTGGAGATATTGTGCGCAACATTTTGGAGACATTGTGCGCAACATTCTAGAGACAATCCGTGTGAAATTCTGGAGACACTCTGCGCAACATTCTGGAGACATTTTGCGCAATATTTTCAAGACATTCTGAAGAAATTCTGAAGACATTCTAAACAATATTCTGAAGCCAATCTGCGTAACATTCTGGAGACATTCTGGGCAACATTCTGAAGACATTCTGGGCAATATTCTAGAGACATTTTGGGTAATATTCTAGAGTCACTCTGGGCAATATTCTAGAGACACTCTGGGCAATATTCTAGAGACACTCTGGGCAATATTCTAGAGACATTCTGCGCAACATTTTGGAGCCTTACATCAGGACCCGACGAGGCCCCGGTCTAACTCGCCAAAAACTTCAGCCCGGGTTGTTTTTAACAATCTCGTGATCGCGATACATCCCGTCCGAGACGGAAGTATAACGGGGACTAATGAATGCCCGTTCCCTCGTGCCCGTGGGCGCGAATCACTCACGATTCGTGCGTGCCGTTCATTCGTGCGTGCGTGCGCGCCCACCTCTGCTCGTTCTTGCGCCACGGTGTACCAACACCGAGGAGATTCTCGTCTCGCGCGCCCGGTCCCTCAAACTGTAAAGGGGGCTAGTTAGCGTATTGGCCGAGTCACGGCGTCATTAACGAGTCGGGCAAGCGCCGATGGTCATTAATCATCGCGGCGCTCGAACGAGCGGATAAGCGAAGGGGCATTGTGGCGCGAACGTGGCGCATCCGTGCGTGCGCTTCTTCCTCTCGGTTCCTCTCTTCATCTCGTGCCCGCTCGCGAAGCCCGTCGAGCGGAGGCGCAGGTATGCGCCTCATCGCGCTTCTGATTCTCACACCGCTCCTCGACGCTCTCCATATGCGATTGGACGGCCCTCGGGAGAGACAAGTGCCGGCCGATGAATGCACCACGAAACCGTAATTATAAGAGTGGCCGGCCGACTTTTAAGTCAAATTAATTTTAACTCGGCAGAAGGGAAAGAAGACTTAAAAAATTGAGGCCCGAATGTTACCGGTGTTGCCCGCTGCATGTTATACCGGGTAATCCATCCGGGCTTTGAAGGCCTGATATCTAAATTAGCCTCTTCAAATGAGCGTGAGGATACACATGTATAGTGGCTGGCCATCGATAGCCTTATAGAAAAAATATATAAGTGAACACATTTTTTTCATACAATAATTATACATTTCACGAAAAATTATTAATGAATAATTATGTGATATTATTATTATTATTATTATTATTATTATTATTATCATTATTATCATCATTATTATTATTATTATTATTATTATTATTATTATTAATATTTTTAATCATTAAAAAAAAAATTATTTTTGCGTTTGCCAGCCCTCGAGACAGGTGCCGGTCGATGAATGCACCACTTGTAGAAAATTCTACAATTTCAAATTTTTTTAAACAGAGACAGTGAAAAAAATATTATAAAAGATTACTCGATTGTGGCTTATCGTTTGACTATTTATGCAACACTGCATTTCTCGGAATTTTTCCAGATTTCCAGATTCCCGAAAAGCATGTATTTATTTTGTAAAAAAAAAAAAAACATGTTTCTAATATATTAAAAATAACTAATTTGCCTAACGCTCCGAATTGCCGATCCTCCAGATAGAAAAAAGCGCAATGCCTCATCCGACGGAACTTTCGCTCCGGCGAAGGTGCCCGGGTATCCCCGCGAGAGCTCGGACGCGCTCCGCTGGGCCGATTTATTCGCGACCGGACGTTGAAACCCCGATCTGCATACAATGAATGAGGCCCTCCGGTAGCGCGCGCGGGGGATGCTGGGGGCGCTCCTCTCTCCGATGGGGCCCCTCGAGTCCCGCCGGCGCGTACCTCTTCGACCAGGTGACTCGACTCTCCGCCGGATAAGCCGCGGGCCCAGCATCGCGCCAGCGGCCGGCCAGCGCCGGCAATCCCGTCGGTGCCGCGGGGGGTAAATTAAGTTGTGATTATCTGTCGATGTGATTTAGACCGGGTCTCGCGCGACGAGATCTCCCGCGGTACGAAGGTCCCCCTCGCCGGTCCCCGGCCTCGGGTTTCGGGCCCCGCGAGGAAGACACGCCGGACGAGGCGCGCACCAATCCCGCAGCATCCGCGCGGAGAGCCGAACGGAGGAGGACGAGGGCGAGGTAGAAACAAATAGCCATTGTCCGTTGCCGAGGACCGACCGGTGGGGCCCCAAAGGGCATCTATCACCTGCTTATCACGATTATACCACTTGTGATCCTACCTCGAGGAGAAAAGGGTAGGGTCGGAACCGCCGAGGCTCTCCCGTGTATGCGCGAGCGCGATTCCCCGATCCGCTTCCCCGCACCTCCGGCCCGCGTTGCACCGCGTCAACCGCATCTCTGTTGAATCGCTGCATCCTCGCCGCAGCGTCTTTCGCTCGCTCCGCGCGTATTTCTCTCTTCCCATCCCCACCGGTCTCGCACTCCGAGTGAGACGTCTTTCTCGACGCACTTTTTTTTTTACTCATCCCTCTCTCCGGCTTCCTCCCCCACCGTCGAGCCGTTCATTCAATTAGCGGCGGAGCGGAGAGTATCTCGTCGCGCTTTCTTACTCCCACTCGAGGGGCTTTTTGTGCCGTTCTGTGCGGGTAATGGCGTTTCCTGGATCGGGGACCAGTTCGTCACGAATGTGAGGTTCGTTTTGCAACAAACCCTGTGTTTCAGATTTTAATCCCAAAAATTGAGATTTCAGATTGGAGCGAAGTGGTTTCGGTGCATAAAATCGATGATGCAAATTGCACGCTGCACTTACGCAGAGAAAGACCTGCAGATTCATGCTCAGCGCACAAAAACACGTCGGAGTACGTCGCAGTTCATTTTATAGATTTAGATTTTTTTTTTATTTCAAAGCTACATTCCACGTATTTTTCTCTCGCTGATCACGAATATAACAATTATTTTACTACCAACCCCATATTTTCCATTTCAATCCTAAAAATACTATTTTCCGTGCATAGAATCGAGACTTTCAATGTCTCACTGTACTTTACCCCCGAAAAGGCCAGCGGATTTGTGTTCACCGGCAAAAAATACGTCAAAATACGCAAGCACAATGTTTTGTAATTGTCGTAACTACAAAATGTAGACCCTCCCCTAAAGAAATATTTATCATGGCAAAAAGTCAGTATCGTTAATTTTACTATTTAATTTTTTCTCACTGCATATTTACTTTTTTCCACGACTTATTTTCTGTTTTCTTTTTGATTTCACGATAACAAGATTGATCAGGAAGGAGACACAATGTATAGCGGGGGTTGCCAGCGGCTCGTTAAATTTTGATTTTTTTTTTTTCATATCAAAGCGATTCCCTCGACGAGGCGGTGCGGTGACGAGCCGCAAATTTCCCCGAACCCTAACGCGCCCGCGGAGCCGCGCGCATTGCTCTCCGGTGTGCTCTCGTGGTAATCCGATCGCGCGAGATCGCACGAGCTCGCTCGTGTCTCCCGGTGCGAGAACGTAGGCGCGCGCGCGCGCGTTCTCCAGAGCCGCTCGGGGGGGCCCCCCGGACCCAAAGAATTGCATGTCCGTGCTCTCCTCCGGTGCTCTCTCCTTTCTTCTCTTGTTCGCCGGAGTGACCGAGCGAGAGAGCGTGTGTTCGAGGGGGCTCCGAGCCTGGTTTTCTCGGTAGGTAGATTACCTACGCGAGCTTCACATAAATATACCACTCCTAAGATAAGGATCTTGTACTGGCAAGACCATTTGTTGGCCGTGTCCGTCCGTCCGTCTCGCGAGCGACTCCGCCGTTGCTGCTGAGCCCGACTCGTCGCGTACGTTCGTGCCCGCAGCCCCATCAGAGTCTCTTCTAGAAAAAAAAAAAAAAAAAAAAAAATTAACTTAATTTTCTTTCTCTCCCGTACACGTGTGTGTGTGTGTGTGGGAGCCGGCACGTCCAGTGGGCCCGCCGATCGGGCCCGAGGATCGAGCGAGAGACACGGAGTAACCTGCGCCTAACGGCAATCAATTAACCCACATCGGAGATATATGTATATATAGATATATAGATATATGTGTGTATCCGACGACCATCATCCTCCTCGTACGTCCCCGTCGACGTCGTTCAGTCACGAGATATTCAATAACTCACCGAACGGCTGAATTCATTAAGGAAATCTTGATCTTTTTTGTCTCCGCTCGCGTCCCCCCGCCGCGCATGCGCGGCTCGTATACCCGCGTCAATTTTTGCTCATTCATTAATCAGAGAGTCGTAATTTTTTTAACACACAACCGAATCGTCGAGTAGGATAATAATAAACGTCGAGTGTGAAATGTATGATTGTCCAAAACCACCTCCTAAAACTGGTACATTTGGACTCTCTCGTTATTTTCACCAGTGATAAAAAAAAATCGATGTCTTTAGGAAACTAGAAATCATCTTGACATTGCTTTCACAATGTAAAAAAAAAAAAAAAAATGTTTGCAAATTAATGAACGGTATTGGAAGCTTTTTTCACATAAACTGTTTCCAAAATTTCAAACACATCTGCGTTGCAACGTCACAGTGAAATTTGGATATTTAATTGAAATTTCTGTAAACTTCAGGCAAAAGGTTTGTAATTGTAATATCTCGTATTTTCATTTTACAATAAAAGTACATCAACGTTCAATGTAGGTAACGTAATCAAATTTCAATTTCCGGTACATTAAATCCCCGATTTATTTACACAGTGCACTCATTGTCCCAATAACTGTGTTCCTCAGCAATTAATAACTGCCGGAATCTGGCGATGCTCTTCGTCCGTGAATCGGTGGCTCATGGGCCGAAGTGGAAAGAAACGTGCCCGAAGAGAGCGGCGGAGGGTCAACGATGCGGAGAGATATGATCCCCGGTCCTCGTTGTTGGGAAAGGCTGGACAGCCACGAGCAGCCCGGGACACACGTACACGGACGGACCGACGGACACACTCGCCTCCCTAACCGTCCCGTTCCCGTCGCAGCATCCACAGATGTCTCCGAGGAGATACGTTTCTAGGAATCCGTTGGCACGTCGGAGGCACCGGAGGGGAGGGGAGAGCATCTCTCCTCTTCACCTGGACGCGAAGGGAAGTCGCCCGATCTCTTCTACGCGTCTTCTACGCCGATGCGAGAGAGAGCTTTCTCGTGGAGAAAACGAGCGATGAGCGCGTTCGTGGACCGTTCCGTATCCCGGGTGGGATCTCGCGATGTTGGTCCATCGCGGGGATGCTGCGAGCCGTCTTCCTCCCCGTCGGTCCCTCATGCATCGCCTCTTCCCGTATCGCGACGGTGCGGATACGTGTTCGGCGAACAAATTACCTTTTGTTTTCGGAACTTAACGGTTTACGGAGTCGGGGACGTCCGTGGGGATGATTTAGAGGCCTGGTTCCTCATCCGTTCTGGGCCCGCGGATGGATCGACGATAGAGGGTCGTGTTTTTCCTCGCTTTTCGGACCGCTCGTCGCTGGCCGGTGCGACGGAGAGATTTCCGATCTGGCGTTGCGTCCGGTGGAATGTTGATGAAGAGAGTCAGACCTTCCTCGGAAAGCTGGGAGGGGAGATGAGAAAAATGAAAGGGGCGCTTCCACCGGGCTTGAAATGTAGGAGGGAGATAATTAAGCCGAGGGTCTGCATTTTTTGTTGGTAAACGTGTTACGAGTCTATCGCCACCTGTGATCCGACGGGGGAAGTATGGACGTCGGATCGCTGCAGGGGGTTGAAGGAAAGTCGCCTGGGGTTGAGGGAGTTTTCGGGAAGATAGTTTTCGCTCGACGAGGGAGGGACTGTGGTGGTTTTTGGGTTTAGCGTTGCATGAGGCTACGATAAGGGACTGGCAGAGCCTGGTCAGAGTTTCGTCGGGCTTCGATATGATGCTCGACAATTTTGCTCGGGCTTATGCTCGTGGAATCTGTTTTTAGCGGTACATCAGGCACTAACAAGGCCTCGTCAGGCGCCGATGCAACGCTTTAAAATTTCACCCTATTTATCACGATATAAATTTTTAGCGTAAGGTCGGGTCCTGAAGAGGCCCGTCAGACGCCGACGTAATGCTCCAAAATTTCACTCTATTTACCCTGATAGCATAGTTTCAGCATAACATCAGGCCCGGTAACGCTTTCTTAGGCCCTCATGCAACGCTCTAAAATTCCACCCTATTTACCCGATAGAATTTTTTTTTAGCTTACGGTCAGGCTCTGTCGAAGTCTTGTCAGGCGAAAATCGGACGCCCTAAAATTTGGCCCTTTTAGCCAAATAGCATTTTTTGGTGTAACATCTCAAGCCTTGACAAGGCCTCATCAGCCGCCGCAGCAACGCTCTCAAATTTCTCCCCATTTAGAACACAACATTTCAGCCTAACATCGACCAAAGCCTGACAAGGCCTCGTCAGGCGATGCGCGGCTCGAGAAAAAAGGTCTCTCAGTCCACCGTCGCGTTATCCGGTACGTTGCAAATCGAATGATAATTCGAGTCAGAAAACGTCGGAGTATCTCCCGAAGCCTCTCGAAGCGGGGTGCGAGACGGTCGGCAGATGAAGATAAGAACGAGACTCCGAGAGCGAGAGGGCCTCGGAGAGACGCATGTGCGCGCCCGGGAGACGAGGTGTGGAGCTGCGAGGGCCGCGATGCACCGCGCGAGAGAAGTTGTTCGTAAGCGGAGGGGCGAGCGGGGGGGGGGGGGGGGGCGAGGAGGCGCTCGAGTCATTATTTTTAATAAACACAGTGTCAGAGAGCCAAGATAAATGCGTTTCTGGTCGAAGCTTCGCGGGTTTCTTCGGCGCGGCGAGAGAGGATCAGCCTCGCTATCGCTGCGAGAGGAAGGACTCCGCGAGTCCGCGCATCAGAGCCTCGGCACAATGAATCTGATTATTTATTTATCCCGTGGTGTGCTTATGGTGGCCCATTAAGTCCCGTCCACACGTGCTGGGATACGACGTCGGGCATTAGGTCGCAATTATAGGGCGTATACGAGGTATTATGTTAATATTACGGATCTTAAAATACGAGCCGTTTTATTAAGGGGGATCCGCGAATGGGTGGATGCGCGTCGTCTCGTAGCCGTTCCCGGAGGACCTCTCCGTCGTTCTCGCCCCGGTCTCACGCGCGGCTCTTCAGCTTTTCGCCTCCGGTCGCGCCCCGCGCGTCCCGCGTCCGGGCCGGGTCCGGTTCGGCATCGGCCCGGCGAGACCGCCGGATAAACGAGAGAGCTCGCGGATTATCCGAGAGCTTCGGCGAGCGGGTGAACGGGGGGACGGTCGGGGGATCGCCGGAGCTTCGGCTTCTCGACCGGCCGATTCTTATTGGCTTGACGTTTACTGCGGGGAAATTGGAGAAGCGCCGCTCGTTCGCCGTCCGATTTCATCCGCCGTCCTCCCTCACGCGGCCACGGCCCCGGTGGAATTTATGCGGAACGTTAAAGCGACGCCTCGTACGACGCCCACGCACGGCAGCATCGTCGAGAGAGCGCGCGCGCGCGGTCGCGTAGAGATAGAGTGTAACGGTGCGAGAGCGCTATTATCGGGACGTTGGTACGGCGCACGGCGAGAGTGTGTGACGTAGGGTAAGTACCGCGGTACATCTGCGACTGAGATCCGGCGGGGATCGAGCGAGATTTTTTTTTTTTTTTGTGCGAGGAACGACATCGAGGAGAGACCGGGGCGATATCGATTATGGGGTATAATGTTCCGAGTAACTATCGCGGAGAGACGGGAGAATTGACGACTTTGTGCGGAGGAAGAACCTCCGGGCAGGGAACTTTGTTTGGTACAAGAGTCGGCGCAGCGTCGAGAGTCTTCCGGGTACCGAATGCGAGAGGTGGAATGCATGGAGCTACGCGGAGGTGAGGTGATCGTGTCATTGTTGTGGCGCGGTAGAGACTGTGGAGCGTTGCGTCACTGGTAAGGGCCCGACCAGAGCCCGATGTAACGCTGGAAACACGAGAGCTGGAACGCACGAAACTCTGAAATCGACTCTTGTTTCGATCCTGTGAGTCACGTATCGATATGTGTCTCATACTTTGGTAGGGATGTTGGAGCGTTACGTGGCTGGTGAGGTCCCGACCAGACCCCGCTGTAACGCTCCAAATACGGGAGTCTTGACGCCCGAATCTCTGAAATAATTTTCCACTTCATACCTGCGAGTCGCCCATCAACGCGGAAACTTTGGAGCGACGCATCCCCGCTAAGGTCCCTACCAGGCCCCGATGTAACGCTCCGACGACTCTAAGAGGAATCGAGCAACATTGTCCTTCGTCAAGCAAGACGTCGCACTCCCGGTGATTCCTTAATGAATTCGATCTCGTAGACTCGAGGACACCGGCTCTGTCTCGCACTTGCCCGCTTCACTCATACTTAAACCCTTTTGTGTGAAATTTTAAAAATATATTTTATTTTATTTCCCCAGTATAGAGAATCCTATCTGTATCTTTCTCGCGAGGAACGTTTGATCCTCGATCACCGGCTGCCGTTGCCGGAGTCGCTGCCGGCGCTGCTGCCGCTGGGATCGCGACTCCTTTCTCGTTAATAAAAGCCAAGATGGCGAACAGCGGGGAGTCCGCGCGAGGAGCCCGGTGCCCTCCCGGGGCTCTGACGGCTCTATCCCGGCTCTTGTTAGGACGGGACGGAGCGGGACGAAGAGCCAGTCCGAGGAAGAAACCCTGCGGATGTGTGCGACCCACCCGTACACAAACGCGCGTCTCGCCTCCTCCGTTTCGTCCTCCTTTACAGCGACAAAGCGAGACGGAGGGCGCGATAATAAGAAAGATGAAGAAACGAGTCCGAGGGCTCCCGTCCGATCGAAACGCGCGGCTCCCGTCGCGACCGACCCGCCGTTCAGCGCGTCACCATCGCGCGCCCTAAACACACCTCGTGCATCATCCGCTCGCCGATTCTCGGCTCTTTCGGTCTTTTCGTACATCCTGGAAGGTCCCGCCGGGGAATCCGTCGGGAACGGTCGCGAGACGGATCGGAGGAGCGCGCAGCAGCCGCGACACCTTCGCCGGACCGCATGAGAGGCGCGGGAGCTGGCGTTGTAATTATAATGGAACGTAATTTTTTTTATAACAAATAACATTTATTTCGGACAGGTAAATGCTTTTTTTTATATATCTGCCTACTAGAATTTTAGCAATGTCAAGTATAATTTTTTGTCTAACTACATATTTATTATGTACTCAGTGTACTTGTTTGTATCTAATGCGTATATAGCTGTAGGTGAATAAAATTATTTAATTGAATGAAGTAACTCCCACAGGTGCATAAAAATAAAAATCTCTTTCGCACAAATAGAAAAACATTCCATTTGAATAAAAATAATTCGAATGCATTGATTTATTGAAATGTAATAAACCATTTCTCCGGGTGTAGCTTCGATGGCTTCATCCTGATAAATGTCATCGACGTGCTGACTCTCGGGTCGGGGGGGGTTGTTCGAGGAAAGGAGGTACTCGACATCTTTTTCCGCTGTGACGGTCCGGAGGATAGCGCGGAGGCCTAAAACTTGTTTGCGACACCAGTGCATTTTTTCTAATTTTTTTTTTTCACATATATTTTCATGTCCCTTCATCGGTAGAAATATTATGTCCGACTTTCCCGGCGCATCGGAGAGCGGAGGGTGAAAATTTATCGGTTAATTAATTGCGCGTAAGGCGACTCACTCGCATTAATACCTTGTTACTCCGGGTTTCCCGGCCCGTTACAAGCGCCTCGTAAAGTAGCTTACCGAGTCTGCCCGCGGATTTTTTGCCCGTACGGCGGTTCAGCCGCGGTTTCAGGACTTGTAGCGACGTAGTCGCACGAGGTTTATCCGGATTCGCAAAGAGATACTCGACTTTGTAAATCAACATGATGCTTTCATTAGCCGATATCAGAACCAGTCATGCACATTGCCTGGGAGCATCTTTTTCGGCGTCAAACCGGGCCCTGTCAAGGCCTGGTCGGATCCCAATATGTGACCCACTACGATTTCTACCACAGTCTTGTGGGCCTCCACATGGGTGGACATCACGACTGTGTTGCGTCTACTTGGGTCCTTTCCGTGGTAGGATTGTTAGTGCGTTACATCAGATCCTGCCAAGGCCCACTCAAGGCCCCGATGTAACGCTCGAAAATGTCTACCGTAGTTCTGTGGTCCCCGCTTGGGCAAACCGGGATGCTTCCAGCAGGAACTTAACAGCGTTACATAAAACCCTGACAGAGGCTAGTCGGGTCCTGGCCAGGGCCCCGTCAGGCCCCGATGTAACGCTCGAAAATTTCTACCGGGAAACTTCACAAGTGTCCCCGTCACCAGGAAGCTCGGAACCAACCGTCGGTCTTGCGAGTCTGCGAGTTTCAAGTGCGTTCTCGAAGGCATCTCCTCGTGGTCGCGACGCACGGTCTGTTACGCGCTGTACTCACGTACTCATCAGTGTAAGTACCCGGTACGTGGATCTCCCTAGCCGCGGCCGAGAGGAGAAGAACCGTCCGAGTAGGAGGTTGTAAAGTGGCGAGGAAGAAGCGAGGAGCTAAGAGAAGGGTACGAGAGGGCACGAAGCCCCCTCCTCCCCCCCCCCCCCCCCCCCCCCGCCCCCCTATCGCGAATGAGATCTCCACTCGGGTCATCTCGCTCCCTCCCTCGCGAGCGTTAAACGCGAACGGCAAAAGGAGCGAGGAGCTCGCTCGATGTTGGTATAGCAAAACACTGTCGGGTGATGAGCGTCATTACCCCCACCGCGATGATGCCTCGGGGGGCCGCGCTGTCGGCCATCTTGGTTCCACCTGAGCGCGTCAAAACCGCTGACCACTGGTGCTCCCTGCTGCAGCTCCTGCGCTGCTGCCGTCTCCGCCGGTGTACGCGACCACCGAGCAGCCCCTCTACCGATTTCACCGTGCAGAATGGTCCCCCGTTGCACGCATCGCGTGCCGATCAGCCTCTAACGGTTAATTAATTAACGGATTACCGGGGACCATCTTGCCCCCCCCTCCCCCTCGATTTTCCCTGGAGGAGCGGAAGAGCGAGGTTGCAGCGAAAGGTCCATCTCGGCTGTCCCGAAGTTCTTTTGCATTCGGGGGCTTGTCGTTGGGATTCGATAAGCCGAAGACTGATAACGTGATTCATGGCCTTATCAGTCGAGACGTTTAAATACCCTTGTCGTACTTGCTGTTAGTGTTGTGAGTTTGCAGGTTAATAACGTTCGTTATCATTTTTACCGGTTAATTTAACCAGTAAAAGAACCGGTTATTTAATGACAAGCGCACTCCAGCTTTTCATTTAAATTTGATGGAATGTCTACGTTATTGCGAATGATTTAATAAGCGCTTTATTTCTTCAATAAAATATTCCTGATGACTATAGAACAATTCTTATTTCTTAGAAGGTATTAGGGGGATTAGGTAATTTGTTATGTACCGAAAATAATGTAATGTGATCGAACTTTAAACATAGCGCTTGCACTGTTTGCAATGAGGACCTCATGGGGGACGAACGGGTTAAAAAATGAAGATGCATTTGTGGGGTGTAGAGTAAGGATGCGTGATTGAAGCGGGGACGGCGTAAGACAGCAATTTTCGCCGGGTTCGATCGTGCCAAAAGTACGTTAGTAGCCGCGGTTATTTAACCGGTTATTTACCGACCCACATCACTACTTCTTGATCGTCTAGTCCAGTTGAAGAAACTGCTGCGCTGAGAAATCTTGACCCCTCGAGGGGGTTCCCGACGCGGGGGGCGACGGCGCGGTTAAACCGGCAACGGCGTAAGTAAAGTCGTAACCCCCTTTCGACACGTGGTACCGGCCACCTTAAGTTTGTTTTACCCCGGTTCGTTGCTTCGGCCATTATCGTTCTCTCCTCTCGCCGATTCTTTCTCTTCTTCATCCTCTTCATCTTCTTCTCCTTTTTCTTCTTCTTCTGCCTTCGCTTCCTTCGGGCAAGTAAACGTAGCGAAGCCGATGCCGTTTACTCCTAGCGCCTCCCCCCCCCCCCCCCCCCTCCCGCCCTGAACGGGGGCCCGCTCTCGCGCGCTCCTTCATTTGTTTATCGGCCTACTTTATTACCTGCAATTTGGCGCTTGCTGGCGCGAGGGTAATTTCATATTGGTTTTCTGCTTGCCAAGGCTCTCCTCTTCTTTTCTCTCGCCACGGCTAGCATCATCGCCAACGACGTTCGAGGAAGCCCGTTCTCCTCCGGGTGCACCGTCATCAACTCTCTCACGTGGATAACTCCCCGATGTGCTTGTAGAGGCGCGACCGGTGAAGCCGCGATTGCGCCGGGATGCGTGAGTAGCGGAGATGAAGAGCGCACCTACTGCCCATGAAGTGCTCTTCCCGGAAGGGCTCTAACGTCATCGACTTTATTGACAGCCTCCTGACCTGAATCCATCAACGGGAACGAGTGCGTTCGCCATTGTTTGGTCGACCCTAAATGTCGGAAGGCTGATTGGGCAGACTTGTTTGGCTTGCACTTCCGGTTTCTTGCGATAGTTTCCGGTTCTTGCGGGAAGTTTTATTGAGGTGCTCAGAGGCGGAGTTCCGAGGAAAACGGAATTGAAGTGTCGTGACTCCTGACCTGAATCCATCGATGCCAAAAACGCATCCAGAGAACTGCCTGGATGCGTTTTTTGACCCTGAATCTTCAAAGGCTCATTGGCCAGATTCAATTAGTTTGCACTTCCGGTACCGTTCAATGACTAGTTAATATTTTTTTAATCCATTGCAATTCATGTTTTTCTAGGTCAAGGACATCTGCTGAAATACAGATAACCGTCCACTATAATCAATGGATACGTAAAAGTCTGTATAAAGAAATTTAAAAATGTAGCAATCTTACAGTGAGAAAAAGAAATGCCTGAAAGGTGTAATTTGGTTGTTCCTACAAAAATTGTTCGCTCGTAGAATTAAATTCCACGAGTGAACTTCCCCGAGCGAAGTTTGCGCGATGCAAATCGCATCCGTTGTAACTCGACGAAGTTTAGTCTCGTGCAGGTATCTTCAGGGTCACGATCCATCGATCCCAGAGACGCATCCAGAGACGCATCCGGAGAACCACCAGGCTTCGACCCTAAATCCTCAAAGGCTCATTGGCCATGTTTATTTAGTTCGCACTTCCGGTACCGATGGTACCAGCGGGCCGGGCGCATTTCTCGCGATTCGTTTCGCTTCCTTTTGCTCCGCCACAGGTAGTTCTGCGTCGGCGTGGGTGCGATGGGAGCCCGAGAGGCAGAGGGCGGGGGGGGGGGGGGGGGGGGGGGGGGGTGGAAGAAGCGAACGAGGCATCCGAGTCGGAAGGAATCGGTAGGTGTATGGTTGCAGATACGAGAAAGGTGGCTCGCTGAGCACATACGCTCGGGGTGAAGGTGATTTAAAACACTGACCGGTACCACGCCCCCCCGACCAACGTTGTTCCTCTTCGGGTTATGGCAATGTGTGCGCCCGGTTTGCACTCCTCGACCGTACCGAGACCCCGAGGCGCCCGAAAAGGCGGACGCGCCGGTCGAGCGAAAAATCGCCCGGACGCCGAACAACAAGCGGGATCGGAGCTCCGCAGCGTGCACACTCCGGAGGAGTAAATGAAGACGCGAGTAATCGGGGCCCCGTCCGCGAAAATAATTATCCGCTCTGGGGCCCCATCGGAATCGCTCGCGCGCGGGAGAGGCTACCCGACTCTCGGCCCCCGTGTGTTTGTTAAAACGTCGAGGAGGCTCAAACCTTTCAGTATCCACCCCCGCCTTCTTCATCTTTCTCTTCTTCGACGAATGATTATTATTCCTTTTTTTTTTTTTTTTTTCGTCCGTCGCGTTCGTTTCTGGTTCGCGGATGTGCTTTGGTCCGGATCCGGATGGAATTCTTTCCCAGAGCTTTTCTGTGGTTCTCTTCTTCCTCTTCTTCGGCGAATTATTATTGTTATTATTACTACACAGTAAAAAATAATTTCGTAAAATCGGAATATTTTTTGTTAAAATGTTAAGGAGGTTCAAACTTTTCGGCATCCACCCTGGATTCTTCATCTTTCTCTCTTTCGGCGAATGATTATTATTGTTATTTTTTCATCTGTCGCGTTCGTTTCTGGTTCGAGGATGCTTTGGTCCGGATTCCGATGCAATTCTTCCCCATGTTTTTTATTTTATCATTCTTATAATTGTTATTTTTTTCTTATTATTGTTCTCACTATTATTATTTTTTCTCATCCGGCGCGTTAGTTTCCGGTTCGCGGATGCATTGGTCCGGATCCCGATGGAATGTTTTCCCAGAGCGTTCGCGTGGTTTTCCCCGTTTCTCGACTCCCCGCTTCCAGTAACATCGGGGATGAGCCGGGGACGACGATCGGTGGGTTTAACGAACGGCGGAAGGTCAGTTGGGCGGGCAAGTGATAATCTGCAGGTGACTCTGACAATCGGTCCTGGCAGAAACGAGCCGGAACGGTCCCGCGAGCAAACAGCTTAACGTCCAAAGCCCCAAGTTTGTAAACGTGTATCGGTCGAACCGGTACCGCAGTGACAACTCCGGCAAAATTATCCGGTTAACGTTGCCTCGAGAATTTGCGCGTACATTCACTGGCTCGTTCTTCATCGCGCGCCGGAGGCCGCTCGGATGGGCGTCGACGGCTTTAACGAGGGTGCAGGGCCGGCTTGACCGTCCGCGGAGGGCCGGTCAGGCGAACTGGCGGAGGAGACTGAAGTCAGTTAGGCACCGGTTAATTTTAATGCCGTCTTAATACCCCGACCAAGAAAGAACCAAAAGTTACTTTACAGTTAAATCTCTCCGTCGCCGTAATCCGGCACGGCGAGAAGAGCGAAGCGCGCGCCGGTGAACGACTACCGTTGGGACCGAAAAAGTAGGGACATTAGCGGGCCAAAATTGACGGACAATCGTCGGCGCGGAAGTGGGACGAGCGAACGATCCGGGCACGAAGCCCTCGTTGGTTTGCCTCCGCAAAATCCGTCATCCGAACTTCGGTACTCCGTAGATCTTCGCTCGATCCTCGCGCGATCACCGCCCCATCTTCGCTCGATCTTCGCCGGACCACCGTTCGATCTTCGCTCGATCTTCGATCCTCGCTTCGTTATTTTTAAATATTACCATACCGACCTTATCGCTCACGCATAATTGTCACATACCACTCCGGCAGAGTATACGATATCGACATGCAGAGCGTGGCTCTTCCTCCGCCGGATCGCGCCGCTCAGTGCGCATGCGCGTAAGATCCTCGCGCAGGCACGATCTCCCTGCGCCGACCGCGGAGTAGAAGGTGGAGAGCCCTTACAATTTTACGACAAAAAGGTATTTTTTCAAAAAATTTTTTTAGAATTTTTTCTTTACTGAAATCGGTTGGTAAATATGCCACTTGAAAAGAATGGCGAAGGTTTTAATTCGATATCTCGAAATTTTTTGAAAAAAAGTGCCGTTTCGCAAAATTTAACATAGGATTCCCTATGCTGGAAATGGCGAATTTTTAAAATTCCGAAAAAAATACAAGTCGCCAGTGTTTTGAGTCGGAAATGGGTCACTTGAAGCCAATGGAGGTGATAAAAAAACGATATCTCGAAAAAAAAAATTTGGTCATTTTGAAAGTGGAAAAATGAGAAAGGGTTACCCTTACAATTTTTCGACAAAAATGGTATTTTTTCAAAAAAATTTTTTAGAATTCTTTCTTTACTGAAATCGGTTGGTAAATATGCCACTTGAAAAGAATGGCGAAGGTTTTAATTCGATATCTCGAAATTTTTTGAAAAAAAGTGCCGTTTCGCAAAATTTAACATAGGATTCCTTATGCGGGAATGGTATTTTTTCAAAAAATTTTTTTAGAATTTTTTCTGTACTGAAATCGGTTGGTAAATATGCCACTTGAAAAGAATGGCGAAGGTTTTAATTCGATATCTCGAAATTTTTTGAAAAAAAGTGCCGTTTTGCACAATTTAACATGGGATTCTTACGTAGGTAATATTAATGTCTCGCGGGGATCCTTTACAACCTCATACCCATCAGTCGCACGCACCATCGCTCCCTTACCAAGTTAAATGATACCCCTTCGCGCACGCCAGTGGTTCTCATCCGGTGGTCGAATCGCGGATCCATCGGGGAGCGGATTCGACGATGGATCCGGCGTCCGGCGCCAGTTGGGAGAAGCAATATGTTCCGAGGGCTGAGATAAGAGGGCAAAGAACAGAAAACAATGTTCGGTCGGGGCTTAACGGACGACAGGTGAAACCCGATAGCGGAATAGTCGAACCAAAGGCGGAGCTAAGGAGCTTCTCATGTTCGGCCGGCTGTAATATGCTCGGGCGTTATAATTTTTTGGACATGAGCACCGTTGAACCCGGGAGGGAACCTCGCCGCCAGGGCTCCATGAATCACACCCTCGTTAACCCACACACACTCTCAGCAGTTCGGACTGCACCTTCCACCTTGGACCGAGCCGATTTCCAATCGGTCTTCCCCTCTTCCCCCATCTTTCTCGACCGGTACTCTCGCTTCTTCCCTTCGGAAACTTTAGCATCGAGTCGCGATCGCCTCACACCTCCTCGCGACCCCGGGTAGGGCTTGGAACGGCTGGCTGTTACGTCCCAGCACTGGCGAGACTGGCCAGGCTCCCGGGCTTGGCGCGGTCCCGCGCCGGTGCTGGGACGTAACGGACTGCCTACACTGCCTGAGACTTCTCATGATTTCTCGGATTTTTTTTTTTTTTTTTTTACATTTCTTGACAAACTGCAATCTTGCGAATGGAAGTAGAACCGTCGCTAGTCCCAGCACTGGCACTGGACTGGCCAGGCTCCCGGGCTTGGCGCGGTTCCACGCCAGTGCTGGAACGTAACGGCCTGCATACACTTCCTCAGGCTTCTCATGATTTTTTCTTTAACATTTTTTGACATCCGCGAGATGAAACTCATCGGAATTTTGCAAACTGGACATAGATTCGTTCCTCATCTTCGACAATGCTCTGGCTGAGTTTACGGAAGGGGAAATCTCTTTCGCTACGGACGGAGAACAGTTCACCACTGTACGCTGAGTCGACGCCTTCACACCGCTACGGGGTGAATCGGCGTGCCGCAGCGCCAGGGACGAATTAGTTTTGGTAGTCGATTGAAAAGCGTCGGGGGGGCTTCAAGGGGTCTTGACTAATGGAGCCGAGCTAATTGCCAACGAAGCCAAATCAATCTCAACGGATAGTAGAGTTGTTAATACGAGGATTCCGGGGCGCGCTCCGGACACCCGACTCGGTGCCGACAGGTACGGGAGAGCCGGGAGGGACCGCGATGAGGTGGAAGGTCGCGAGCTCTCATGAGTTGGGTGTGGACCAGAAGAGCAAACTCTTCGGACACCGAAAATTAGAGTCGAGGAAAAAAAGGTGAGACGCATCGCGGCAATAATGGGAAACTTACGAGCCAAAGGCGTGTCGGAGAAACTGCGAGGAGTGCGCATGCGCATGCGCCATGACAGGATCCACTCGTGCAGGTATAGGGGGGGATGAAATGGACCGCCGGTGCGCGGACCGGCCGAGGTGGAGAGAAGATGCCTCGTCGACGATGAGAGTTTACCTTTTGCCGGGCTCTAATTAGAGACCAATTATATCGAGCAGGCGTTCGGCCCCCGCCACACAATGAAACGGGCCGCGCGCGTTTAGTATCGATGCGGAGAGTCGATTAACTCCTTGTTTGTTGCACGTTTTGTGCCGGGCTCTTCCAGCCTGGAAGACTGCGAGCTGCGCGTTGAATAAATATCGATCAGGGTGATTTCACAACGGGACGGAGCATTGTCGTCAGCTGTCTCTGAATTGTTTCGCTTCGAGCCGATAAATTCAGGGCAAAGGCTGTGAATATCGGCCGGTGGGGTAAAATGAACCGGTGCGTGTTTCTTCGTGGAAAAAAAGTATGTGCAAAAAAAATACATATATTTATATAAATGTATTGAAGGGTGTGTCCGAGCGAACATTTTTCGTAAGTATATTTTCAAGGAAATGAAAATAATATACATGGTATACATTATATATTTTTCAAATTTAATTTCTTTTGACGGATTTCTTCTTTCATAACCGGTATTCAGTAAATCCTGATTAAGAGCTCCGAATAGTAAATTAGGAATAATAAATTACGATTTGGCTATAAAATCCTCATTTATAAAAAATGCAAATACATTAAATTAAATTAACTTATATTAACTCGGTTAAATTGATTATTTATATCTATAATATAGCTTAAAAATATATTTTTACTATATTTTAAATATATTGTTACGTAACATTAGTTACGTAACATTTCGCAATTCGCGAATGCCCCGGAGACCTAACGCCTACCTGCGGGATCGTCACAATACAATCGAGCAGCCGCTGTCCCTACCGAGTCAATTATACCGAGTCAGACAAATTCGAGCAACTAATCAGCTTACGCCCGCTATAATGACGAAGCTCGGTAGCTCCGGGGGTCCGCGCTGGATCCGATAAAGCAGCCTCTCATATTTATCGTTTACAACTTCTGTGTATCGCAGCCGCGTATCAAACGCTTTCGCATCCACACGCACCGGCCGAGTGGAAACACACGCGTACATCTCCGCGCGTATATTCACGAGGAGCGGACGCAGGTATGCAAGTGCGCATATAATGCATGCGACTCCGCGTCGGGGACTCCTCGTCGTCCATATTGCGACGTGGGCATGGGTCGATGCGCATTCGTATAATACAGATTTCATATGCTAATTCCTTGATTAACAATGCCGGAGATAGATGCGGCGTTTCGGAGTGCGTACACCGGACGGAGATGGACGAGAGAAAAGAGGAGAAAGAGGTGACTCGACGTCAGCAACCCTGCAGCAGTCGCGGGGATACCGGACGTCTTCGGGACGGAGACGTCTCAATGATACGCCTCCTCACCGCCGCATCCAGTCTCACAAGATTTCACCCAAGATACAACGACGCTCGTACCATGGTGGACGTTTTTTATATTTATATTTATATTTATATTTATATTTATATTTATATTTATATTTATATTTATATTTATATTTATATTTATATTTATATTTATATTTATATTTATATTTATATTTATATTTATATTTATATTTATATTTATGTGCGAATGAAAATATACATATATTAATATTAGGGTTAATTAGGGTTAATCTGCTCCACTGTATTGGCGAAGCAATTTCGGCTTATACAGATGCACTTTCTACCCCGGTCCCACTTTACGAATAATTTGTTGTTGTGATTTTCGATTTTTTAGATCTGGCATACACTGCACTAAATGCAACCATGCTTTCTTCTTTACATGTGTATTTTCTTTACAAAAGGGTTCTTACCCTGCAAATAAATAAATAAATAAATGAATAATTAAATATATAATATACGATAAAGTGTTAATTAATTGCTTGTTATCAAGCCCCGATTCACCGCTCAAAGTTTTCAGTAAATTATCGTTACCGTATTTACCCCATTTGAGAAAAATCTCGAGGCAGTCGTTGTAACTCCATGGTAATCATTGACAATTATCCGGCAGTGGGAAACGCTCGAGAGAAAAAAATTCATTAGCGACGTTATCTTCCGAGGGACAATGCACCAGCGACCGGTGAATGACGAGAGTTCCATTCGAGACGGGAAGCCGAGAGACAAGTGCAACTCTGGTCAGACTCTATTCTCCGGTCGTAACGCGGATACAACCGCGATAGATAAGTATCTCGCGTACAAACAGTCGATGGAGGAATAAGGCGAGGTTCACGCTGAGCTGGCTCGATCACACCTCTCCGCACGACGGGGCATCGGAGCCTTGATTCAATTATACTGCGTCGCGTACCACGAACCAGTCCGGGATCTGCGCGGCTCGATCTATAACTCCGTCCGATGACTGCGTCTTTCTTCCTGCGCCCTCCAATTTCTCTTTCTTTTATCTATTAGAACCTCTTGTTTACGTATCTCTAATTCCGAATTTTTATCTATCTTTCATTTTTATCGGAACTTATTATTTCTGTATCTCCAATCCTGAATTTTTGTCGAGTTTTAATTTCAAACTATTATTTCTGTATCCGTAATTCTACATTTAATTTTGATTTTTAATTTTTTTCAATCAGAAAACATTATTTATGTATCCGTAATTCTGAATTCTGATTTTTAAATTTTTAAATTATTTTATTAGAGCCTGTTATTTCCGTGTTCGTAAATTCTGAATCTGCATTGTGGATAGCTTGAGGAAGTGTGATCGTTTTTTTTTTCGTGACGCTAAGTTTATTTGTTTCCGCCGGTATCCACGGGTGTTGCAAGACGGAGCGGAGGATCCGCGGGAGTCCGAGGGAGTTTCGATTCGTAGGTCGAGTCGGACTAAAGAGGAAGGAAGGTGTGCGTGCAGCACAAGTGACACACGGCGGAGGGGGAGAGGGACCGGGCGAGGGCCTAGTCGTGTCGCTGGCACAGTATGATGCCGATCCTATCTGAAGCGGCTAATATAGTTGTCGTGAATATCTTAAGGCCCCGGAGGCGTGCATTCCGCCAGCGGTCTCGCGGGTGCCGTGGGCCCGCGAGGTGCTCCTCGGGGCCCTCCGCGGGGCGTCCATTCGATCTGGCGAAAGCATCTGCTAATTCGGAATCATGGGAATTTGATTGGGCCTCGCCTGCCGAGCAGGCCTGTCCTGCTAGCGCGGAAACTTACCGCGACTAGCACCAAATTTCTCGTCTCATTTCGCGCCCTCGTCCCGACGACCGGGCTCATCTTCGCGCGTTTCTTAACGTATGGCTGTGTAAATACAACTTTTTAATATTTTTTTTTGTCCGAATGAATTTTGTTGATCATTTCACGTTTTGAAATCCAACAAATTGGAGGGTAGTGATTCGACGATCACTACAGTTAATCCGCGTTACGGTTATTCGACAAATACATTAATGACATTATATAATAATAATAATATATTGTTATTCATATTTTGATGTATTTTCAAAAATATTTTTCTCTAAAAAATCTACATAAAAAAAAATGTCTTCTCTCATTTTGTGGCCTCGTCCCGACGACCGGGCTGCTCTTCGAGCGTTTCTTATCGTTTTGCTGTGTAATGTTTTGAAATCCGACAAATTGGACGGAGCGATTCGACGATGGAAAGCACGTTACAGTGATGCTCGAAAAACATGTTAACGACATTATACCATTGAAAATATATTATTGTAATAATTTTTATGTATTATGAAAAATATGTTTTCGCAGATACTTTTTGTTTCCACGGGGGCGAGAAAGGACGGGCGATTGGCGATTGCGGATCGGCTCGAATGACCGTCTCAATTAATTATCGCGACTCATTAGGAGCCAAAATCCCGAGGCAATTAAGAGTCCGGGGCTGCATCGGCCCCGCTCAGATCGGAGTTATCAAGGTGCTTCTGTTAATAGGGTCGTCCGACACCGCGGCGAGGATGTAGCGGTGTCACACTCGTCTCTCGATGCTCCGCGGCTGTTACCGGCGCTGTAGCGAAAGATAAGAACTGGACAACGACACGAACCAATTAGTCCGGCTAAGAGATGTCTTGAATAATTCAATGAATTTTATACATATAATATGTACATATATATCCACATATGCCCGAGCGGGTCTCGTTTCGTCGACTGATTGAGAGGCATTTACGAAACAATTTTGTATCTCCTTGTGGTGATGTGTTAAGAAATTTTTTATAAAAAAAAAAAAAAAAGACAAGGATAATCGAACGGGTACGTCCCGTATAATATGAGCGCGGCGATAATTCAGGCGGATTTTTTGCTCGCGGTCCTCGAGCGACCGATGAATCATTCGGAGCGATCGATCATCCTCGTGCGGTGCGCTCGGTCCTGCGCACTTGCGAGCGCGACGGATCTAGCGCGCATGCGCGCACGGCTATCGCGCCGCCGGTCCGCGCGAGGAGACCGAAGATCAGCGGAGACTCGCGACGCGTCCGGCCAGCGTTCGGGAACGAGATCGGGCCCGGAGATATTCTTAGGAACCTCGAGCATTTTTCGAATTTCACAAAAAACCTCGGACACGTGTTGTTGACGCCCCGAGAAGTGGAGAGGAGGGGGGAGGTTTTA
Source organism: Amblyteles armatorius (assembly GCA_933228735.2). Taxonomy (NCBI): domain Eukaryota; kingdom Metazoa; phylum Arthropoda; class Insecta; order Hymenoptera; family Ichneumonidae; genus Amblyteles; species Amblyteles armatorius. The sequence goes on along the minus strand of OW121688.1, from coordinate 14,943,149 downwards.
TTGGGATTCGTAGGATTTCTCCGGTGTGCCGGCGTGCGACCCGCTAAAGTCCCCGAAATATTCGCGTGACCGCGGGAGGATGAGGGACCGTCAGAAGAAACGCGAACAGCACGTACCAGCTAGTCGGGACGAGAAAACGCGCGAGCGGGCCAGGAATCCGTAGATGGACGAGAGGATAGAGAACGGAGCGAGGCGGACGCAGCCTCGAGAGGCGAGAAAGAGGGACCGCGCTCCCGGAGAACAAGACTCAAACCTTCGGACCTATTTATCGCTGGATCGCGATAAATAAAGGAGGCGAAAGAGTGAGAGTGACCCCGGGGAAGTTCCATCGCGGGAAGGAGTCGATGCTGCCGAGGATCTATGAAATAATTTCGATTTAAGAACTTTAGTTACCGCGGTCGGTAACAAAAACTGTAATCTTATTTTTGTCACGATACTGACCATTCACGGTCGAAAGCAAATTCTCACGCGATGCTAGATTGATATCCGGTTCGTGTGAGAATTTGCATTTAACTGGGAGTCGTTAATACACGTGAAAAAAATTTATTACAGTTTTTGTTACCGACCGAGCTTAAGTTGGGCGGGGTGGAAGGGATTTCGCCCTGCGTATTACCTTTCCCTCATACAATTCAACCAGAAACTTCAGAACAGGCCTCGCTACGGGTACCTTCATTGAGCACCACTGGCGCCGCGCAGTACAGAGAGTTGCGAGAGAACGGCGTTAACGACATTCAAATGCCAGCTCGCGTCCCTATAACTGATCCCATTCGTCACCGTAGTTATACGAGAGTAAGACATTCATATCCGATTCATGTGAGAATTTCCTTTCGGCCTGAAGCCATTAGCATCCGTCAAAAAAATAGACAACAGCTTCTGTTACCGACCGAGCCCAAGTTGGGCGGGGTGAAAGGGATTTCACATTTCCTAAAAGAAAAGCGAGACTGGCGATCGCCGTATCACCTTTCCCTCACACAATTTAACCAGAAACTTCAGAACAGGCCTCGCTACGGGTACCTTCGTTGAGCACCACTGGCGCCGCGCAGTACAGAGAGTTCCGAGAGAACGGCGTTAACGAGATTCAAATGCCAGCTCGCGTCCCTATAACTGATCCCATTCGTTACCGTAGTTAGGCGAAAGTAAGACCCCCTGCCAATTACCGGTTCTCAACGCTCCGGCTTGCTGCCGGAGATAATCGCGGCCCGCGAGAGCGTGCTGTACCCTTGCCGCCGCCGCCGGTTCGCGATCGCGCTGGCCCAATTTCGCGGTGTACCTATCCGGCCTCCCTACCTCGACCGCCGCGCGAGAACATCGTCTCTCTATTATCGAGGGATTACATCGGCCTGTACGCGAAACCCCACCCGTACGAGACCGAACGGGAAATAAAGCTCGTGCAGTTAATTTTCCGGACGGCGCTATTTCCCTAATTAATCGGTGCCCACGGCGACGAGGACGAGGCAACGCGCTTCCGCCTTCGGGCCCGTCCGCTGCCTTGTCTTGTCTTCATTTCTCCTTTTTTTTAATTCTTCCTCAGCTTTTACCTCCTGGCTTCCCGCGCGTCCCTTCCATCTTCGCGTTTCTGTATCCCCGTTTATGAACGCTCGTACCTGCGTGTGTGCCCGCGCGCTGATTTCGTATGCAAACCGCGCGGTTTCGAACGATGCAGACGTTGTCAACGGTAAATGGTTATGACTTATGGGTCCCGTCGATTTCCTTGTTGCGTTATGCGAGCAAGCGTCGTCCGCTTGCAGCATGAAAATATTATTTATTTTATGCCCGCGAACCGTTATTTATTTAAATAAATATTTATTAAATCGTAGTGGTAAAAAATTCATTGCCAATGCCATACGTTCATGCAGTTAGCGTTTTATTGATAGATAGATAGATATTTTATTGCGCAGACGTAAGAATACAAAGATTCATAACGCACGGAGTTCAGAATCGTAGACAGTTGACGTTAATTTGGATAAGTCATACAAACTAAAAATAACAAACTCTAAATTACACATTGATTAGCGCGGCCTCAGGTTTGAAACAATCTTACAGGAATTAAAATAGAACTTTAATACTTGGCAAGTCCTTGCAGGATAAAAATTTTTAACAATAAAAGTCAATGTTTATTAAATAATTAATTAAATGAGTAATTATTTTTTATAAATTTTCGTTCTGGCTATATTTGGCCTATCGTGGCTGCACCGCAGGACGATCTGGCAGGCGAGTTTCGATTTCTTACCGATCGATGTCCACGAATGAGTTAATTATCAGGATTTTTCGTCCGCTATCTAAACAGCATCGTTAATCCGTAATCCGGAATGCTGCTCGTAGGCCCTGGCTCGCGTCAGCCGTGCGCATACGCCGAATAACAGGAACGAATGTGCTATGTTCGTCTCGTTTCATTCCCGAGTGATTACACAAAGTACACGCTCGAGCGCTCCGGGCCGGAGTGAGGCACGATACGAGAGCCCGCTAATAGACTATTAATTACGAGATAATAGGATCGAGATAGCGCGGCCGTTCGACGATTTCGCACGCGAGCCGATTACGCCGAGACTGCCGGTTGTTCTTTCTCGTTCTCCCTCTCGCGTGGGCGTTCGAGCGAGTTCTCCGGGTTCCCGGTCGCTCGGAGCTCGAACAATCCCGGGGCGATGCGGAGAGGGAAAATCGAGAGCGAGAGAACGAGAACGTTCGGCGGGGGAGGAGAAGAGACGATAAAACAAAAAACGCGCGGATTAATCCGCGTCGGGAAGGGAAAGGGTGCGAAACAAGTGTCGCGGATTCCCGACGAATTACATAGATTGGTTGTAGAGACTGGCAAGCTTCGCGAATGTCGGACAAGAAAATTGTCGTTTCAACAATTTAATTTATTAGTGCAAACAAACGATTCTTGTTGACAATATATATTTAATCAAATTATTAATAATGTTTAATACCATCAGTAATAATATTATAGACAGAAAATATATTGGTGAGCAATAATAATTTTGTCTGGCACCGGAGAGGGTGCGAAACAAGTATCGGGGATTCCCAGCGAATTACACAGATTGGATGTACAGACTGCCACGCGCTTCGCGAGCGCCGGGCGAGAAGTTGGTAATTTTAACTATTTAATTGGTTAGTCCGAACAAACGATAAATATTTAGTAAAATTGTTAATAACATACAATCCTATTAATAATTTCATTAGATGCACACAATGATATTACTTTGCGATGATAATTTAGTTTGGCGCAGGAGAGGGTGCGAAACAAATGTCGCGCACACTCGGCGAATTACACAGATTGGATGTACGGGCTTGGCGCGAGCTTCGTGAGTCTCGGCTCTTTTTTCCCGACTTGGAATATTTAACCCTTTGAATTAAAATAACCGGCAGAGAAGCTATGCTCGGAGCTGGCGGAAATGCGTGTTTGCGCTGCAGCTCCGGGGGTTATCTTGCGCCCCGGATGGCCGCGGTAGTGGACACTCGCATGCAACTGTAACACTATAGTACGGGGCAGACAACGGCGAGGGAGGGGAAATCGGGAAATTAGTTGCACAGTTACTTCGACCATTTAACGATAGCGGCCACAATGCCGTGTAGTATCTAACCACCGAGATACTATCTACCGTCCGACGGACGATGATTATTACTCCGACGCTCGTATTTTTTTTTTTTTGTCTCGAGGTCAGTAGGTAGATATTGTGCGCGTGTGTCTCGCGAACAGGTTTCTTTTAGTATGAAAAGTAAGCTGTATTGTGGATAATGTATTCGAATCTGCGAGTTCACGGACTCCATTAAACTCAATTGTTTTTTAAATGAAACGATGGATGGATAAACAATTTACCGGATTGCATTCTCTCATTATGTGTATTTGTGCTAATGTTTTGTTAGTTATGACGTGATATTCACATTAATATGATTTTATTATGCCTTTGCGCATGCGCATTTGTCACCGACCTGCGGCGCATGCGCGACAGATCGGCTACGAGTAAACAGATGACGCCCTGAAAATTCGTAGCGTTCATGACCTGTACGAGGATTCCACGAACGGAAGAACTCCGAGTTCTCTGCATCGACTGTCGAGAAACAAAAGGGTGCGAGTGTCTTGCGAACGGGTTTCTTTTAGTAACGAAATGTAAGGTGTATTGCGGATAGTGTTTTCGAATCCGTGAGTCCGAGAAACGATGGATGACCAAACGCTCCGCCAGATTGAATTCTCTTGCACCATGTGAGAATATATTTATTTTTATATGATTTGCTTTCGCCCTTGCGCATGCGCATGCACCACCGACCTGCCGCGCATGCGCGATAGATCGGCCACGAGTAAACCGATCACGCGCTCAAAATTCGTCGCGTTTATGGCCTCTGCGAGGATTCCTCGCACGGAAGAACTCCGACTTCTCTTTAACGACTGCCGGGAATCAAAAGGGCGCAACCCGCGCACTCGATACCCGAAAGATACGCCCTGTATTTCAACACTCGACATATCCCATACATAATAATACCCGCGGTGATAGTAAAAAAAAAAAAAAAAAAAACGATCAAGTCGATTACCGAGAAAGATCACGATGTTCACACATGTCCGAGGCGCTCGGGTGCAGACGATTATAGAATCCGTGAACGGAGAGAGCCATGCCGAGCGATGGTCGATGACTCCTCGTCGCGGACAGTTCGGTGAGAGCCGATGACGCGCACCTGTCCCCGACGATTCTTAATCGGAGGATGCGCAGAACTATGCGCACAGGGCCGAAACGTCAAACAAGATAGCGCATCCTCTATGAATACGGGTGTTTGAATATTCAAGGATCCGATACCGGGAAAAATCGACGGAATAATCGTTAACGCTATCCTGAATTCAGCGTTACATTAGACGAACCTGTCGCACTAGCATTTTACTTATCGCAAGCTGCGGTCACAAGAGTCAAGTGTTCAACGTGAATAATAAAAATAAAAAAAATGGATAAAAATAGATACGAAAAATTGCTAGATGCGCGATCATTGATGTTTATCAATTCGCCTAGCGGGCGGTGTTTCGCACGCACCGGCGATATTTGAATAAATACTCGTTACCTCTATCCTCAATTTGACGTTGCGCTGGACGACGCTAACGCACTAGCATTTTACTTATCGCAAGCTGCGGTCAAAAGAGTCAAGTGTTCAAGGCGTCGAGTAAAAAAAAATACATTAAAAAATGGCTAGCTGGGCGATCATCGATGTTTATTAATTCGCCTAGCGGACCGCAAGAAGTCGGTTTTTCACACGCACCGGCGATATTTGAATAAATACTCGTTAGCTCTGCCCTTACTTCGACGTTGCATTAGAGGTAGGTAATGCACTAGCATTTTACTTATCGCAGGCTGCGGTCAGAACAGCCAAGTGTTCGCAGCGTATCGGGTGAAAGAAAATACATTTTTAAAAAAATATTTGAAAATTTATAGATGCGCGATCGTTGATATTCATCAATTCGCCTAGAACGTCGCAACAGGCCTGACGCGCATCGGTGATATTTTGACAGGGTGTCCAACGGTTCTTGAAGTCCTTGGAGTCCTGGAATTTTCCTTGAATTTCGCCTGATCTTAAAAAAGTCCCGGAGTGTCCTTGAATTTCATCTAATGTTTTTGCATTTTTTATTTCCCCGAAAATTTGATTTTGTTTAAAATAGTACATTATCCCGCGAGGGCGAAAAAGTGTTTCGCACATGTTTCGATGAAAATGTATATTTAGTTACGTCGCGCGCGATATGGATATTTTCATTTTTTTACAAATGTCCTAACACAACCTGGAAATATCCAAAAATATTGTCCTTGAATGTCCTTAATTTTCGTGCAGACTTTTTACTGGTCGCGATGTTTAATAAATACACACATTACCTCTATCCTCAATTCAACGTTGCACTAGACGAAGCTAATGCACCAGCATTTTACTTATCGCGAGCTGCGGTCTGAAGAGCCAAGTCTTCAAGCCTATCCAGTAAACAATTTTTAATTAATAAAAAAATAATAATAAAAAATAACTAGCTGCGCGATCATTAATGTTTATCAATTCACCGAGAGAGCAGCGACACGTCGGTGTCCTGCACGCACCGGCTATATCTCCGGTGTTTGTCGAATAAACAACGTATTGCTACCAGGAAAACCGTCGGGCAGTGTACCGACGACGATGATCGAATCCGAGAACAGGTGCGGGCAGACATTGTCGTTCGGTAAGGGACGGCGCGCGCTCTAGCATCGAGCGAGCGACGAGGATGCAATCGGCAGTTGTCTCCGGGATGGTAGCCGGTCCGGGCAGAGTTTTACGCGCGAGGCAGTCTCGCTTTTACGAATGGCTTATTAATCACGAGGGGACAATGGACTGGAGTTATTGCGAGGAGTGTCGGCGCGACGACTCGACGCTACCGGGAAGCTGTCGATTGATCATCGAACGTGAGCGCTTGGTGTTATAACCAGTTTCGGACCTCACCTATGTAGGTCCGCGACGGGGACAGCCTCGGGATGCGCCAGGAGTGTCGTAAACAAAACACGAGAGGGCCGGTGCGTTGGTGAAATACGGCCGAGGTGTGACCAACGTTGCTAATGGACTAATGGGACGAGCTCGGCGGGCCATCGTAGCCAGGAAGGAACCGAGGAAGTGCCTCAGACCCGGAGCTACGGACTTCTGGTCAGGTGCGTGGCACGGGCGTAAAACGCACAGAGACGAAGCTGAGAGAACCTTCCCTATTGGGAATGTCACGGGGGACCAGTACTGGCAGACGCAGAGCCAGAACTGGCAGACGCAGAGCCAGAACTGGCCGAAGCAGGGCCAGTACCGGACCGACGTGGTCCCAGTACCGGCCGACGGTGGGCCAGTAACGGCCGATATTGCACCAGTAGCAGTGAGTGCCAGCCGGGTGGAATTGGTCCGGCTGAAAGTTAGATGCCAGCACCGGCGAGGGATGGGCCCAGGTGGCTAGCCAGTATCGCGCCAGTGATGGGACGCAACGGCCATGATCGAGGATCACCTGGTTTCGGTTTCCTTGTAGGGATATGAGAGAGCGAAACTGATGACGATGGCGAGATACCTTGAGGACAGAACAATTGTCACTGGCCGACTCTGGGCCAGTGGGCGAGATGCTCGGGCGATCGAACACCCGCTGCCGTGTTCGGTTAACGCCCGGGCATCGTTGAAAATTCATTGGTACTTAGATAGCGTTTGATATTCAACGTGAAAGGTACACGTGTCGGGCAATAAGCGATCGAGTAGTGAGGGAGCGGACTCGGCTCGGACTGTACACGGCAGCTCGATTACCAACGAGTATCAGGGATACGATAGAGCCATGGAGAGACTTATTGGAAGGCACTGCTCGTGCCACAAGCAAGTTGTATTACCATTCCAGGTAGCCTTCCTCGGGCTGTCAAATCATCGAGAGATCGTGACTCTCCCTCTCTCCCTGTCTCTCTCTGTCTCTCACTCACTCACTGCGACGCTAAAGTCTCCTACTACTGGTGGCAGATATGACCTTCGAGTTTATTGTCTAGATCCGGAAGGATGTCTTTCCAATCTAGGCAATAAAAAGAAATCTCCGTTTCTCTATCCATAAATCAATGACTCTCAAACACATCCTCCGGTAACATCCTCCAAGATTTCGGACCGTCAAATCATGGAGATATCGTGAGTCTCGCCCAATGCAAATTCAAATTCCAAACGAACGATATGACCTTCGAGCTTATTGTCCACATCCGGAAGGGTGTTTATTCAATCTTGGCCATAAAAACAAATCTCCATTTCCCTGTCGGCAAGTCAATAACTACTTAACTCATCCTCAATTCCTTCGGACTGTCATGAAATCGTGAAAATATCGTGACCAAATGAGCAATATGACCTTCGAGCTTATTGTCCACATCCGGAAGAAAGTCTTTCCAATCGTCCCAATAAAGAGAAATCTCAATTTTTCTACCTGTGAATCAAAGTCTCTCAAACGCATCCTCCACTTCTTCGTACTGTCATATCGTCAAGAGATCGTGCAGCGTTGAAGTCTCCCACTACTGGTGGCAACACGACCTCCGAGTTTGTTGCCCGGATCCGGAAGGAAGTCTTTCCAATCTCCCCGACAAAAAGAATCCTCCCTTTCTCCAGGCGACTCAACGACTCTCGAGCACATCATCCATGACGCAACGCCAGTTCTCATCCCGGCAGAACGCTTCTTCCGGGATATCAGAAAAAGTTCCCTCAAACCCGACGCAACTTTCAAAAACGATCGTGCCAAAGAATCGACGAGGTGATAATTATAACTCAGTCCTCGGTCTCGGCAATCCCGGTGCGAGAGGTTCTCGGATTCGAGAAGAAGAAGAGGCGAGTGGGACTTGTCGATCGCGCCGACCGGCGTCGAGTGACTCCACGATAGGCCGCAAATGAATAATCCCCGGTAGATCCTATCGTTAATTATATAGGTGCCGTTGGACGCGCGCGCGAGCGCGCGCGCTCGGGCAACAATGGCGCGATTGTCCGGGACGATAGCCTTTCCGTTTCTCTCCTCCTATTGCCTCCTCCAAGGAGCGATTCTCTCGCGGACCGAGAACCGACACGTTCGCAACTTCTCGCACCCCGCGCCCGTTTATAGATCCCCCCCCCCCCCCCCTTTAACGATCTATACTCGTAACGCTCGAACTTATCGCGGCTTTCGCCGGGATGCGCGCGCATCTCGTCTCCGGCCCGGCTCTGTGTAGGTGCCATTACGATGGCCTCGGATACCCGCGAAACTGTTAAACGGCGGATGAAAGGGGGGGGGGGGGGCACCAAAGTTTCAACCAACGCCTCCGCAATCAAATTACAGCGCGAGACACGAGGAGGCCCCATGAATTATTTATGGACAAAATGCCGCGTGCGCCTCTCCGGTACCTACGCGAGGCCGCACGACACACAATGTCTTGCTCGTGATGAGATCCGGCCCGGGCTCCTCCCGGTCGACCGGCCATTTGAGCCGCACAAATCGTTCCCGTGATTCATACGAATTTTCGGATCGACTCGCAACCGGCTGGTTCGGTAACGAGACAATTCTGGGTTACCGGCGGTCGGTAATGCAGTTTGCCAGCCGAAGACAGCTTCCTCATCGCGGGGACCGGAAGTCCTTGCTGCCCACGTGAGGATCGCGTGTGCGCGCCCGTCGAGGAGCCTGTAAGGCAACGCGAACCGCGGACAATACGCGAGGAGCCTCGGATGGTACCTCGAGGTAACGAGACGTCACGTAGCCGTGGTTAGGCGTGTTTAACTTTTATCACCGGGGGACTCGCATGACGGGAATAATTGTCGAGCTTGCCACCCATGTCGCTCGTTACATTGTAGGGGCTCTTTTATTCCGACTCTCTTGCTCTTCGGCGCATTACGGAATGTAATTCCTTGTTCGAATCGACGCAAACTGGCACGGCAGATGCAGAAAACATTATTTTTTAACGAGGACAAAGTGGGATTTCGAGCGGCAATTTGGGCGTCATCGACTGATCGCCAGTTTCGACGGAGCCCGATCGAGGCGTGTCATTAGAAAAAATTTTGAAACGCGATAATGTCTATGATTTCTTCGGGCCTCGGGGACAGAGCGGAATCTCTTGGTCGGCAGCTGCGCTGTTTTTTTTTTTCAGTTTTTCTGCTGTACTTGTCGGAGCGGCGTGTCGATTCGATTGGACTGGAGGATGAAGATAAAATTTTGCACCCTCTCTTTATTCGGTCCGCGCTCTCGCGTAGGCCAGCTCTAAGGCTCGCGGGCTCCGGCTCGGCCGTCCGGGGAATATCAAGATGCACGCACGCGAGCGCATCAAAAGCGGTGAAACGCTCGTAATGCACGCTGCGGTCGGTCTCTTCGGCTCCTCGGCCACTGGCGCTGCACAAGGCTCGAAGTCTTTGCACACTCGCACACATTATCTCGGATGCCTGCACGCTTCGCTGGCATCATAACCGATTCACGGAAGGCTACTGGTTACGCTACATCGCCTGGCTTGGCTATTGCCTCGGGTTCGCCCCTGTCGTGCTAATGACGAAGACTCGCGCCAAAATAATAAAAATCCAATTATGGGAACGACGAAGCCCCTCCGGGTCGGGGTCGATCAATGGACGAAATTTTAAGCCGGGACCGAAGCGGGCGGCCGGGGGGGAAAAATATACATTGAATTTAGCGTCGACGTCGGGTGAAGGGAGAGATAATGACTCTTCGGGGATTTTGGGGAAGGAGCGATTTTTTAAAAATATTTTATGCAAAATACTGGAGTCGGAAATCTGTGACGAATGAAGTTTTGCGAGCTTCGTGGCTGAGAAAAAGGAAAATTGCCTTTTTTTGGGAAATCGGCGGATGGAGGGAAGGACCGTTTTTTTCTCACCGGTTTCAACATTATATTCGTTGTAGTTTTTTTTTTCGTTTTTCTATCGTTTGTACATTCTCAATTCAACGTAATTTAAAAAATGTTTACCCAAGATCATGCAGGACATTGGTAATGGTAAAAAAATCTCTTATTTCCATCGTTTTCACTTGCGCCGAGTCTTCGGCCGATCGCGGCGCAAATCCAGGGTGAGAGAGTCCCGTAGCGGTTCGATCGTCCGGAAAATCCCCGACGGGGTTTCTTCCCGCCGGCTCGGAGCGGGTCGGACCGCTCGTCCAGGTAAATCGGGAAAGCAAGCTGCGTTGCCCCGGGCGAATCAGAAAATTAAATCTACGAAGGGAAAGTACGAGACTCCCTCCGAGAGACATTTTTTTTTTCCAACGAGGAGAAGAAAAAGAAGGGGTCGACGGAGCGAGGGACAGGAGAAGAAGCATCACGCAGGAACGAGAAACAAGAAAGAACCGGAGAAGGTTGGTAAACGGCGGTTCCAGAGAGGCGGAAGAAATCTGGCTCTAGGAACTCGCTGTCGGTCCCAGAAGCGGGCGACTTCTTAACTTCGGAGTCAAACGGCGTTTCGTGGCCCATTGTCGGCGGTTAACGAGATTACCGTCGCCATTCAGGCTGACCATCCGCCCGGATGCTTCGATCACAACGGGTAAAAATAAATATTATGAGAGCGCATTGTCGCGGTCCGAGTCACACGTCGAACCGCAGATGTCGAATTGCGCCTCTTTGAGCTTTCACGGCTCCGAAATCCGCCGACCGAGAAGCGACCTCCGCGGCCTCACCTTCGTCGAGAAGCGGCGCCCGTGCAAGACTTCCGGCGCGGAACGCGCCCGACAATTCGAATGTTTGCCCAAAACGGCACTTTGGAAACTAACGCGACATTCACGAGCCACCCCAAAACCAGGGACTTTGCAGTTTTCCTGTTAGAGTGAGGAGAACCGAATGAATCGGCGAGAATCCCCTGCTTTCTTATGGTCAGAGAACTGGGATTGAAACGTCAACTGGACGCCCTTGTATCCGAAACGTGGTATTGTGTCGCCAAAGTTGATTTTATGAAGACTTCATGACCTTTCACGATCCCAAAGTTTACCATCAGCAGTCCTACAATGCCCGTTTTTTTACAGTTCGCGGAGGAAGCTGAACATTCCAATGGATCGTGTGCCGAGGGTGAGAGAAACTGCGTGCGAGGTGAAGGCAAAGGGCAGCTGGTACCAGCGAAGCCTGCCAGCAGTTCCGTATCAGTTCAGAATTCTGTAGTCGGTAATTGCCGGATAAGATTCGACTCTTTCTCACGCGACGCAATGCAACGCGTGATTTAAATAAATATTTATTTTAATTAAGTAAATAGTTACTCAAATGAAATAAATATTTATTTTAATCAAATAAATATTTTACTTAAACCAAATAAACGGTGGGCTTCAAATAAATTATTTTTCTGGGTGTGTTCGTACCCACCAATATTGTCGCGTTGCATTGGCGTCGCTAGAGTCGATGTCACGAAGACTCCATGATCTTTCCTGATGCAAAAGTTTACCATCAGCAGCCTCATAATGGCAATTTTGTTGCATCTCGCGGAGGAAGCAAAACATTTCAATGCGGACGATGTACCGAGGGTGAGAGAAAGGCAAAGGGCGGCCGGTACCAGCGAAGGACACCAGCAAAGACAATTCCGTATCAGCTGAGGTTTGTACCCGGTAATTGCCGGATAAGATACGGCGGACACGAGGGCGGTGACTTCTGCCCGGGCAACAACGCCGGGGCAGATAAGAAAGTTTCGGGACGACAAGCGAGACGGAGAAAGAACAGCGGAGGAAGAGAAACAAGGATTGGTTACCACGGCAGGTTTACACTGATACCTGGTGGTCCTCGTCCCTTCGCGGCGGCTAATCCAATCCGACAGGTCAACGATATCCCGAGCGACTCCGGATTAACCGCCGTTTTGTTAACTTTCGCCTACCGATGAGAACCAACGATGGATTCCCTGTTTCCTCTCCCGTCTTCCTGTATTTCCTCAAAATTGCCCGTACAACGACGTTGACTCCGAATCGAGTAATTCCTTAATGGCCTCTAATGGAGCTCATGCGGGAAAGAGTCGTATCTCTCCTGCTCGACGTCCTTTCTCCCCGAGCGTCCAGCCGTTGAGGCAACGTCCCGGAGGATGGAGGTGGTAAAACGAGTATAGGGGAAAAAGGAGGCGCAATAAAATTCGGATTCCGAGCCGGTCTCCGCCAAGAGGTATGTAAACAAGAGCCGACCAACGTGATCGCCATGAAAGATCGATCGCGGGCCAACGCTGGCTCAACCGACTCGTAGGTATAGTTATATGCTTGCTCCAATCGCGTTTCGTGGAACGATCAACGAAACCAATGACCCGAGAGCGCATAATTACAGTCACGCTACCGATATCTCCTCCCCGGCGTTCGTCGGACGAAATCGTAAAGTTCCTTCGCTCCGAGAGGAAAAGGGTCGGATTTTTGAAACGTCGAGTTACTTTTCGGGGACTTTCGGTGAGAGACGCGAAATTCCGGGATTTTTAGAGAAAATCTGCCAGTCGAACGGACGCAAAGATCATCCGAGGATGATCCATGATGGTCCACGGATGGGCCGGTGAGAAGGATGAGTCTTGGATAGTCGGGGCAGAGTCAGGAGAGATTGCCAGTGGGGAAAATGACACAGGACCGCTGGCCGACGTTGGGCCAATACTGGTCCCGACCGACGCTGCGACCAGGTATTTTTCGGACGACCGGCAACGCGTTTCCAGCCTCACCTCTCCTCATGTAACTCCTTAATGGGGTTTTCATTGGGTCAAGAATCGACTTTCCACGGCTCCTCGAAAAACGGCTTTTGATCAGTGCCTCTTTTCTCGAGTGGCTCTCGTAGCCGTTCAGGCTGAAGAGCCCGGAGAGATCCCTCTTTCTACGGGTCGGGCCTTCTCTCCTTTCCACTGCCGGGTCAGGATCGTCGGTCGGTGGCGTTCCCGGTCGTTCGGACCGGCAACGACTTTTTACGGTCGTTCGGTACTCATAAACAGCGGGGGGGCTTACACGCTTACCGCCGAGAATTTCTGGAGGTTCCATCGAGTCCCTTGGTGTATGGACTCTCCCGGGCCGGACGGCGCGAGCAAGGCGCGAACAACTCGCCATGCGGTGCAGCGAGCATGGCCTCAGCCTCTCCGCATGAAAGAGCGATCCTGAGGACCGAATTCGCGACGAAGCCGAGTCTGACAAAATAATGTAACGATCGGGCGTGCCGTAAATTCGTGTTGAAATAAAGTATTGATTCGCGAGTCCGTCCCGATAACCATCCGGACATTTCACACGCTCGATTCTGTCCGGTTTTTTTTTCTTTTCTTTTTTTTCTTTTTTTTAATGTAACGTAATTCTCGTCCCACGTCCACGCTCGACGCTTCCTCCGCGGCAATTAAGCCGGCCCTAGACGCGCCCGCATAACCGGCCTTAAATAATTATTTATTTTACACCTCAATGGCTCGCGCCGTTCCGTCGGCTATCCGAGGAATTTTCCCGTTGCGCAACCACCTAAACGAGACGTTAACACGAACGTATTCATTCTAACGAGGTATATGACTCTCTCTCCGATCGGAGGATCGGCCCCGAGGGGCCGTTTCATTAGCAAGATCGACTGGATCATTTTATTCCGTGACTCGACTCTATGTCGCATCGCTTCTCGGATTGCTCGACCGGCCGCGGGGACGACGTGGATCTCGGATCGTGAGGGATACCGGCACCTCGTTGAAGGACCGTGAGGACTCCATTGAAATCGGCGGAGTAGCTCATGGACTCGGGATTTTTCCTGCCTCGAATAACGTTCGATCATTCCGGCTTGCATGGTTTTTTTTTTACTTTCTCATCGCACGTGTGTGTAAGGAGGACGTATGTGAGGAGAGAAAGTGTTGTGTTCCATGAGAAATTGGACTGAGGAATTATGGTCGAGAAACGTGGGTTGCGTGCCCCAGAATGCGAAAAACATATTTTTCCACTTCCGTCTGTCGGTCTGGCTGTCTGTCCGGTTCGGAAACGTTATAACTTTTCGAAGAGGCTTCGGAGCGCAGCGAAACTTTATGTGTGTCTTCCACATATGAAATGTAGGTTTGGTATAAAATGTATTTAAAATTTGTGAAAGTAAAAAAAAAAGTATAACATTCGTGAATGTATAAAATGTATAAAATGTGTAAAATTCATAAAGGGACAAGATGTGTAAAATTAAGGCAAAAAATGTAGCCTGGGCCAAAAGAGCATTTTCCAATTTCAGTCGACAACCTATCGAAAGAGTAAATATTCTGGCAATAACTAAAGAGCCTTTGGATCGCAGCTAAATTTGCGGTGTGTCTTCCACACACAAAATATAGTTCTGGCATTAAGTTTCGAATTTTTAAATCGAACAACGATCCGGCCACCTTGTTTTCTCCGTCACCGCCGGCTCCGGCTTATCAGTCATCGTGAGGGATCGTCTCGCTCCTGCGAGCCTAATACCCGCATGAATTATTGCCCAAAAAAAAGGAAAAGGAAAAAAAAAAAAGGAATGAACTATAGTGCCCTCGCTGCTGTCCACCCTCGGAGCGACCGCGCGGCCGGCCACGGTAGGTAATATTACCGCGGTAATAAAGGGCCATTTACGGTACCACAGTGAGCAGTGTTCTCGGGGCCAGAAAACGGGTCACATGGCGAGGCGGTCCCGGGATAATAAAGCCAAACAGTCACTCCCGGTTATACCGACTCTCGTCTCCGGACCTCTCTCCGCGTTTCCACGAATCTCAACTCTAACTTTTACGACTGTGGTTTTTTTTTCTCCCCCCTCCCCCAAAGTCTGGTGTTGCAAAAATCTAGAGGCACCGGACCAATCGTTTAGACACACGAACTTCGTAAATTCGATATGATAATAATCTCCGACGAATAAAGTATTTTTAAAAAAATAATAAAATAAAATAAATAAATATAGAACCCAGCACGAATTCGGAGGAAGGATTCCCCGCGGTGGTGGGGCACGAACCGTCGAAGGAAACAACTCCGAGGCCCGCAGCCTCTCGGAGAGGCTATCGAGTTGCTCTGGTCCGCGCTCCGTGCGGCAGTAAATCAGCTCGTCGAACGTTTACGGGGGCTTTTTCGGGAATGTTGAACAAACGATCGAAGACTAATAAACCGGCGCGGTGGGGACACCGCGGGACGCCGCGTGGGAAGGAAAATCGGAGGGAAGGCGCGAGGTCCATTTCTCGGATCGCGTGCATCAAAATCGGGAAGCGATAAAGTATGTTTTGGAAACTTGAGGTGATTTGGTATTTATACGATTAAAGCGTAAATCAATGGTATTGAATGGGAATAGCGTAAAACTCTGTATAAAAGTATTTGGTCCAGTAAATTTTTTTTTTACATTAAGGTCATGTGGTATTTATCCTTTCGTTAAGCTAGATCGCGCTCGGTCGGTAAGGAAATCTGTAATGGAGACAGTTTCAAAACTGCGCTCAACGGACTAAGAAAAAGAAGACAAACAAATGAAAATTGTCTTTCCCCGGCGAGTTGGCGGACACGTAGAATGACAATTGTGTATTTCCCCAACAGTTCGCGGTCTCAAAGCGGCACTCATTAGAGGTTTTGTTACCGACGCTCGTAATTCCAGGTAAGCTTAACATCGAGGTCGCTCGATGCGGGCTATTGTGATCCGTATATGCAGACGAGATTAAAAAAAAAAAAAAATAACAACTACGCGCGTATCTCGTCGTCGTAAAGTCATTCGGAATGATCATTACGAACCTCCGGAGATGGTAGCGAGGGAACGGAGGGGGCGACGATGAGTCACGGATGCATCGGTCGGTCATAATCATAAAAATAAAAAATAAAGAAAAAATACGGAAAAAAAATTAAAAACATTATTCACTGTTCTCGAGATCGCGCGCTTCGCAAGATCTTTTCTCCGGGCGATAAAGAGTCTATCGACGCTATATCGCACGGCAGCCAGCTTCGGGACAGTATAATGCGAGGCGTGTACGCGGGCCCGATGGCTCCGCACGGGCCTACGGCTTATTTTTTTTTTTTTTTTTTTTAATTCTCCGCAAGTCGCGCGCGGGCTCGCGGTGTGCGCTGCGCGAGCGACGAACCAGTTCCGAGGCCGAATCCCCGGCATCCTCGGCGCAACGATCGCCCAGGGGCCCCCGGGGCCCCTAGGTGTCGGCTATGGGATATTGACGGCGGGCATAAAACGTCAGGTTCATTAAATGCCCGGACAAGATTGTCATAATTTATAATTTAATAACGGTGTAAGAGGCTCATTAAAAGGCGGACGCTTTCCGAAATATGCCCCGATATTTATTGCGACCAGTTTTAGTTTCGCGGGTGCGGGAGGCGCCCGCGCATATTTACTACCGTGGAAGAACAAAGCTTGGAAGGAACGAACGAAAAAAAATCCTATCGAAGTCCTATCGCGGAATAAATATATTATTATGGTTATTATTATTTGCAACGCAGCGTACCGGGCCGCATCACACGGGAGATAATTTTACCTGTCCCTCTCGTTACGCCCGCTCGGCTCGTAAATATCTGATACTATGTAAAAATATTGGTGGCTGATATTCCTGGGTTTCTTTCTTTTTTTTTTTTTTTTTAGAGGCAAGACTGTCAGTCCTGTGTAGCAGCAGTTTGTTTCGCGAAGGAACCGTGTAGAGCCGCGTAGTAAAAACGCCTTTGGGGTGGGATATTATCATCGAAGGTGCTGGGAAACTGAGGAGATAATTTGTTCCATTTTTAGCTGCTAAGGTGATAAGAAATTTGAAAAAAGAATTCAAGTTTTTATATTTATAAGAAATCGTGCTATGACCATGAAAATTTCTGCATCTTCAAAAGTTAACTTTGGCAACTTGTAGCGCCTAAATTATCGGCTTGGGAAAAAAATCTGTCAGGACTTTTTTCTAAGATAAGTAGAGCAGTTAATCCTCAAAGCTTGGTTATATATTTAGCAAAATATTTTCACTGATTAACATTTTGTAGCTCTTACAATTTTTGCACTATCAGGCTAAAAAGTCGCGCCACAAAGGGACAACTATTGACCGATAATCCCTCCGTGATGGGGCGACGATCGATCCAATCGTTTAAATTGCATGAAATTTGGGATTTTTTCCACCTAATGAAAAAATTACTATATTCATTCTGACGCGAGTTTCCGTATCAAATATTGAGTTAACACTAAAACAAGTAACAGATTCTCAGTCAGTGTAAAAAAAAATACATCACACGTGCAATAACTGGAATTTTTACAAAAAAATCTTTGTACTGAGTATCGCAAAAAAATAGTAACTTTTTAATTCTTAAACAGCCATAGTTTTCACCCGCGGTTATTGTCTTCTCCCGACAAAAAGCTCCTCTACAAGCAAGCCAAACAATCCCCGAAAATAATTTTTTTCACAGAACCGTTTTACCCAAAACTACATCAGATGCGTCAGCTCTCCCAAAAACCCGAATTTCACGCATTCTCATTACCATTCAATTATCCCAAAAATCACATTACCATCCACACGTCAAGACAGCGTAAAAACTTCGTTCGCCAAACTCGAATTTCATCAGTCGAGCCTCATCGCATCCGAACACGAAACAATGATTCTGTCCCATTTTTTGTATATTTTTTTTTCTCCGCACCGATCGCGCCAGCCTCTGCGGGCCGCGGTTTCTCCGTCTATCGGTGGATACGGGCGAACGCGCCGGTGCCCATTAGTTGGATTATTAAATTTCTCGGTCGCGGGGAGGGTCGCGGAGGGAGAGCCGGCAGGTTTCGCGTTTAGGCAGCCATTAGTCCGAGATTTACGACGAGCCGTAACTCATCGAACTCATTTGTTCCTCCCCTTTCTCCGCGAGTCCTTCGCCCCGCGCGAAGCTTCTTTTCTCGATGTGGCATTCACACACGGCCAAAAGAGAGAGAGAGCGGGAGAGAGCGAGAGACCGGGGAGGCAAAGCGGACACAGCCGGAGTCTCGGGTTCAGCAGCGTCGCCCGCCGGCCGAGCCCGACTCTGTTGTACCATCGAAATGCACACTTCTACCAACGCTGCCCGGCTTGTAACCCTTCCGCGCCTCTCCCGTCCTCGCATTCTCGTTTTCTCTTCATTCCGGCTCGGGGCCTCCCTCTCTCTCGCTCGCTCGACGGGTGCCCTCGGTAAACTATCGATTCTACCAGTCGATACTCGTAACTCACCCGCACTCGGACTTGTTAACCGAAAGCTCTCCTCGCCTACCCTTCGTCGTCCTGTTCGGCTTGCCGAAAATCTCTCCAACGATAGATTAATTTTGGGCGCCGGAGGACGAGCAATGAGAAGCAAGTGGAGGACTCTTTCCAAAAATTTTTATGATTATCAGTGTTATTGTTGATAATAATAAATTGTACCCTGGTAAAAAAATATGGTTGACTCGACTGAAGATTCGGGTAGGGACGTTTAAATAAATATATTGTTGGTGTGCAGCAAAAAAAAATGGTTGATTCAACCATTTTTTAAAATGATTTCACGATAGTATCTTTCAGGCGTCCAAATGATTTGTTCGACCAACAAAATATTTATTTGAACGTCTGGTTGATTCAAGTGCATTTTTTTTATCAGTGTATTATTTATTACTATCAAATTATTATTACTATCAGTATTATTATTGATAATAATAATTATTATTATTTAATATATTTAATATATGAAAAGTACTTTTCGCACATACTTTTGCTTCCTCATAGAGCAAGCTTTGTTTCCAACGGGGATAATAATAACAACAACATCGACGGGAGAGGCCGAAGCCGCTCAGAAATTTATGTCACTTTTTGGAGGAGAAACCCATTAAATAAATAAGTGTTTAAAAAATGATCCCCCCGATATCGAGTTACAGGAGTCTCGCGAGTCGCGATAGCGTGTCGCGGAGCACTGCGGAGGATCCCTACAATGTCGACGATGAGAAAAAAATAAAATAAAAACAAAAATAAAAGTTACACCGAGCTAATTCCCAATTAGTCGGGGACGCGACTCGCGCTTAAAATTATCTGTTTTCTCTCGCTCGGCGCCGGGAATCGAGGATCTCGATATCGGCCGATAAGACTCGGCGCATGCTCGAGTTGGAGGCTCGAGAAAAAAAAAAAAAAAAATTAAAAAAACATAAACGACGCATCAGCGTCGCGAGCGCCAGAAGCAGGTGTACGGGACAATAAAAGTATCGCATAAGAGCCCGGTGAGGAAGCGAGAGCCCGAAGGTCTCCGCGCGCCCGTTTCTCGCGAAGGAGTAATTCGCGATTATTCCCGAAGCGGAGACTAACGAGCCGACGTTTTAACGTCGCGAGACGCGGGTCGCCCCTGTCCGTACCTTGTTTCCGTTGTTCGAGGCTCGGTTATCCGAGCCGGCAAATGGACGTTTCGCCGCCGCGTCCGAAAGTCCGAGTCGCGGACCTTTCGCGACCGCGAAAGTTCGAAAAAGCTACCGGAGTCGACGGTCCCGGCTCGTTCGGCGACGGGACGTTTTTCAAAGCGCGATAAAAGTCAGCCCGTAACGACACGGAGGAACCCGGAGAGCCCGGCGAAGCGTCCGAAGTGAGTTCGCGAGAGCGGGCCGGGCGCATGCGCGATCGCGGATCGACGCGCGCGCGCGCGCGCGCGCATGCGCAGTCGGTACGTACGGTACATTATTCGCGGATAGTTGTTGCGCGGACGTTTGACGGATGGCGGGTGATAGCGAGCCCGCGGCGAGTCCGTGGGCGCCAACAAGAGTGCGGACGGTCCACCGGGATGGTCCGCGAGAAAATATCACTGAGGGCATCGACTTAATGGCACCGGCCATTATGTGTACCGCATCCTGCGCGTACATGCGCGGCAACGCTGCGCGCGCGAGAGAGCGCGGGCGGGGAAGGGAAAACACGGCGCGAGAGGTGCCCGGGCATCGAGCATAAATAATCGCGATAATTGACGTGAGGGGCGCACTCTCTCCGGCTCGTCATCGACTTATCCCCGCGAATCGAGCCGAGGCTCTGCGGATGTGCGCTATCGAATTTCGGCAAGTTTTATCCCTCGCGAGCGTGCAACGAGTTTGCATTTTTTTTTTGTTTTTTTTTTCTTTACCAGGTTGCATATGCCTTTTTACCCGGGGTAGAGACGGAGTTTGACTCCGGCTCGTAGGCGGAGCCGGGGGCCGAACCGCGCAGACTAATCGATTAATTTTTCGAGCGAAAGGTCCGGACGAGGAGGCGCGAGGGACATACTTTATTAAACTCTGGACCGTGTGTAAGACGCGAAAACACTATAATGATACAAGCATGAGCGCCGCGGTTGGATTTATCGTTTCCTATTTCGGAGGATGATTCTAGCTCCGATCCGCGGTGAAGGGAACGGAAAAGTGGGCCAGGAGAGACGAGCACGCTGTTCGAATATCATATGGAATTGTTAGAATTGAAAGTAGAATTGAAAAAAAAAATTGTTTCTTTGGCAGTCCGCAAGCAATTTTTTTTTCGGTACTACCATGTGCTATGTTAATTTTCCTTAGACGGTCGGTAGTATTTTTTGGATCTTTCTCTCAGTGTATTTTTCATTAATTTTTTATTTATTTGTTACTAATTTTTTTGCCATAGGTGAGTGAAGCAACTTTCGAATGTAACTTCGTTACGGCTCCATCGGGCGACCTCGCGAGCCGACCGGACGTGGGATTTTACTACTACCTATTTGTATAATTGTTATCCGCCGCTCCATTCAGCTACGCGTTGTTCACGGCGCTCCGGGCAATTGTTTAACTTAATTGCACGCTGCGCGTTGCGGCGTCAATCGGCGGACCTCCGTTCGCGAACCTCGGGTCTCTGCTTTCCCATACAACGAGCCTGCAACTTCTCCGCACGGCCGATGGAGTTATTACCCGTCCGGGACTTTTAGAGCCCGAGCGGCCGGCACGCCCTTACGATGTACCCGTTATTGGTAATATTGACTATTAGGATTTCTCCGTCTCCGCGCGCCCTTCGAGCAAGGCACATTCAGCCAATACTTTCAGGTACACTGTAATGAAGCCTCAGGATTCCGGGGGAATCGTTTTCATCGGAGCCGAGTCGATTTAAAAACTCGAAATTAAAGGAGGAAGAAAAGAGAGAACCAAAAGAAGCGCCGCGCATGCGCAATAGCGAAGCGGCGGAACGCGCCCGAGTCGGTTCATCGCGATTGAATTCACCGTGAAATTTCGCGATACAAAAGAAGAAAAAAAATAGGTATAGCTTTGTCATACAGGGTGGCGTTCCATCCGTCCCTCCAGAATCTCGATGCTGCAGCCACGTCATAAAGCCCATAGAAAAGCTCGTTTTTTTTATTCGAGGCACGAGCCGTTCCTCACGCGCGATGCCTCGCCGGTTGGATCCGCAGCGCGCCTCCGAATCCCCGACGCTTCGCTCCGCGCGTTCCTCCGATTCGTACTTTATTGAGCAGAAAATTCTCCCATAAAAGCGAACTTTGTTAGAATCGGTTGTCTTCGTGTCGCCGGTTGGGAGGGGAAGCGGGCGGTCGTTTGACGAACGACGATAGACCAGAAGCGCGCGGAGATCGATGCGTTCCGCGCCGCGCATGCGCGCCCCTGCGCATGCGCGATGGATCAGCGGGGACCGGAGCGGAGAGGGGGAGACGCGGCGATTGCGGAATCGCCGCGTAGATTAAAATCGCGTTGAAGCGCCTTTACGGTGACGCCGCCAATTAAGGCCAACGATCGGCTGTCCGCTTCTGAACTGTATCAAGAGATTTCTCTCCGTGGCCGATAATCCCACCCACCCGTATCTATCGGGAATAATTACACCGGTATCTCGAGCGCCGCTCGTCATTGCGACTCCGCTGTTAGTCAATTAAACGGACGGGAGCGTAACTACCATAAGCGCCGGAGCGAAACGTGAAACATCGCTGCGGACATTAATTTTTTTTTATTAATTATTATAGTATAGGGGACAAGCTCTTTTCAACTCAATACGTAGACATGTGCGGGAAGTGTAGAGTGTGCTAGCACGCGATACGAAACGTATACAACTCTACTACTATCGTCTGAAGCCACGTTCGCAAAGTTAAGGTAGTCTTTTTTGAATACCCCTTTGTGAATTTTCGCGATTCAATTTTTGTAACGTTGTAGTCAAAGTCTTTTTCGATGTCTTTTTAAATAGCGGCCCTAAAAGTGCAAAAGTGTAAGGTGTGAAATGATGCTATTGTGGTGATAGTTAGTGAGCTTGTAATCGATCGAGCCCAAGTTCAGCAGAGATTTTCAGAGTCAAACCATGTTTCCGTCGCAAGCGCACATGACAATTCCACGTGACTTTCTTCTCCTTGCACCCGCGAAGGAGAACCAATCGGCGGTCCTGCGCGTCGTTTAACGTCACTGCGCGACGCAGGTTTATTACCGACTTGGATCACCGACCGCCCCGACGTTTCCCGGAAGAATCGTCAGAAGGGTCGCACCCAGAGACGAAAACTGCATGCGCCAGAGCGCATTCCTAGTTTTCGTTTCGATTCAATCTCTGCTGTGAGACTTTATTACCATTTGATAGACTGCGGAACCGTACAAGAGCGCAGTGCGCAGGTACGGCTCGAACAATAGATTTATCGTTTCGGTTTCGAAGACCCGTGACGAAAGAGTCCGAGCACACCGAGGAACGATTACCACCGTGTCGAACACACTTTCCAAATGAATTGCTCTCCCCGCTTGACGTCTCAATCGCTTATTATCCACGGGGAGAACTCACGACCGGACCGTCAGCCTCGCCTGCGACAAGGCGGCGCTTCAACGTCCATGTTTCTTTTTATCTTTTTTTTTTTTCTCCTCAATTTTTCTTCCTTCCTGTCGCCTCCGTCCGAAGAAAATTAGATTCTTATTGGTGGCAACGAGTGGTCCATAGAAAATTTGTTTGCATTCAAGTAAAAGGGGCGCCAGGTGAGAGCGAGTGGCCGAAAGAAATACACGAACGGTTCCTCGCCCCTCGACTTCCATGGATCTCTCTATTGGTTTCCCATCCACTTTTGTGACTCCTCTCACACTTCTTCCTCTCGCGTCTCCTTTTCATTTTTTTTTTTTTTTTGCCGTTTCGTAGTATTCGGCGTCGGAGTGAGGTCGAGGATCGAAGGAGTCAACCTGCGAATTTCCGCGTGGCCGGGCCCATTGTCTCCTTTTTGGGTCCCTTCCGAGTCTCCCTCGTTGGTCCTCCCAGGCTTTTGTCGCCGGCGCGAGAATCCACGGGGCTGCTGGCTCGTCCGCAGGGTTGCCTTGCAAGCCCCGTGCCGAGTGAGAGAGAGAGAGAACTCCGGGTCGCGTTTTTCGGCTCGTAGATCCCGAGTGTGGATTTCAGGCCCATTGTCGGGGCTAAGGACCTCTTTTGCCGGACCGAGGATCACCGCGGGGAGGTGGAGGAACGCGAGCGCTTCCATCCGATGCCTCTCGAGGCGGACCATTGTCACCGGTCAATCTTTGCCTCGTTAAGAGCTTATTTTCGCACTTGTTGTGCCGCGAGCGGAGCCCCGTTTCGTTTACTGGGTATTACTGGCATTGTGCCGGAAACTCCTCGAGTGCAGTCGAAGAGGAGGACTCACGGGAATGACTTCATCGAAGCGTACCCACGCGTCTTCCACATTCACTGGCGTTGGTTTCGGAGTCAAGTTTGATGGTTTCTGGAAAGAGCGTCTTGCCGGGACACTTTAGGGTGATGGGGGGATTATGGACCAACCGGATCCGCAATGAGGATCAACGATGCATGGACCAGGACTTGTTCACCACTTTTAACTTGGGTCTCCTTATATAACGCTTGAGCCAACATAGGAACGTTTTTTGGGGAATTGTCACTTGGTTTTAAGAAAACGATTCCCGGACATTCAGTGGGATCATCAAAAGTACGGATGATGAAGGCATGATTTCATGCGCGAGGCGAAACGGACCTTGGGACCTGGAAGGGCCCTAAACGGGCTCTGAATCAGCATCCACCATGTGCTTCCACAAGTGCTCGAGAACCAAAACTACTCCCAGACATCCAGTCGTATCATCACCGGCACGGAATGATGAAGGCATCTTTCCATGTGCGAGGCGAATCGGAGCTTTCCAAGGATCCTCCCTAAACGGCCCTAAACGCCGAAGCAGCGTCCGCCATGTGTTTCCACAAGTGCGCAAGGGCGATCGTACCGAGATAATTTCGGCCATGAAACGTGCGCTTAATTTCGCCGTCGGTCGTCCCGGGTTTCCAGGAAGGCGGTCCCGGATGAGCGACGGTCGGGCGGCCGAGGATCTTTCGCTCGCTGCGTGTCGTTGCTCTTCAGGCTCGCCGAGGTCGCACGAATCTCATCAGAGTTAGTGCCGCTTTAACGTGAGGAACAATAGAGAGGTCGGGGTCCGGGCTTCGTCCCCTCAGCCTCCCGCCGGAGCTGGTGGCGCACGGCGGTCAGCGTCCCCGGTCCCTGCACAGGCAAGAATCCCGCTGCTCGCACGCGCCTTTTTCCTACCCGAAAGGGACGAAGTCGCTCCTCGCAGGAGCCTTTCCCCGACGAACGACCGCGGGGGTTCCGGCGATTACTCGGCCACGCTGTTTTCGGCTCTTCTCGTTTTCTACCTCATTCCCGTTTTCCGCCCCGAGGTGCGAAGAACGACACCAGCCAGAGATTGTCCTCCAGGAAAGACAAGCGAACCGGCCGCGAAGCGGAGGTAGTACAAGGATCCTTACTAGTCATACAATCGCTCCTGATTAACCGGGGTTTCCGGCGAAGAAGCTTCAAAAAATACCTGTCGAGACAAGCTCGGCGGCGCTTGGAATGGAGAACATAAAATAAGGACCTAGACAAGGATGATTCTATGCCAAATATTTTTTTTTGCTTCATGTACGTTCTGGAAATAAATAATGATTTTTATTAAAATAAATATTTGATCAATTGAAACAAGTATTAAAACAGCTCTAAGTTTTAGGCAGTTTGCTAAAAAATCGAAGAGAGATTTGGCCCCTTCAACGCCATTCGATCCAAGTATATTGATCATGTTTTCCTCGTGACTTGAATTCTCATAAAATTTGGGCTCAAGAAATTAATTAAAACAAATAATTGTTTATTAAATTAAAAAATTATTTAATTCAAACAAATATTTATTTACGGGTTATCAAATAATTCTTTGATGACGTCATTAATCGCCGAGCATTTTACCGAATTCATCGCTCGGTTATGCGAGTTAATTAAATAAAATTTATCACCACCGTCGCACTATCGAGGATGTCGACTTCGCGAGCGAAAAACTGGTCGTCCGGCTGATTCGTGCGGCTCCCAGGAGCTCGGGTACCGGGTGCGACGGTTTCGCCTCGGACGACATGCGCGGGCCGAAGCAGTGCGTTAATTTGCGTCCCGCCAGGGCGTCAACGGTAGCGTCCACGCGCCCTCGGTTCATTAATTTATTTCCGTAATTATTTATCAGTAGGGAGCACACAGCCGTCCCGGCTTATCTCCGGCAAGGTGGTCGTTTTACGAGCGATGAGGGGGCGCGAAAACGGCGCGTTCCTCGACCGGGGACGCCCGGAATTTCGCGTCCGCTCGCCGGCAATTTTGGGCCTTCACTTTTACTCGCGTTTCATTTTACTGCCTTTTCACGGCGTTCGTCCTTTTTCTGGCGTGTCGCGTGTATATTTTAACGGACGAAGGAGAAGTCATAGTTTCATTGCGATCGTAACGTCGGGCGGGGAACGGGGGGGGACGAAGTTCGCCGGAGCGAAATGGTCGCGAACAAGTTACCGACGGAGCGTTCGGAACCGGCGAGGGAGCCGAAGAAAGAACTCGGGCGCGGGCCAAGGGAGCAGAAAACGAAGCGCCCGCGGGATGTTCTCGCTAATATACGTACGGTCCATAAACAATCATCATAAATATTTCGGTCGACACATTAGCCGACCGGTCTGCCAACACGGGCAGCCGAACCCCCTTTTTTTTACGGCTCGCGCTCCCTCGCGAACTCGCCTCGGAATTACCGGGACACGAACGAATAACTCGCCGGCCCCGATCGCGTCGTGTATAATCGCGAGTAATAATTTCATTTTCGTACAATTATCTGTTAGCGAAAAGAAAAAAAAATCGGTTGGTGTCGTTGATAAACGGGGGCTGATAATCGGTGGGATTTATTGAGAGCGAGATGTTGGATTTACCACGGTCGGTAATGAAAACTGTAATGATTTTTTTTTTTACCGATTTTCGGCACGTAAAGTCGAATTAAAAGTCTCGGTGACGGCGTTGATCATCGGGGCTTTCGATGAGGCTTTATTTCAGAAATTAGAGGCCGGGTGCTGTGGGTAAAAGTTTATTGCAGATCGCCGGCCCGATCTCTTCGCGGATAATCGCGAGTAATTATTCCGGTTCGATGGAATTATGTGCGATCGTAAGAAAAAAGGTAAAAGCGTCGATATCGTTTCGTATCACTGATAAAGGGACGCTGAGAATCGTTGGGATTTATTGATCGCGAAATATGGAATTTACCACGGTCGGTAAGGAAAACTGTAAAAAAAAAATGTTCACCATTTCCGGCACTTGCGATCAAACTTAAAAGTCTCATCCACAGCGGATATCACTCGAGCTTCCGATGAGACTTTTCTTTCGACCTTCCGCGCCAGCAGCCGTGAAGAAAGCCGATTACAGTTTTCGTTACCGACCGAGCCGAGAAGTTTCTTCGCGCGATCGAATCTTTCGCCTCTAATTGCCAACGATGGTGACCAATTATTGCGAAAAATATTATTGTTTTCCAACCACAGAGGTTCGGGCTATCGGCTCGACGATGGTTCTTCCCCTCGCGCCCGCGGCGAGCGCGGACCGCTCGTATAAACCCGGAGAGCCCGAGAGAGTTTCGACGGGGAGAAAAAGGCGAGCTAATGATATTGAAATGGATGCGAGTTATGCACCGGGCTCTCGTTTCGGCTCTCCCGCGGAGTTCGCCCTGGACCGAGCGGCCGGCCCGGGGGAGGACGACGTCGTCGGTAACCGTGCGTGCGCTGCTGGGTCCCCGGGGTCAAGTTACCTTGTTAGTTCTCGCTGGTCCCCGCTGGTCCCCGCCGGTCCCCGCTTGTCCCTTCCTCGGCGAATGCCCTCGGGCAATTGCCGACCACTACGACGACTCCGACGCGTTGCGACTCACCTCACTCACTCACACCGGCCACGCGGGGGATGCAGAAAACACACTGGAGTCTCTCACTACCTCTCCGAATCGCTCCCTTCTCGTATCTCCTTATTGTAAATAACCATTCGACACTCCGCTAGTCACGCTCCGAATATCGCTCCGGGCGGCGCTAATAGACGAGCCGCGAAAATTCATGGGGCGCGAAGAGATTCGTTAAACTCCGAGAGCTTCAAAAATATATATATATACACTGCAACACTGCGCGACGAATTACCACGATTCTGCCGAAGCTTTTAGTACTCGGAGAAAATAATTAATAACAGTGTCGATTGCGAACACCTCGTTGAATTATGCACGTTCTCCCGACCTTCTTGGTAGTTGCGGCAAAACTTTTTTTTTTTTCGAGAAAAAAAAAAAAAAAGATATATATATATGTTAGACCACTCCGAACATCGCGCCAAATTATCCAAATTCTTATTGGGAACCGAAAAAACAACTGCAAATAACCCGTCGAATTATCCATGTTCCTCGAACCCTCTTGGTACTTAGCAAAAAAAAAAATACTGGGCGACATTTAAAAAAAATCAATAAAACTGGGACCAGAAGCAAACGAGCAGAAGCAAAGAACAGGGAAACGAAGAGGAGGACCCGAAGGGTTGGGTCGGGGAAAAAAGAGGGAAACGAATTGGGGAGGATGGAGGACGGTGCATAATTCAAACTTGGTACCTCATTAAAGTAGGCTGCATGCCTCGGTGTGTATATCCACCTTCCGGCCCTCCGCGCTCGCTGCGCATGCGCGCCTGTGTGCGAGCGTTGCAACAGACCGCGGAGAGAGAGTTTCTGCACCGGAGGGATTAAATGGCGAACGGATAGCTACGAGCAGCGTTCAAATTTGTAGCCACTAAACCAGCCGATTTTATGGCCCAAAATTTACAGCGTTTTCACGCTAAAGTAACAAAGTTAACTGCCGCTACAACGTAGACTATCGCGCGTGCGCATCCTCCGTTGCGCGGTGAGACTCCGAAGGGGCCTTGTCGAGCCCTCGTCTGGACGTTATCAGTCTCCGATGTGCCCAGTAAAAAAGCTTTGTACTTGAACAAAACTTTTTTGTCCCCGAACTTCAGCGATTATTTTCTCGTTCATTTTGCAAAAAAAAATGTTTGTAGAAATTAACAAACATTTTTGTAAAATCAACGTTTTTCCAGAAAATCAATTGACCAGAAAATAATTGTGAAAATTGGTTCCAAATTCGCTCAAAAATTTCTGCCAAGGTAAGTCCAAAAAAGTGAGTTCGATGAACTCGTAGTTTCGGAGAGCTTTCCTCCAGATCTCTTTCAATCCCGACTCAATCAACCGAGCAAGTCCCCCGTTCATGCCCAATTCGCGTTGCAGGAGAGCGAGAAAGATGGTTTAAAGAAAAAAAAAATCCTCGACGGGAAAAGGTCTCGAGCATCGGAGAAGCAACGAAGTGGCTCGGAACCAACTGGCGGGTCCCAGTGGCTTTCGAATTCACGCGGCCTACCGAAATCCCCGTGGCGCGATCATTCGTCATGCTTAAGTGTACTAATGCAAGCATAACGTATTAATAAACCGTGGCCCGGTCGGTATGGCCGGGCATCATAAATATATCCGCGGCGTTAGTGTAGAGAGCGAGGAGAGATACAGAGAGGGAGACGGAAGAGAAAGGGCGAGGAACGAAAAACGGACTGGCGCGTATCCACATACTTATGCTAATGCCCCGATCCGCGGGTTTGCCGGTATAGAGAGGTGTAAGCCTTTTTTCCACCTGCCAACGTGAAGGGCCCGCGCGACCCCTACGGTGAGCGACGGAATATTCCTCCTCCCCGTCCGTCCCGGCTATCCATACCCGATATTACTCCTATCTCCGGTCACGTACTCGGGAATATCGCCCCGACGCCGTAATCTTTTCGACGATTATCGTCGACAATATATTACGCAACGAACTGAGCCAAAAATAAAAATCGAAAAAAATTCAACTTAAAAATAAATAAAGGTCGGGGCTGTAATGCAAAATTATAGCGGCGAGACTGCCGGAGGACTCTCGGGTGATTTAAATAATTGAAGCCATGAACGCGGAGGAAAATTGGCTTTGGGTTTGAATAAAAAATTTGATTGATCTAAAATAATTAAATTTATATGAGAAAAAATTAGATGTATCTAAAAAAAGTTGAATTAAAAAAAAAAATGTGAGCCATTTGGCTGATGGACTTCGGTCGACAGCTAATTGACAATATATTAATGTTCTCACAACAATCTACGTTATATCATGCTATGTTCAAAAAATTGTGCCATCTCTCATAATTTCAATAAATCCACTACTTAAATTTTTTTTAAACAAAATTAAATTTTTCTAGAAAAAAAGCATTCCAAAATGTTATGAAAATAATGAAAAAATATTAAAAATTACAAAAAATGAAATATTTATTTAATTATTTTAATTATTTGTAATTATTTTCTATAAAATAATTTTAAAATCTTATAGAGCAATTCTTATCTAAGAATGCGTTATACGCCACTGGTGCAGATTCTCCCAGTCCGCGTTTATGCCCAGCACCGTCCGCGCCCCGGTGTACCGTGGCCGACACGTACAGAAGTGATAATTTCGTGATTGAATATATCGAAGTGGGCCCCATGCTGGGTCGAACTCGTCCGAGGCGTCCGGCCCGAGAGGGTCTCTCCTTCCCGCTCATTTTCGATTTTTGTTTTTTTCTCTCCTCCGACTCGCTCCGGCCGGTCGGTTCGGCCCGGGACGAGGAAGGAGCGAGTTCCGAGGCGTTCCCGGCCGATCGCTCGTGGTAAAACATACATACATTATAACACCATTAAAAAATATTCCGTGCGAAACACTGGCCCGCCACTCCGGACCACTATTTTACATAGTCGCGCACGGGTTGCGCGGCGGATGCGAGAGCGCATGCGCGGTAGTGCGGCGCGTACGGACCGAATACGGGTTGAGCCATAATGCCGTTGCGGCACGTCGTTAAACGTTGTAATTTTATATTAATGCGAGGTCGAACGAGCGAAAACGCGAGTTCTGCGCCGCAGCTCGCCCCGCTTTTCCCCGCATCTGCGCATGGGCGCTCGCGATTTCTTATTTTCCATGCTATCGCTAATTAAAAAAAAAACTCCAACCATTCGCCGAGCTCGGCGGTGCCGGAACTTCATCACCGGCCGCCGCTTGACGAGTGAACATCACGCAGTATGATCCAACACGAAAAAAAAACAAAAAAAGAAAGTACAAAAACTAATACAAGCGAGACGAGAAATTTACGGTCGGGAGTCTGGCAGTGCGAGATGAAGGGGGTTAGTTCGAATCGGAGCTCGATTATTCAGCCAGTATAGTGGTATTTCCAGGCGGGACTAAGCGGCCCGGGATGCGGGGAGGGGGGATCGAGCGCGCATGCGCAGAGCGTCATTAGATTCCTTTTAGGATACGATATCTCACTCGTAATGCCTACCGAGCGTTCCTCATATCGTATACGAGGTGATAAGTATCTCAGCGATATATCAACTAAACAAACAGTTTATAGGAACGCGAGCGCGCCAGTTTGTACGCGGAAAGAAAGGGGGGGCGAGGGGGGGTGGAAGACGTGAGGCCGCGAGGGTCGAGGCTCTTTCGTCGTCCTATAGGACTCCGTAGGAATACCTAACGCGCCGGAGAACGAGAGTGAGAGACAGAGAAATTGAGAAAGCGAGGGAGAGCGAACGGGACGAAGGGCGTGCTGGCGGGAACGCGGAGCCCAGAGTCGGGCCATTCAATGTGGTGGTAGTTGGTGCGCTGCGCGGGGACCGGCAGGGAAGGGAGCCAAGAGAGACATCCATCCCTGCCGCGGGGGGTCCCTGGAGTAATTGTCTGCCAAACACCGGCCGATCCAGTCGAGATCTCCCTCACCCGACCCCTCGGCCCTCTCGCTCCTGCCTTCGGGTTAACGCCGAACTAAATTCGAGACGGTGGTTCTCATTCCTCAAATAAAAACGTCCTCGACGCCCTCCGCAACACTCTCGCTATGGTACCTTGTCGCCGAACGGAAGACCCCAAACAAATTATGTTATTGTTTTTTTTTTTAATTATATTTTTATGCATCGATGACAAACTTTGGTTTCTTTAATTACCTGTAGATAAAAAATATTTATTTTTGTGAATAAGTAAATGTTTGGTTGTTGACAAGTGAATATTCGTTTATTGGAGTATTCTCCAATCCGTCGTAGTAATTTACGATAATGGTGCGATAAAACTTTTTCTGATGAGTGTCGCAATCGTAAGAGTTACGTAAAAGTTTTTGCACCTGTACTGTACGAATTTTGGCGGGTTTTACGCGTGAAAAGCGTGCGTAAAACTGCCATTTGCGCACCGAGTGACGTAAATTCATGTTATGGATTTGATAAATGCATACTCATATATTGAGAATAAATATTCATTAATTTGAAATAAATTTCTAGTTATTTACAATAATATGTATTTCGGGAGACCCGACATTTCTTTTTGTGGGTGTATAAAGAAAGACTTAGGCATTAAAGAAATTTTATCAATGGCTTACCGCCTCGAAGTCGTTGCAATGTACCGTCGAAGCAGAACGGTGATCCGAAGAACGGTGCTGCATGAATAAACTCTTCACTGCACTCACTGTATACTGGATATTACTCATCGCGAAATCGACCAATTTGGGATTTTTAATAGTTTACCGAAAAAAAAACTACACTGAATATTATTTATCGCGAAATCGACAGATTTTTCATTTTTATTTACCGAAAGAAACGCGGTAAAAAATTCCTTCAGGAGAGGCGGGTGAGCTTTTGGGGAATTCACATCGAAACAATTGCAAAATGGTGACCATAATTATGTTTCAACACCGCGACGATCTAGAGCCTCTCGTATAATTTTTATCAAGGGTTTTAACTATTTTCTTATTTCACGTCAAATCTGTTTATCACATCGTTCCAATGCCAACCTGTAAAAAAAAAAATTACAAATTTGTCAAAAACGTAATTTTTATCGATTGGCGATAAAAAAAGGTTAATTTGATAAAGAAAACAATGCCAGTTTTAAAAAAAGTTTCCAATTGAACTTTTCATAATACAGATTGTCGATCATCTACGATATTCTTCCCGGTCTCGAATCGAGTGAGAATATGTTTGGGTATCGATAATTGAGAACCGTGAGACGAGACGTCGAAACGATCGGTCATGCGATTTAAACCGGACAAATAATATTGTAAGGCCCCTGCTAACACCGCGGAATATTACCATAAGACACGCGTTCGGAAACGATTGCCCCGCATACCTATACACATATCTATATACGTAAATATATTCTATATATATAACGAACAGTAACTACTATACAATACGTCTCTTTTCGTGCTCTCCGTCGCTCGCTTGCGCCTTCCTCTCCCTCGTGCCGGAGACTCTGATACTGCGGCGCATCCAGCCGGAGAGAGTGGATGCTGCGCGACGATGATATTTATGCGTTTATGTATTCACGCGTGTGCTCCTGCCGCTCGGTGCCCCGCCGCGTGTTGGTATTTATGTATTTACCTCTCTCGTTCTGTGTATTACCGTACACTACACTTACGGCCTTACACACATACATATATATTTTTTATTATTTTTTTTATTTTGTTTTTTTATAGATATATAAAGGCGTGTGGAAAACGAGAAGCGTAACTGTGTGCCCACTGGCGCACAATTAAGCGACCATTATGCGCCATAACCGATGCGTAAAACTTATTACTCAAGATTTATTAAATCCGGTGGTATTAATGAGGGTGATTTTTATGGCCGGATTTGAGGGGTCTTCGCGCGCTGCATACGTGATAACGAAGACGGACCGGGATTGTTGTAAATTGATGCAAAGGATAATATAATAAATGTAAACAAATACAAATGGCGGCCGAGGTTCGCAGAAGAGATTCGACCGATCGCTCATTTTCAGATCGGTATTATTTCGTTATCCGTATGATCCGTGAAAAAAAAAACAGTCGATTTTTCGAGCCGATTCGAGGGACGTTATTGCAGGCTTTGGAGTGTCGAATAAACGATTTTTTTTTACGTAGTCGAGAAAATCCCCGGGGTGAATACGAAATCGTTAGCGGAATACGACCGAGTTTCTGCGCATGCGCTCTTATTAATAAACTGACCGAGGGGGCATTTTATTGTGGACTATAAAATAGTTTATCTACAAGGTGTAATTTCCGTTCGCGGGAAGGCGGGACCGCGCGGTGGCTCATTGTAACGAAGATTAAAATTATAACGTCGCGAAGCCGAGTGGCGAAGGTATTATGGACGCGTCGGGGCGATAACGGGACCGGTAGCCGCGCGGAGAACGAGCGGCGCGGCGCGGTCCAGTGCGCATGCGCCGTGGATCCCGGGCCGCGCAGCCGATGCGGCGCAACGACGTTACTTATTTTGCCGGAACGGGAATACGGTGTTCGCTCGGTTATCCACGATAGTTGCGAGTCGCAAATTTCACCGGGAACGCAGGAGGATGCGCTCGCGCGGGCGCTAAGTGCACGCTGCGAGTCTATTGCACCCGGCTCAGCGATCGGGCAATAACAGAAACGATGAATATTTCGCATCTTATTGGAAGCGTGCCGGGGCAACGATCGCCGGCACGTACTCTCGCGCGGATGCAACGACGTCTCTATTATTTTACGGGACACCTTCGGTCTCTCTACCCGCGCACGCAGCGGGCCACTATTTGCTTTTTCTCGGAATTTTTTCTTTTTTTTTTAGTCACTGTATGCACGGAACGAATCGCCGATCGTTTGTTATTCTTGCACCTCTAAATGAGCTTTCCACTTCTCGCTGTTATCTAATTGTACGCTTTGGTTCTAAGGAAGTTTATGCAAACAGAAGAACTGCACCTAGGAAATGTTTCGTCATTTCAATTAAATACATTTTATATAAATAAATATTTATTTGGAATAAATATAATTTATGCAAATAAATATTTATTTTAAATGCGATTTATTTAGGCAAATCAATATTTATTTTAAGTACGATAAATTTATGAAAGGACGTTGATTTTATGTAACTATTTATTTGAGGGCACCCGCAAAATTAATTCCTTTGTATGGTAGAATACACAACTTGCCCTCGTCCAGCTTGGAACGACTTAGAGAGGATCGTCGTCGTAAATCAGTCGATCTCCGGGAGGGTGGAAAACAATACGAAGAGATTACCAGTCAATAATTACCTGCCCGACGAAGGTGAGCTCTGATGAAGAGAACAGCAACGGCCGGCGACGGCATGGGGGCCAAGAGGAACAACCGGATTAGCCTCTAATTGTCGTTAAGGAATTGGATTAGTCGCCGCAGCGAGGATTTTCGTTAAGCCAATTTAAAGGCCTCCCGCATGAATCGACAGAGACCCGCAGTGAAGTGAGAAACGGGCAGGACAATCGTCGGAAGTTCGGGACCAGCATTGTTCCAATGCCTTGGGGAAAACGTCTAAGAGATCGTCTCACGGTTCGATGCCAAAGCTAAAAGTTGTACATTTTCCTTCAACTTTACAGTTTTTCCAAACTTTTGGGGGTTCAACGTCGATACCCTTGGTCCAAATGGTAAATCTACCAAAACTTGCATTTGGTCTAAATGGTAAATCTACCAAACCTTGCAGATGGTCCAAATGGTAAGTCTACCAGACCTTGTATTTGGTCCAAATGGTAAATCGACCAACCTTTGCATTCGGTCCAAACGATAAATCTACGAAACCTTACATTTGATCCAAATGGTAAATCTACGAAACCTTACATTTGATCCAAATAATAAATCTACGAAACCTTACATTTGATCCAAATAGTAAATCTCCCAATCTACCAATTCCAAGTACCTGCATCCACTAACCATCCATCTCCTCCAAAAAATGTCTCCCCCTCGCTCCGCAGATAAGTTCTCAATACCCAAGCTATGTCCATATCAGCTCACGGGACAGATTGAATAACGAAGATATCCCTCAGAAAGACGCAGGGCGTGTACGGAGCTCGTTACAAAGGATACCTGCCGAATCCCGTGAACGGGAGATTTTACCGGCTTACAGGGACTCCGCATGTGCGTCGGAGAAAAGGGGGGGGGGGGGGGGAGGAAGAGGGGCATATCTAATCCGGCTAATCTCTGTCCAAAGAAACGGAGAGCCGAGACCCGCGCTGACCCACGGTATCTTCAGCCTCGCTTCCTCGGCAAAGGATGCTCGCAGCAGCGAAGTCAAAGACGACCGGGACAATCCGAAAGAACACCAGTCGATGACCGGACTGGCTGACTGCTTAAGCGCGATTAACTCAGCACCGATATCGTTGCATCGGTATGGCCGGGAAAGAGAAGAAGCCGGAGCGGCGAGGAGGTCGCTCCTCTGATTCTCACTCGGTGCCGGTTATCCTAAACCGGTTTTAATCCACCGCGAGCGGCAGGGTTAGTTGGTTACCGGTGTACTAATTGAACAGGTCCTCGGCATTAGCCGGAGCGTAAACTCGACCTCCAAATATTTTGGCATTGCGAACGAATAAATCAGCGGTTTCACGTCGGCCTATATTCGCCCGTGCCGACACCATTAAATCCGACCGGGCGAGCCTGGCCGAGGAGTCGGAACGACGGTTCAATTCGGGCAGCTTTAATACCCGACATCAATTAGGGTGAAGGTGGCGAATACGGCCCGGGCCATACGTCATTAATTTACGCGCTGATCGAGGTGGGCCATATTGGGATATTTTCCGTATAAGTTCTGAGGGCGCGCGATAGAAACGGTAAGGGGATCGGTAAGAAATCGGTCTCAACATTTTTTTCGGTCGCCATTAATACTTCGGACAAAAGCAAATTAGAAAGTAAAAAAAATCGTATTAAATTCAATGTACTGACACTGGAAGTTTTTATGGATAGTCTGGTATATGAAATTTCATGAACACTTGCGATGGAAAATTTACGTAGGGTATATTGAATACTTTACTTTAATTATGATGTAAAAGTTCATTCATTTTTCATCACAATTGTACATTAGATCTAATAATCAGTCTTGATCTAATTTACGAGTTTTTTTCATAAAAACTTCCAGTCCAGTGCACTATATTTACGATTTTTTGTAATAGGGTATATGTTAATGGTCGCGGAGGAAATGGGGAAACCGGCTTGTTACCGACCAAGTTTGTATCACATGATCTTAATTATTTTTTTTTTAGAACATAACAGAGTTCTAGTGTTAGACTCGCCGAATCCCCGAATTGGCCGCGTTGTACCGGAGTAAACCGGAAGTAAATGCGGCCCAGTTCACACATAATGAATTTACATGCTAATCGACGTAGGCCATATTCACCTATTTTCCCCTCTACAATATATTATCTTACGAAAAAAAAAATGTTTAAAGTAAAAAAAAAAAAAACTTACTCAAAGCAGCTCCAGTGTTCCGCTCCGAGTCCCCAAATTAGGCGCGTTATACCGAAGCAGACGGATCTCCACGAGGATCTAGAATACGATAGAAGATATAATTACGCGCTCGTAACGTGTCCACGGTAATTGGAAGCGATTTATAATTTTATGCATACGCCCGGAGCCGGCGTTCCGAATCCGAAATTTATATCCTATTCGTCAATCTGACACAGTGATTTAAAATAAAAAATAAAAAAAAAAGGAACGCGATCTTTCAACGCTATATCCTCAACGCCGTCAACAACATAATCACGTAATGTAGGTGGAAAGAAAGTAAAAAATAAAAATACGCGATAAAAAAAAAATCAAAAAAAAAATCGTCGACCACACCCATTCCGGCGCAGTGGTCTGCTTAAATATGAATTATACATCGGTGGAAAGATATCGTTAGTTGTTTGACGTGAAATAACCGTGCGCCGGGGCTTTCCTCGGCTCGAAACCGGCTAAACGGGCTAATCACCGCGATGAAGAGACGCCCGGACCAATTTTCGTGCGGGACCAATTATATCATGTGTTTAAAATTAATTACGAGATCGGGGAGCTGATAGAAGCGGAGTCTCTCGGGGGGGGAAGATCGAGAGCCGGTCGCTTCGGTGACGAGGGACGTCCTGGCTCGTTCTCTCGCTCCCTCGCGTCGCGGCCGGTCCTCTCGCTCGGTCCGGTCTCGCCGTTATCTCTTCGGACTATCGCTGAAACGTCGATCGCCAATCATTATTATTTCCACAAATTAATCTCAACGGACTGTCCAGCCGACACGGTCCTTCTGCACTTATTACGCTCCGTGAGTCATCCGCTCGTTCGACGAATGTTCTTTTATTCGATACACAGTAATCACACTCGGGTAATCGGGTTAATCGGACTGGCATCGCTAATTCGCTCCGGCTATATGGGCTGAGTGCGGTCAATATGGACCACTGGAATTTCGGCCCCGAAAACGACCTCTGTAAAGCCGAAATATTATTTTTCGCGGTTCATCTTGCGACGGCTTTTTTCGGATGGTTGGTAACATCGACCACAAATTCATTCATTCAAGATAAGTATTTATTTATTTCTATTAAATGTTTATTTCGGACCGCGTTAAATTTATTTTAAAAATTATTATTTTCAGAAATTTTAGATCAGCATTCACCCGGTGGTCCATCTAAACAACTTCTTTTGCATGCTTGGCGATATGCCGATGTATCAATAAATATATACTATATTGTAAACGATAAATAAATATTGATCCGAAAAATGAACCGCCCAGAAATGTCTCGGTGAGGCTTTGAACAACGAGAATCGAATTCAGAGCTTAACATTCTTGTAGAAATTAAGTCGATTTTGCGATCGCAACGAGAAAAACGGCCGGTCCATATCACCCACCTATGGGTGGGCCATGAAAAGGAAGCCCCGGATAAATTTTTGAATCTCATCGGGAGCAAAATTTAACAAGATAAAAAATACCTTACCGTTATCGATAAAAGTGGCTGAACGAAATTTTCGATTAAAAAAAATCCTCATTTGTGTGCCTCGCACATGGGTCAAGGTTGTAAAATGGACCAGCGTGTCAACACGCCCTGGTCCATTTTCGAACCTTCCATTTCAAGTCTGCCCAACTCATCGAGACAATGAACATTTGGAGTTGATTATGAGTTCGTGACATCGAACCGCCGTCACTCGTTCATGAAAGCCCCAGTAGATAAAACATCGGTTCTCGGTTCGAGTGCAATGAAAACTTGTTATATCGGAGCTGACCGTTTAACCCCGAGGGTCAAACGGTCGGGAGGTCGTGACTTTGGTAAAGTTATGCAGACGCGTACCCAGCGGTCTATCGTCCAATTTTTGCCGGATAAATGAGCCAGGTGTAGTCAAAGTTCGTTGATCCAGCGTGCGAGATAAATCTCGCATGATTTACGTGCAGTTTCGCTCGGGCCGTAACTCGGTAAGAAATCTCTCGAGCGAACGGACTCGCGGCGATGTCTCAATCGAGCGTCGTACGGGAAAGTACGCGTGTCTTACAACCGGCCACTCCGGGCACAACCTGTAATCGCAGATTTGCAGTACAATCGAGAATAACATCGAACGACAAATCCTGGAGATAAGAGAACTATAATTTACCTTGCGACTCGTCGACGGCTCGCTGAACTGACGCGGCTTCGACACGGCGTTTTCCGTCAAACTGCGTCGTGGCGCTGCCGCGTCGCTGCGTTGTAACGTGCAGTACGCGTGCGCACGGTCGTGTTTTCGTAAGAGATTATACTAGAAGACGATAGTGCGCATGCGCAGATCTTTATTGGTTAGAATTCGTACCAGAAAGCGACGGTGCGCATGCGCAGTTTTTTTTTTAAAAGAAATCATACGGAAGACGGCGGTGCGCATGCGCACTTGTTTTTAGGTAAGAATTTGTACCGGAAACGGACAGTGCGCATGCGCAGTGGTCTTTACGTAAGAATTTGTACCAGAAAATGTGAAATAACGGAAAACGCCGAATCGAAAGCGCTTCTGGGTACTTTGCGCCAATTACTTTTCGCTCGATGCGCGCCCACGCGTCTGTACATTAGAGAATCGGTTTCGAGTTAACGGGCACGCGAAGCCCCGCATTACACGATCGAGTTTTCCCGACTAAATTGCAACGTACCTCCGCAAACCGGAGTACGGAACGATCGACACCGCACTCAAGTGCATACCGTTTGCGGTTTAACCGACTCGATAATGATGCACAAATTGCCTAACGAGAAACGATTTTCTACTTTGAAAATTTGCACCCCACTTGTGTCCGCGATTGGCGCGTTGGTCGCATTACGAAGTAATTCGCCGATAGACGTGGTACAAAATACTTGAGAATTGGACCGATTGCATTCATTATTTCGAATTTAACCTTCGCCCAAAATTGATAC
This sequence comes from Amblyteles armatorius, assembly GCA_933228735.2. Classification (NCBI taxonomy): domain Eukaryota; kingdom Metazoa; phylum Arthropoda; class Insecta; order Hymenoptera; family Ichneumonidae; genus Amblyteles; species Amblyteles armatorius. The sequence continues at coordinate 14,903,429 of OW121688.1, read as the reverse complement.
GAAATTCGGGATAAGCGCGATAGAAAATGCACGAAAATGTGCGTCCCGAAAAATTGCATTCAACATTTGTATTCTTAAAAAAAAAAAAAGGAAAGCTTTCCCCTCATATTAAATTATAAACTTTTCCCAGAGTTCTTTAATTGCCGAAACAAAATAAATAAATAAAACCCATATTCTATGTAATTTTTCCTGCCGATCGCTAATCTTCCGGTTATTCTACTCCCGACTCGACATCTCGTGAGGATAAAAAAAAAACAAACAAATCCTCTCTCCATCTCGCCTTCCCGCTCGACAAAAAATCCGAACCCGAGAATTCCAAGTGATTCAGAGTATTCCTCCCTCGATCCTGCGTGAGATGCCGGCGAGATGCGCGGCTTCTTTCTATCCCCGGGTACTTTCGTGCGATCCGGAGTTTAGCTCCTTCGTCGTTTTTTTTCTTCTTTTCTCATTGATCCCTTCCTCCCGCCGGTCGCAGACTGCTGGTCGCCAATCGAAAAGGAATCCTCGGCGCGGTTCGACTCGATCTCCAGCGTTGCCTCGTCCCGGACCGCAGACGTTTCGACTTTCCAGATTAAAAATGTATCAATCTGCGACTCTCGCTCGGTGTTTCGAAACGCTCCGAAGACCAAATTCACGAGCCGGCTCGAGATTCCGAAGAATCCGTTTCCTCCCGCTTTTTGCAAATAGCGCACACCTGAAAGGCGTCTTCCTAGCGCACAGAGTAAAAAAAAATTTCGTAAAAGCGGCATGCGAAATTTCGTAAAAATAATTTTGTTAAATGAGTGACAAATCCGTTTGTTCAATATATTTTATATACTATAATTTCAATATACAAATACTGTCCTTTTATTTCCCGTGTCATTGTACATTTTAGTTTGTACTTTTGTTTGAAAAACTGGAAAATTAAGAAATAGAAAATTGTGGACGTTTGTGGACAACAAGTTGTTGTAAAAAGTTGAATCTTTTTTTACTGTGTAGTTCAACTCCGCAATCTCCGGCGTTCTCCCGTCCTCGGCCGCAACCGTCTGGAGTTTCCGGATTAAAAATGTGCGAATCTCCGCCGGTTGCTCGGCATTTTGCCGGTAAGGTAAACTGCAAACGCAGATAGGACTCTGGTTGCGAAATCGCGCGTCTGCGTCGTAAATAATAAAGCCTGGTCGTAAAGCCTGATGTAGCGTGGAAACGCTCCGAAGACAAAAGTCACGATCATGCTCGCGAGGCTCCGAAGAATCTGAGAATAAATCATTTTATTCGACCGAACAAAATAATTGTCGTGGTTAGTAAAGAAACATTGGAATCGACGGCTTGTTAGTTTGATCGACGGGGTACTTCCCGAGTAGAAATTTTCACGCGTTACATCCAGCTCTGATAAGGCCTTATCAGGACCCTATCAGGGCCCGGTGTAACGCTCGAAAATTTCTACTCGGGTTCTTTCGATCAACCAGACGCTTGTTTCACCACCCCTAAGCGCACATTCGGTCGACTCAATCAATTTTTCTTTTTCTCCGTGCACTTTTGTCAAATAGCGCACACCTAAAAGGTAGTTCAAGATTACAGTTTCCATGTTAAAAATCTATCAATCCGCGACTCTTGCACGCAACGCAGCTCGTCCTCCGTTAGCGGAACGCGCGTCCGCGTCGCGAACAACAAAAATGCCTAGCGCAACATGGAATCGTCCCTCGGACAAAACTCATAATCCAGCTCGCGAGTCTCCGAAGAATCCGTGTCCTCCCGCTTTTTGCAAATAGCGCACACCTCGAAGGCATCCACCCCGCTGATTTACGTCCATCCGAAGAAAACGCCGCGGATGCTCGACGCCTCTCGATGCGCCCGATAACCGATGCAACGGAGCGGATCGGCCGTCCGTCTCAATAACGAATACTTTGAGCCACCTCATGATGAATGAAAATTCAACGCTCCGGCATTCCTCGGCGCAGCTGCCCTCGGCCCGTTGCCGCCGCTCGCGAATCCTCGCGGAATTCTCGTTTCGCCACGACAATGAAAACCACGAGGATATCTCCGAAATATATCGGAGTCGACGGACCTCGTTTTTACCGTCTCGTCCTCGCCGCTCGAAATCCCCGACGGAGAATCTTCGTACAATTTATACGGGTGAATAGCTCGGTTCCGTTGCGGAACCTTCGTCGAAATTGAAGCGCGATCTCGGTTTCTCGGTCGCGTTTCGGAGGATCTTCCCGGGCGAGGAGCGAGCGCGCGGAGGTGGCGGCTCCGGGCCGGGAACGGGCCGAATATGGCGGCCGGGCTGGCCGATCGCCGGTCCTCGCGCGGTCGCGCTTGTCCGTCGAACATCACTAAAGTGTCAGCCGAAATCAGAATTCAGAGCGGCCCCGCGCTTGTTAGCGGGCCGCGCCCTGGCAAAAAAAAAAAGCGAGCCGCGCCGAGTGCGAGAATACGGAGGACGAAAAACAAAAAGGACGCGAGTCGCCCGAGACCGGACGGAAGAGGGGACGGAGATAGGCGAAAGGAAGTCGCGGAGGAGGGAGCGAAGGAGAAGCGTAGAGAAGTTTCTTCGCACACTCGCCTCCACCGGAGACAAAAGCCGCGATACTCATTTCTCGTCCGCCCCGACCGTCCCGCCGGTTTCTTTGGCTCTCGCTCGGAGCTTCGACGCGGTTTTCTCGTCACCGGGATGGACGCGGACGAGCCAGCGCCTCACCGTCGGCCCGTGCGCGCGTACTTTGGATCTTTTATCTTCGTTCACATTTTTTTTTTTTTTTTTTGTCCGCTTTTTCCTGCCGTGTTCCCCCGCGCGGGCAGAGCGGCTTCCTCTCCGTCCCGTTCCTTCATTGTTTTGCTCGGCGAGGTTGCGATAGGTTCTTTGGTCTTCTCCGGTCCGGGGAGGGCGACGTCAGCGACGGCTCAGCGTTCCCTCCGAATCTCGTCCACCTTCTCGTCCGCCGATGTTCTCGATACAAATTACACGAAGAGGACACGGCCGGACGCGCTCTTGCGGAGGGGCGCGAGAGGAACGACGAGGGACGCGTCTCCTCTCGGGCCTTCGCTCGGCGCTCGCCGACGCGCGAGGGCGGCGCGCGTACGCGTCGGACGGAGACGGGAAAGACTGATGTTATCATCAGCGTTGCTACCCGCGCTTTTTGCCGGTAATACGGCAATTTTTTTGCTACCCCGGACCGTCGTCCTCTCTCGATACTCGGCGCAACCATTTTCGTACGACCGGGGAGAGCTCGGCGTGGCCCGGAATGCGAATAAGCTTCGCGGGGGGACGCGCACTCGGCCCGACGCGGCATCGCCGAACTCCGCGCGCCGCGCACGTTCGCTCCGACCATCGTGCGGCTCGCCCCGATACCGATGGGCTCTCCGTCTCTATCGGCGACTCCTCGTTAGTCGACCGGCCTTTTTCGTACGATATAGTACGGAGGACGGAATTTTTGTACGACGAAGTGACGGCGAGATTCTTGGAGATGTACGGCGAAAATATACCTGTTGTTGAGCAGGCGACCTGAGTTTTCATACTGAGTCGACGGACGTAACGTAACATGCAGCAGGTGAAAATTACACTGCTCGCTTCGACGAGTTTTCGGACTTGCAAACCGACCTCGGTCGACGAGCTGAAGACCTTCCGCGCAGTTAAGGTAGTCCTCGAGAATAGTTACTTCGCATAAGTTTCGAGGAAATGCGAGAGAATCGCAAATGCTTCTGGACGGTATAAAAATCTGAAAAAAAAAATTAAGCATGTTGAAGGCCCTGAAATTATTAATTTCTCATAATAATGATCTTTTCAGATTTTTAAATTCACTTGGAATTTTTTAAATATGGGAAAAGTGTAGAGTCAAAAAGTTCAGAGTGAATTCAAAAATCTGAGAAGTGAACGAGTCATTTTTATTGAACGAAAAAGTTAGGTTTACGGTAGATTTGTTGCGCAATGAAGTTTTTCATTATTTGTTGATAACATATTGGAATTATTATTATGTAAAATTAATCTTTTGAGCACCTTTGATATGTTTGATTTTTTTCAGAATTTTATACGATCGAGGAGTGTTTGCAATTCCCTCTCATTTCTCTGGAACTTATGCGAAGTGAACACCGGGTCTGTGTTCCGGATTGCCAGTCGAGCCCTCATCGTTGAACGGCGAGCCGTCTCCTTATGGTAATTCAGTGAATCGCTTCATCGGAACTTTCCCTCACCTTGCTCGCAAAACGATCATCCGGGTACAAACTGTAACTCACCGGCAACAAACAGCATGGTGTATGAATATAGTAGTTTTAAACTCGCCTTCACGCTGAAAAAGGCTTAAACTCGCGGGGCGATCGGGAGAGACCGAGAGAGAGAGTCACGATGGCCAGCAAACGAGGAACACGCGAGCCTAATCCAGCAAATTGGATGGGGACTTTTGCACGGTAATAATGAATGCTGTCGGCGGAAGGCGCGTCGAATTCCACCGTACGGAGTCCTCAGCGCGAACGAGTCACCGAACGGGTCTGCAAACGAGAGGCGAAAGACTCTACCATTTAAATCCCGTACGTAATAAAGAGCCCGGCTGCACACCGGCCTCTACCGACGTCGAGTTTATAAAAGTATAACTATAATCTCTCTCGAGATTGGCAATTAATACCAGCTTAAGGCAGTTCCGACTGCCACAAAACGGCGAGATGAAATTCAAAATTATCCGCGCGTACGATAACTTCTCTCTTTGACGTATATATTTTTGAAAAATTAATAATTCAAATTTATAATCCTAAATTCAAGTTTTTAATTCAAATCTATAAGTTTTAATTCGAATCTATAATTTTTCATTCGGATTTATGATTTTTAATTTAATTATTGATTTTAATGGAAAGTTTAAAATTGAAATGAAATTGAAGCAGTCTATGATCGATGTGCAAGTAATGAAGATATTTTGGAGAGACCGTTCTGGTTTCTGTTTGGAGGATTTCCTTGAGGAGAAAGAGCAGCGGTATCGAGGAGCCGCGGACGAAGCCGGGAGCGGGTAATAGCGGCTAAACGGTGGCGGTACCTTGATATGCAAAGGTTGGAATTTCCTTGCAACGGGCTGCTCGCAGCGGCGATGCTCTTCGGGAGCAGCTGAGAGTACGCAGGTATTCCGCAACGGAGCTATTTCAGTAATAGCGTCCGTTTACATTCGGCTCTCAACGTCCGGGATCCGAACGGCATTCGTCTTCGACTCCCTTGACGCCTCGGCGCGGGGAGAGCCGGGTGGGAATATTGGGACTCGCGGATTCGCATCCCCAGTACAACGAAATATCGCTCCTCGCACAGCGCGCTTCCCAGAAGATCTCGCTTCCGGCACCCGAGATCGTCGACGATGCAGTTACACAATATGATGTCGCAATCCAACAATAAAGTATGGACCAGCACCTAAAAAAAAAGAAACTATTAATTAGGGACTCCAGTACCACTGAAAAAAGTAATAAAAAGTAAAAGCTTGTTTATGGCTATTACCAGTGTGTTGCCCGACTTCCGGTCCAGAATAGCGTGAGATCCGTCATGTTGTATATAATATTATGTGAAAAACCAAATATATACAGTATGGACCAACGACTAAAAAAAAAATATTTACTAGCTGCTCCAATCGTACCGAAAAAAGTAATAGAAAGTAAAAGTCTGTTTGTAGCGATTACCAGTGTGTTTCCCGACTTCCGGTTGAGAATCGCGTAAGATCCGTCATGAAACATACAAAATCATTTGAAAAACCAACAATATACTATGGACCATCGACAAAAAAAACAACTTATTTATTAGGTGCTCCAGTCGCACAAAAAAAAAAAAAAAAAAAAAACTAAAAGCTTATACGTGGCGATTACGAGTCTGCCGCTCGACTTTCTGTCCAGAATGGCATGAGATCGTTCCGCGGCCTCGCGTCGTGTCCCGTAAATCGAGAAGACCTAATTGTCTCTTCCCCGTCCCGATCTCGAGACTCCCTCAAAAAAATGCCGATCTACCCGGGTTTTTCCACGAGCGCCCGAAAAACCATCGGAGAAAGAACGACGAGTAGTTGAACCGGAGGGCGAGAGGGGTACAAAAAAAAGCTCTCCGACTCTCGCCTCGCTCTTGGGAAGTTCCCTCGGAATGTCCGGAGCGGAGACGGGCCCCGCGTCGTAACGCATTCAAATCGACGCTGGACCACTTCGTTTTGGCGTGGTTTCTCCTACCGGAGACTCGCAGCGGCTCGCCGGATTGACGTTGAGGGATGACGCGCGTATCCAGGGAGCTCCGCATCGCTCTCCGGTCTGAATCGAGAGAAGCCGCGAGCTGTCGCATCGTGAGATCCTCACCGAGGCCTCAACGTCGGAGCAACAACGGCGGGTTTTAAAGGGGCGAAGGAGGAAGGTGACCAGAGGCGGAATCGCCGAGAACGAAGGAGACGGGAGGACGATGGGAGGGAAAGAGGAACGGCGGGAAAGGAGATAAAGAGCGAAATCGGGAGAGAAATGAGGCTGGATGGATCCGAGAATTTTTGCCGCGAGCAACGTTTTCGTCGGTTTTACCGAATCATTCGGCAAACGTGCCGGGAATGACATCCTCCGGAAGATCCGACGGGGGCCCCCTTTGCCGATCACCGGGGCATGAGGAGGCAAGGAATTCTCGCAGAATTCGCCCGCTCGCTCGACGATTGGGGCTTCGATGCTGGATTCACAATCTCGCTGGCGGAGAGCCTATCAACCTCAATCGTCGCGTCCACCCTATAAGTTTCATACAAAAAAGAAACGTGAGTCTGTATCATGATTCGTGCCAATTTATCGGGGGATATTTTGTTCCATAAGAAGATTAATATTGATAGGTTCGGGTCGCTAAGGGAATAACTGGGTTGTTAAGGGACTTGTGAAAGGGACTTCACAGGTCGCCGTTTCTTCAAGGTGCGGTGTAGTAGTTGAGGAATTCATATCATTTTACAGTATGCGACACCCTGCGATTTTGAAAAACTGCGTATATTCTCAATAACCCACGATTGCTGCCAACTCCATATATTCTCACCTGTGATTTTTTATGCTAAGGTTTATTTCATTTTACTCTTCAACTCATTTTTCGTTATTCGTTATTCATTTTTGTATTGGTTATTACGGTACAACTTCGGCAATGTTTCGGTAAATGTTTTTATAGTAATGCTTACCAATGGAAATCACGTCGAACAGAGCGTGGAGCACTGAAGACCATTCGAGGCGAGTTTCGCAAGGGAACTTAGCTGCCGATCTTCGGAGTAGAAAGACGCAAGGAATTCTCGTAGAATTCGCCCGGTCGCTCGTCAATTTGTGCTTAATGCAGAATCTCGCTGGATCAACCTGGATCGTCGTGTCACGCCGATAACTGCTGAAAAGACAAGACAAAAAAATTTGTATCGCAATTCGTGCCAATTTAACCGTGGACATATTTTTTTTTATAAAAAAAAATATATATATATACACATATAGTTGAGTTCGAGTCGTTAAGTAAATTTCTCGTATAATAATTCTCGCTAATGGAAATCATGTCGAACAGAGGGCGGAGCACTAAAGACCATTCGAGGCTCAGTTCGCAAGAAAGCAACGAGATGGAAACGGGGGAGAGCTATGGTGATGAAAGAGCGCAACTTATGCATACCGTGTAAGTGACGCGCATGAATAATTCACTCTAATAAAATAATGCAGGTAGTGAGAGCAGGAGAGCCGAAAGACGGCCGAGAAGATAGAGAATGAGGGACTCGATACGCTCCGGAGATCCGGGCAAAAACCCATCGGCCTGGCCGAATGGGTCGTACAAAGTTGACTACGCTTTTTTATTCTTTTTTTTTTTCTCGTCGTACATCAATGCGCGGGATCGTTCTTTGGTCGGAGACATTATTCACAAACTCGTACGTGACTTAATGAAAAAAAATTGAAAAAACTGGCAACTGCTGTCGTCGACCTGGATCGAATGAATTTTTCCAGAATTTTGCAAATGTGTTTTGGAAAGTCAACAACAAAATAATCGGGGACGTTTGTTCCCGAATGAGGCATCGAGTCCTGCACCCAGAACAATAATTTATTTGACGGCCACCGTTTATTTGGTTTAAGTAAAATATTTATTTGATTAAAATAAATATTTATTTAAATCACATAAATATTTAAGCTAAAGAAGTAAACGGTGGGAATAAAAGAAAAAAATGGTTTTGGGATTGAAAGATCCAGAGAAAAAAATACCTCTCGTCCATCACTTAAGGGGCTGATTTCTTCATTTCCATTTAAAATGTCCCTGGAGCCGGTGTTTCTTATTACCGATCATTTAACCGATCTTTACTGCTCCGCTCGGCGGTGGTTCGGTATTTATCATTTCTTCGCGCGTTTAACGCCTCGACGAGTATCGTCTGCGAGTCCGGATGACGATTGGTTGAATGACGTCCGCCGGGCGATCGTTCCCGGCGAGGACGATAGTCGATGAGCGCGATAAAAGGAGCGCGGCGGGTTCGCCGGCATGGGGAGCAGTTTCCCGTGGAACGAAATTTTATCGTCCCACTCGGCGAGGAAAACGGCACGCATTTTAACGAAATATGATATTTAACCGATAAAATTTTATGCTCCCCCCGGTGGGGCGCCCGGCGCGCGTATATCTTCGCCGTCCCCGAAGCTTTTAACTCCGCACACAGTCGAAGTGTCGTGGCAAGTGTGTCTCGACGCGCACGATACACAGAACCCCCCGTTTCTGCCTCGACGGGGTCGTTTTAAATCCCGATGAAATTGCCGGTCCCGCGTGACTGTCTACCATCAACATCGTCGTTTACACTCCAAGTTATAAGACGTCGAATCCAATCGAAGCTGCGGTCCTCTTCGTGCACTGAGATGCGTCGAACTGGCGAGCCATTAAAGACATCCTCGTGATGGTTCATCCATTGCTTCCGAGAGAATCGTCCGTTATTGCCAGTTAGCCGATGTAGGGTAAACCAGCCAATGAATGGGCGAGACCAGTGAATGGACACTGTCGATAAGAGCACATGCATAAAAAAAGGTCTATTCAACAATCCAACAATTTCAGTTGGTTGTCCAACAGACGCGTCAAGCTTGGTTGTACCAACAATTATAGTTGATTAGGGTGATTATAAAATTCGTTGTCCATCTTTTGCCATCTTCAATCCTACTTTAGTAGTTAGAGTAATTAAACTTCAGGTTATGACACTTCATGCACTCGTCTGTTATTGCCAGTGAGGGTAAAGCATGTAGGGTAAACCAACCAATGAATGAACAGGGTTCAGTGAATGGACACTTTCACTAATGTTTTACAACCGAACAATTTTAGTTTCTTTCCAAAGAAGTGCATTTGATCTCCTGCAGATATCTTCAGGCTCATTATCGGAAGTGGATTCTTCACGATGCTCGTGCCATTCCGCTTCTTCCTGTCCTGTTTAATTTCAAATCCCTGTGAAATCGAGTTGGCGGAAATTCTCTGGTTCATCCGTTACCTCCGAGAGAATCGTCCGTTATTGCCAGTTAGCCGATCCACCCCGAATCCATCTAAAAATTGTCGACGACGATCTCCCGGGGGTCTCGACGGAAGGTTTTCCACCGTGATAAGTACAGATTGAAAGAAGACCACCGCGGATAAAATTGTTCGTATACGGAGTGGTGTCGGAAATTCTCTTCGGCTGACCGTGGTCCGGAGACATCGGTCGGTCGCGTTCGCCGAGTGTGTCGGTGTCGCGTACGTCCCCCCAGTCTCGAACGCCAGAAGCGATAACAACCCCGGTAAGGGATAAAATCCCATTTCCCAAGATTCGACGTTGTCGCGCGCCGTCCAGCCATTTCGCTCGAAGGACCATAAACGGTTTTATTTATCCGGTGACCCGGCGACCGGGTCCGATATCGCCGGTCTCCCGGCTATCCCGGTGCACGCCAGGTCGCCCGACGAGAAAATAGAATCGCGTGGCGTTTTCGATTGACTCGATCGAGATCGCTTTCGAGAGCGCCGACGAGCCTTTCAATTCCCGGGCGTTCGACAATCGAAAAAAAAAAAAGAAAAAAAAAGGGAAGAAAAGTTAAGTCGAAAGCGAGGAAGCGGAGCAAGTGCGAGCGGGACGGGCGAACGAATAGCGGCTCGCGTGTTGCCACCGCCTCGGTGGCGAACGATGCCCGTCGAGGGAGACATTCAATCGCGTTCGAACGCCCGCTCTCCGGTCCGGCGACTCCTGCACATCGCGGGGGCTTCGCAAAGATGGCGAGGCATTCGTTCTCCGCGCTCAGTTTCTCCTAATCGCGGGGGCAACCTTTTCGGCCAACAGATTTATCGATTCCACGGGAATACGCGCTCCGAAATTGTCTTGTTTATCGTTGTCTTCCCAGATTCTTTTTTTCTTCTCCTATTTTTTTTTTTTTCTTGTTTCTCTCTTCGGGTTTTACGATTTCCCCGAGCTAGGGCGATCTCCGCGGCGGACCAGTATATTACAGCGGGAATCCCCTCGGCGAGGTCGTTGGCTCGGCCGTCTCTTTGTCGCTGCTCGATCGATCGGAAAATTCTTCGATCCTCGAACTCGGCGAGCCATCCCTTAAACCGTAACGATTCTCAAATCGGTTGGCTCGTCGCTCCGGCTACGATGACCTCTTCCCCGCGGATCCCGGGGAAGATCCTCCTGAAAATATCGCAACATTATTCTCATCGCCCGATCGCGCTCGGGTAACCGATGATGTATCATACCGCATGGGAAAAACATTTTCGCTGCATCATCATTTTTCATCCCTCAGACCCGACCGCACGGGGTCGCCCAAGATCGGCACGGCTGTCGGCATAGTTCGAGCTCTTTTCAGACCGAGACTCCGTGTCGATAACTGCGCACTGTAAAAACACATTGCACGTTTAATGTACTGGAACTCAAAATGTGGTTGCATTATCCAGGTAGCACGAAAATAATTTAGAAAGGTTTCGTAAGATATGAAAGATTGAAAATATTTCCAAAATTATTTCAAAATATTTCGTGCTATATAGGTACATACGTTAATTGAACAAAATGCACTTTTCTATAAGATTCAAATACCAGATATCAAAATGACAAATTCTTTCCCTAAAAGTTACAAAAAAAAGGTCGTCGAAAAATAATTATTTTCCTGCCAAATCGTAACGCACATTGAAATTTCAGAAACAATTTGTGTAAAAAAAAAAAGTATCCGATACCGTTAATTATTTTCCAAACAATGTTTCAACACTATTTGCCGATAGCTCTGCCGATGACTGCGCCGCAGTCTCTGCACGCAACGGCTGCGTCCGCATCGAGTCGCATAGCAACTGAATATGGAAAAATATCTGGATCGAGAAGGCGGGTTGGGACGATCTCGGCGATGCGCCGAGAAATTCGCGATAAATCAGGAGGAACCGAGGGCAAATAAAAATAAGCGAGCAGAGATAGGAGCGCGAGTGTCGCGGTATTGGTGAATGCAAAAATTGCCGGAACCTATCCGGTCGCGTCTATACGTCTGCGGCACGCGTGTACACCCGTTCCGTGTACCGTTCCATAATAACAGGGTATGTTCCGACGGTAACGTCGAACCGGCGAACGAGGATGAAAGGGGTTGGAGGGGGAGGGTTCGGTGGAAAAGTAGATAAATATATAATACCGGGCGGTGATTCGAACGATCGTTGTTCCGGCGGGCGAGCGGCAGAAGCGGGAGCGGCCGGAGAGAAAAAGGGTAGACAGGCCATTGTGAGAGTTATTTGTCATGCTGCCTTCGAGTCTACGGGGTTCCGGAGATGATCGCGAGCGAGAGAGGGAACAAGAAAGCATCTTCCTCCCGTCCCGTCCTTCCCTTCCGTCCAACCGAGTCGTTCCATTATCGATTGTCATAGCTCGCAGTCTCGAACTAAGCGCCACACACACGTGGCCACACGATAACGAACCTGGGATTTTAGGCAGGGAATTCGTGTAAAGAGAATCCCGGAATTCCAACGGTTATTGTCACTGGCTGGGAACAAATTTTCTGTGAAAATAATCGAAACGAACGTCAAGCTGATAGTTTCTAGTTTCCGAAACACATCGATGCATTCACAAGAAATTAAATATTTTTTGTCCAATAAGTGACAAACTCCTTCGTTAAGATTCCAATGTACAAACTTGTCCTCTTATTCTCCGGGTCATAAAAAAATTTAGTTTGTCCTTTCGTTTGTAAAATAGAACCCGAAGTTGGGATTGGAGAATTGGCAACAAAAAAACTATGGACGTTTGTGAATGAAAAAATTGTTGTCCAAAGTACAAACTTTTTTTACTGTGTGGATACGAATTGCAATTGTCAAATTGGATTTCTAGGAACAAATCAAATCTGCATAGGATTGTTCGACAACTGGGACGTGTCCGAGCATTGGAAACCGTACCTTACTAAAAGCACGGGCGGCTGAGCATAAGCTTTGCCGCACGTGCATTGCGACAATAAATGCATCGTTATCGTCGTCCATCCGAAGTCGCGAACTCCACCGCTTTCTCCATGTCCTGCAAAAGATAAAAAAAAAATTATGATTGAGTTTGAAAAATAACACCCACGCCCGTCCACCGACGCGAACGTTCGGGCAATTCGATTTCATCGTTCCCGCATTCGATTCCGCGCGGGGACAGCGCTCACCCCCTTTCGATTCAGAAAACCCTCGACAAATATCCAATTCACCTGTTTGTTTTAAGTTTCCCTACAGCGCTCCCTCTTTTGTTTGTTATTTCGCACACGTCCGATTAGCAATCGCTCGTCGGGGCTCGATACTCCGCACTCGATTTCCTCTACGCGCTTTTTTATTATTTGTTATTCAATCACGCCGAGCTTCGCATCGTCCTCGTGCGCGGAGAAAAAAAAATTGTCACTCGGACCAATGTCATCGCGTTTGTAAAAAATCCGTAACGAAAAAATACGTCGCATCACAATGGTCACATCCAATCAAAAAATTGGTACTCGGACCAATTCTACTGCGTGTGTAAAAAATTCCGATTGTTAAATACCTACGAATTCGAAAATCGACAAATATGAGAAGTTTTTTTTTAGAAAAAATACGCATTTTTGGTGGAACGTGGGGCAAAACGGGTTTGAAAATCGGGATGTATCGTTGAGACAAAACGGGCCATCCAAAAATGATTCGATAATTGAGTCTTGCCCACACTGTCCCGTTTTGCCCCGCTGCGCTATTTTGCCCCGGTCTTCCTCACGAATTCGAAAAACTACAAAAATGAAAAGTTTTGTAGAGAAAAAATACGCGTTTTTTGGCAAGAGGGTGTAATAACGGGCGCGTGATTTTCGAGACGGGTAAACTCCAGAAGAGCGTCGCATAGTTGCGTACCCGGCAGTACTTTGCCGCTGTAACTATAGAGCGAGCCTTACCCTTGGATCGTCGTCGCGGAGCTCGTCTCCGCCTCTTCAATCATCCGTCGTTGCCGTCGAGCAGCCCCGAGAGCCGACACCGATTAACATGAAATCTCAATAAACACCTTGCATTCCCCGGTGATTCAATTTGCCTGCGCGGCAACGGGTTCGCCCGGCCTGGCGCGCCATCCGCGCGCGAGCCTCGCCGTGTCCGACCGAAGCTGATATCCATATAGATGCGATGCTCCCTCGCTTCCCGCGAAGGTGTGCTCGCGTGCTGCAGCTTCTATGCTCCTCGCAATCTCCTCCTGGGCTGCGGCAAAGTGAGGGAAGCGACGTTTCATCGCAATTCAAATTGCTGGTAGTCCAGTCGAGTTAATAGGAACATGAGGCGGGTGTATTTAATTTTTTTTTTCGTCCTTACCGCCGAAAAATTGTTTCCACTTTTGCTTCGGAATTTCATTCTTGCGACCCAAGCTCGACTGCATCTGTGAAACGGTCTCGAGACGATGCTGAAAAAAAAAAAAATGTCGTCCTTACCGCCGAAATTTTTTTTCTAATTTTACTTCAGAATTTGTCCGTCTGTAATTCAAGTTCGACGGACTTCGGTTTAGCACTCGTGTTTATGAAGCGTGTCCTTGGGACACGCCATGGATACAAAAATGACACGATTTTTTTCTCGCTGAGGACGAAACACAATTTTTCGTCCTCACCACTGAAAAAATTGTTTCGCATTTTACTTCAGAATTTTTCCGTCCTTAGTCCGAGTTCGACTTTGTGTCCGCAAGTGCGTGTATAAAGTCGTCCTCGAGACTTTATACACGCGGAGAGCCTCGAAACGGATCTGGAGTTCTCGCCCCCAGGACGTCTTGTTAAAATTCTCCGAAGCATAAGGCGAGGATCCTCGCGACTTGCGCATCCTTCATTTTTTTTCTCATCTCGGCAGGCACTGTCCGCTCCGACGGACGCAGCATCACCTATTCCGAAGGGCCTATAAAACTGACGCCTCAATTTCGAGCCAGCGCACGCTCGGCACGCGGGCTCTCGTGGACGTAACGAGGAAACGAAGTCCGCTCCGTGAGGCAAATCGTACTCTTGTTCTTCGACATCCCTCGAAAGTTCACATGGAGAATTTTATTCTCCAAGCGAACAATTTTTTTTCTCCCTAAACCAGTGCATAAAGAAACTCGATCTGACGCGTGATACGTAACGAGGAGAGGTACGAGTCTCCACGCCGCACATCGTACTCGTGTTCTTCGTCAGCGGTCGATCCCCGGTGTACGCGGGACCATCGAAATCCCGGCTCGGCATCGCCGAACCCTGCGATAATGACATAACAGCGAAACCACCGTTCCAAATACGGCTCGAACGTGAAACAATGAGGAAGCGGCGGTGAGGCCGCGAGGCCTCGCGCCCGATCAATTGTAAATCCGCGAGGATCGCGCCGACGCGTCCCGGCCGGAGGGCAGCGCACGTCGCCCCGAATCATCCCCTAATCGTCGGGCCAATCGGAGGGTGGAGCCCGGCCTGGGTTTCCGGCGGTCCACGTCCCCCTCCCTCGCCGGCCCGTGGAGGGGGAAAGGGGACGAGCGAGCTGCTCGCAGGGGTTGAAAATCCGTGGCGGCGAGGGGTAGTCCGCGTTCTCCGAGGGTGGGGAACGAGTCGACTGCCGGTGCGAATTGCTCATCTCGCTCTCTCGCCCGCCGCTGGAACGTCGCCGGCTCGCTCCGTCGCTCCAGCCTCGCCGTGGGACTTTATCGAGCGGAAGACCGTGATACGCTCTCGACGAATTGCCTCGCTCGCTCTCGAGGAGATCGAGGCCGGCGTCACGGCCGCGCGGACGAACCCGTCGAGGCGATTCGGCACTCGGCCGCGTTGTCATCGTTTGTCAACGCGGAACTCGGAGAGGCGTCTATCCCGATCTGAAACAGAGCTGAGTATTATAGTTTACGGTATCGTAGAACACACTGTAATGCATAAGGGGCGATCGCCGAAAAAAAAAACCCACTAGAGAAACTCTTCGTCGAGATTGTAGGGGAGAGCGGGGCAAAATGGAGCAAAAGGCAATTTTTCCAATCATGGATTCGCAATTTTGCCCCGTCGATACATCCGGATTTTCTGTCCCGTTTTGCCCCACTGTACCAATGGGAAATTATTGGCAGATGGCGTGTTTTGCCTCACTGTTCCGTTTTGCCCCATTTTGCCCCGCTCTTTTCTACGCACGTCTCGTCCGTTCGGCGATGATGTACCGGAAGTGGTATACAATGTACTGAAAAATACTTCGGGTACAAAGTATCACAAGTGCTTGAAGTATTTCTTATGTACAGCATTCATATGTACTCCGAACGAGATTTCACCGGGCAATGTTTCGGTGTCTTCCGCAATCGTTTACGGGAGATTATCCTTACCTAATAATAGTCCACACGAAGTAGAATTTTCATTAAAAATAATTAATCAAAAAGTTAAACAGCACCTCAGTAAAATAAAAATGATTTAATATCTACTGTTTTTCTTGTATTTTTTAAAAGATTTAAATAGTTATCAGACACGTTTCTGTTCTGACTATTTGGTCAAGGTTAAACCCGTTAATAAACAATAACACGGTTACCGATAATCCGCAATAAATTCCGTCCCTCCCGATTCTGATGCAGATTTAAAAAAAAATACGCATAACTGCCCGCGACATTGTCGGACCGAGCGGAGAACCAAATAATACAACTTGCATAATTTGTCCCCACGCTCGCCGAAGCCTCGAATGGTGAGTGCGAGACTGCGGAGCAGCCGCCATGACGATTTTCTCTCGCACATTGTTCCAGCTCCAGCTCCAGCTAACCCGCGAGCGCGCGGAGGGCGAGGAGGTCGAGGGGGGTTCCTGGAGGGATGATGGTTTCATAAGTTATTGATTGGCGGGTCCGAGGGTGGGAGCAGAGCGCGGGTCTCCATGGCAACGGAACCTGCGCGCTTCCCTGGGACGTTTACCTTAATGCCCGGGAATTACGGGACGTGATTTCGCCCCCGTCGTCGAGGACGCTTTAGCGCGATAATGTAATTTCGTCCAGCTATTTCCGCCCCCTTCCCCCCCCCCCTTTCCCCCTCCCCTACATCGGTTCTTCAGCGCAACCGTCCGGCTATCCCTGCAACCTCTCGCGCTCGTTACCGTTCGCGGCAAGAGCAATCGCAGCAGCGACATCCTTAACTACCCTCGCGGACCTCGCGTTCCACTCGTTTCTGACCAACCCGAAACCGATCCGAAAACCAACCGGTCGATCGGTGATCCGAACCAACTCCGGTTCCAAACTTCGAGTGGTTGATTTGTCGCGGCTGGTAAAATACGAACCGTTGGACCGTAAACATTGATTGATTATTAATGTACTTTGGCGTCAAATAAACATAACAGATACTAAAATTGAAAATGTTTTGACCGAGACTTACAAAAAATGTTATGAATAAAAAATTTGCTGTAAGATTGCAACACGTATGTGTTTGAATTTTCAGAAAGAGTTTATGTAAAAAAGCTTATTTGCGAACCAAATTTTTTTTAAGTGTACATGTTTCGGGTAGGAGGTTGGTTTTCGGGTGGATTTTCCTAAAACAACCCAAATCCAACCCAAAGTTTCCCTCCGCTTTTTCTCTCATCCTCGCCCGAGCCGTCGTCCGAAATCAAAAAGGCGACCGCAGTCGATTCGTCCGACGCGCAGTAAACCCATTCCGCACGTGAAGTCGCACCGGAAGTAATTTGGCTCCGATTATTTCATCAAATTGGGGAACGCCAAGGCGCGTTGGAAGTCGAGTCGGCAGAACGAGAGGAAGGCGATATGAGACTCGCATACGTAAATACGTTCGAGATAATGTCCCGACGACGCCCGGGTGCTTCGAGGGAAGAGGATGACGGGGATGGAAAAGAGAACCATCTCTGGCAAATTACCGAGGTCCCCGGCACGTTCGACGCGCATCCGTGTTCGGGGTAACAGCGCCGATGGGGTTGATGAAGAGCGAGGCGGGGAGGGAGCGGGAGACGGAAAGTACGAGCCACCCCCATGGGGGCCGTACCTCCGCGTCCCGCATTAGCTAACGGCGCCCTGATTCGCCGCCGCATCGATCCGGAAAACGAGGAAACTTCGCCGGGCATTAGGCCGGCAAACAGCTCTCCCCCTTCAGCCGGTACATCGTGTACCTACGTATTACATCAATCCCTGCGAAAACGAAGACGGGGATCGAGAGTACACCTTGGAATCGCTCACCCGTCGCAGCAATGGCGAAGTGCCGCGCAAAAGTGTGGAATCGTAATATGATCGATATAAAAAAAAAATAGCTTTGGCCATTTTGGGACATTTTCCTCGAACGAGCTGGCTCTTTGCCATCTTCTTATCGTGGCCTGCTCGCCCATCCGCGAGCTTTAACAGGAGTCGCGTTAGCAAACTGCGCCCTGATTCGCTGCCGCATCGATCCGGAAAACGAGGAAACTTCGCTGGGCATTAGGCCGGCAAACAGTTCTCCCCCTTCAGCCGGTACATCGTGTACCTCCGTATTACATCTATCCCTGCGAAAACGAAGACGAGGATCGAGAGTAGACCTTGGAATCGCTCACCCCTCGCAGCAATGGCGAAGTGCCGCGCAAAAGTGTGGAATCGTAATATGATCGATATAAAAAAAAATAGCTTTGGCCATTTTGGGACATTTTCCTCGAACGAGCTGGCTCTTTGCCATCCGCGAGCTTCAACAGGACCCGCGTTAGCTAACTGCGCCCTGATTCGCCGCCGCATCGATCCGGAAAACGGGAAACTTCGCCGGGCATTAGGCCGGCAAACAGTTCTCCCCCAGCAGCCGGCGCACCGTGTAGACGACGAAGACGGCGATGGAGATTGCACCTTGGAAACGCTCACTCCTCGTGGCAATGGCGCTCGAAAGTATGAGAAATAATATCAGCGGTATAAAAAAAAATGAGCTCTGGCCAATTTGCCACATTTTCCTCGAACGAGCTACTGGCTCTTACCCATCTTTCTCATCCCTGCCAGGTCGCCCATTCGCGAGCTTTCACCGGATAATATGTAAATCTCCACGGGATTACGTGACCCCGCAAATTGGTAGTTGGGGAAAAACGGGAGGAACGTCCGTCGCGCCCGAGACTCCGCGTCTTTATCCGGGATGGAGGTGGATTATAGGCGTGCATGACGGTACCTACAAATTGGAGAGGAACCGTGTAAGCGAGTTCGATGTAGGTGGCTGAACGCTTTCGGTCCGACGAAAGTGTCGCCGGAAGAAAATAGAGGAGACTCGCCGGGGAACGAGGGTAAGGTCGATGGAGTTCCCCAATCCCATT
This sequence comes from Amblyteles armatorius, assembly GCA_933228735.2. NCBI lineage: Eukaryota > Metazoa > Arthropoda > Insecta > Hymenoptera > Ichneumonidae > Amblyteles > Amblyteles armatorius. The sequence goes on along the minus strand of OW121688.1, from coordinate 14,884,837 downwards.
GGGCGACGCCGAGCGAACCCCTCGCTCGACGAGCCGCGCCAGGGGTAACTTAGCCAGGACCGCTTCTGAATCTTCCCCCGGGACACGTTACTCGCATTAGCTAAACGACGTTGCTGATTGGTCGGAGCCGAGACGGTGACACGGAGAGCGTAAACGAGTCTGCATTATCCGGCGACTCACTTCGAGGCCCGATCGAATCGCATTCGAGAACGAATCATCCCAAGTGTGTCTGGTCATACCTTAAAAGTCTCGATTTTATGCCCGAAAAATCGTCTTTTTGGGATTAAAATGGAAGATGTTGGGTTGGGAATAAAATAATTGTCATATTCGTGATCAGCGGGAAAAAATGCGTGGAATATAGCCTAGAAACAAAAAAAAATCGATTTAAAGACGATTTTTCACTTTTTTAGCCACTTTTGGAAAAATTACGATTTTCTCCACGCGCAGAATCAAATGTGCCGGTGGCAATTAAAAAAAAAAAAAAAATCGCAGTGGACAGTCACAAATAAAAGAACACATAACTGAGCGAATCTGCTTTCAAGAACGCACCCTATTTCTGGATTTAGCAGAACGGAGCAGAACTGCATCGAAGAACGCACCCTATCCGTCACTCCAGTGATCAGGATATAGGTTAGTCAATGTCATCGACGCGATTGTCATGCACGTCACAGGAGCG